>JARHVA010001406.1:1100000-1700000 GCA_037957365.1 Torreya grandis
ATAATTGAATATTTGGGATGCCACACTCAAATAGCTTAAACTTTAAATAGTAACTCCTCTAGTTCGAATCCTGAGGGCTATTAGTTTCTGATTAATAGGGACAATCAATATGCTAACCTTTCTTGTTGCAGTCACATCGTTAAGACATTGTCCTTCCCAATTATAGCTATCAACTATGAAACAAAAATAAGTCCTTACATAACACTTTATTATCATGCAAAATCACACATCTAACATAATACAATAAACAATTTCAATGTCTAGATTAACCAAACAAATAACAAGGTTCTAGTTGAGCATAACCCATAAAATACCTCCATTTAGTGTAACATTAATTGCAATGCAATATCTTGAAATACATATCAAACATTCCTTTATATTTGATAATACGAGTACAAGTAATGCACAATCCTACATACAAACTATTATCTACAAGTTACAACTATAATTTATATGATCTCAAATGCTATAAGAGTGTAGCGTCCACATGTAATTAAGCTTTGAAGGTGTACAATAGAATATGAAATCATAAAACATCATGCAAATGCTAATTAATCTAATACTATTAAAATATATGAACCATAATGCCAGTAAACTATAATTTTTTTCTAACCAAAAATATAAAGGACAATGAGGAAGGCAATAATATGGATAAATTTGTCTATATTTGAATTGACTCTAAAAAATATGAAGATGGATTGCTAAGATTTGTGATGGGGGATGATGGATATAAGAGGATAATTTGTATTTGTAACTCTTCACGTTTACATTGATGGTTGTGAAATTAAATTATTATTATTGGAATGCATGAGTATAATTATTAAAACTATAAAAATAATAATATACAACAGCTACAAAAATAAAGTGGTTGGTACAAGGTCGCCACCCATTTTTCATGCCAATGAAAAAATTGGCTCACATTAGTAAAACGGTGGACAAGTCACGATAATGAGAGATCCAAACAACTTGAAATAACAACATAAAATACAAATAACTAGGCACAAGCTATTACCTCAGAAGGAGGAGGTTATAGATCATATCCTCATGTGACTGGAAACTCCAAAAGGAAGGTTCCATAGACGGAGGATCTGGGGCCACCCAACCATCATGAATAGGATATGGGGGAGGAAAAGATATAGTAATACCCTAGCCAGGAGGTGGTTGAAAATCACTATCAATAGAACCACTCCCTTGCATAGGCGAGCTCCATTAGGATGGACCAACAATAGACCTCCCACATGCCAGTGACAAATTCTATCCCCCTTGACGAAGAGAACTGGAGAAGCAGTTGTGACTGTGCCAACAACTTCACCGATGACAGGGTGCCGAGGGAGTAGATTTGTAAAGTGGGTGGTTCGAGGGGATGTGACTCATAGTGTAGGGAGTTTTTCCCCAATGGTTGAGTAACTTTTGTAGATGTTGAAATTCTAGAGCCACCCTCTCTGCTTATGTTTGTATTTGTATAAAAGCCAAAGAGATAACAACCACCTTGTCATTAATAAAAAAGAGATAAGATGTTTTTTCATTATTAAACAACGCCGAGTTTCTAGATTTCCACAATTGAAACATGACAACCCCAAAGAAATTCTATAAAAAAATTATATATGTCGACCATTGAGCATTATCCCCAAAGAAAACCATTTGCTAGGAGAATGGTTATCGATGAAAGCATTGAAAGAGGTTATGGATGTAGTGCCAATTAGATTGCACTTTGGGACAAATTTAAAAAAAAATTCTAAAGAACTCGGGTCTAGAACAAACAAAACACTAAGTTAAGCAATCACAATATGAAAAATCCAATTCTTAAACAAAAAACGTTGATAAATAAAAAATAAAAAAAAATGAACGAACTTAAATTCAAACTTTAGATTCCAAATTTTATTAAATCAATCTTTTAAAAAATCAAATTATTATGCCCACCAACTCTTAAAGGCTATTAATCTTAAACCAATAAACTTTAGGTCACATGCCTCTCCTTTTGGCATCAGTACTCTTCTTTCAAATTTTTATTAAACAAAATTGCCACTTACACATTTTTTTTTGTTTTTTTTCACCCATGATTTTTTTGGGGGATTGAATGTTTGAATTGGGTTTGAACCCCTTGTCGATTGTGATTTAGATAGGGATGAAGATGCCAATTACTTTTTTAATTTATACGACATGGCTAGTCAATCCTAAGGTCAAAATACACTATTTCATCACAGATATTCCGTTTGTCCGTTTTAAGGTACACTCATGCCGCGTTTTGTATGTCTTCATTTTTTAATCGGTACCATCATATATTTTTTAAAGCCAATGAATAAACGTTTATATAATATTTTTTAAGAACTTTTATTATCTTAAAAATTTCTATTTAATTGTTATGGATTTTGAAAATATTAAATTATTTCAAATATATATTTTAATAAAATATTTTGTATAAATAAAATAAAATATATTATAATTATTGAAATGGTTATAATCATATTAGTCAAATCAAATAATTATAAGTTCCATTGTTCAATTATTTATTTTTTATTTAATTAATCTAAAAACTTGAAATATATATAATTTTAATTATAGAATGTTATATAAAATTTATCATATAATTATTATAATATTTTGTGAATGTTATTTAAATATGTTTTTTTAGTTTTAATAATACGTGGTAAATAATTGTAATGTGCAAACTCTCAACACTAACAACACTAACAGTTATATCAATATAATAATTACAATAAAAATGAACATTACATATAACCAATGTAAAATGGTTGCATTAATTTTTGATGTTTCAATATTCAATCGATAGAAATATTAGATATTGATATACATTTGTCATAGATGATAAGAAGTCATAAATATGCTTTTGATGGATAAAGACTTTTGAATATCAAAATAATAATTTCCTTCAAACTCTAACTACCTATATCATAAGTGCATAAATCATTCTTGACAAGGTGGGGAGTAGACTATTGTGGGTAACAAAAAGAATGATCGAGGGAATAAAGATTTAGCACCTCTTAATATGACCCTCAAATCACAAAAGGAATAAAGTTTGGTTTGCACAGTTCTTACGAATGTACCACTTTTTGTTGTTGTTGTTGTTGTGCCATAATTTTTCTCGTTGCTTGTTTACAAACATTTTTGTTTTATTTGGTTTGAAGACCATGTCGGTAGTTTTTCTTGTGAAGAGTAGAGTCCCTCTTCAAAAAAAAAACTCACTTTTACCATTAATAAAATTATTAAATTTGATGGTCTTGTAATCTTTTTTTTGCTCTTTTTATTTATTAAAAAATAATTAATTTTTTTTTACTAAACTCATGATATAGATTGTCAAACCCCATATATATATTTTATAATAAATACATAAACAAAAACATATATTGTCGTATATATTTAATTGTCTATTGAGATATAACCTTTCTTAAAAATAATGATGAGTGTTAAGTGAATATATCATTAATTTTGAAGGACTTAACATCAAAGAGTTTAAAAGTTTATGTATATATATACACACCTTATATAATTAAGTTGTGGGATCATTTTAAATATTTTTATATCTAATATCAAGCACTACGTTAATTAATTTCTAGTTTATAATCTAATTTATCGTTATGCTAAATATTATCAAACTAACATTAAACAAATATTTTTATATCTAATATTAAATATTATGTTAATTAATTTTTAGTTTATAATCTAATTTATCATTAAACTAAATATCATCAAACTACCATTTAGCTTATTAATTCCTCATGTTAGATTTTGAAAATTTGGGTTCCTTAATGACACGTATGTTAAATTTTAGAAATTTGGGTATCATAAATGTTACACGTTTTTTAGTAGAATTTATAAAAGTATAGTAAGTAAGGACCAATTCACTAAAAAAAATAAAATGGATATTTATAAATTTTATTCTTTTAATTATACAATATGTTTGTTGCAAACAATGTGGTTATTTATAAATAAAATAGTTATTTATAAATATTTTTTTAATAAAACATTTTGTATAAATAAAATCAAAATTATTATATTTATTGAAAAGGTTTTAATTAGTTCCGTCAAAACAAGTAGTTATATGTTTCACTTTTCAATTGTCTATTGGTAGTTTCATTATTTTGTAATGCTTTGTTTTAATAAAAAAAAAAATTAATCTAAAAATTTAAAATACATATAATTTTAATAATTATAAAATACTATATAAAAATTGTCATATATTTAAATATATTTTTTTAGTTTTATGGAACTGTAAATACGTGACAAACAATTGTGATGTGTGAACTGTCAACATGTGTTACTATAACAATTATATCAATACAATAATTACAACAAAAATCAATATTAAATATAAATAACGCACATTGATTGCAATAATTTTTGGTGCCTCAATCTTCAATCAATGGAAAGATTAGATATTGATATAAGTTCATCACCATTGATAAATATGCTTTTGATGGACAAATACTTTTTAATATCGAAATAATTGTTTCCTTCAAACATACTACATATATCATAAACACACAAATTTAGGAGAGTTGGTACAAATAATGATTAAATTTGATGGCCTTATAATCTTTTTTATTATATATAAAAAAAAAATCAGATTTTTTACTAAACTTATGGTATAAATAGTTAAATCCCATAATTTTTTAAAAACAAATATATAAACTAAAAATGAACAATCTTCAGGTACTTGATAAACTTTTTCACAACTTGATATTCATAAAGACTTCTTGTGAATATTAAGTTGTAAAAAAGTTTATGTATATATATGCATTTTATATAATTAAGTTAAGTATGTGGAATTATTTTTCAACCAAGCAAACTATTTTTATATCTAATATCAAGCACTATGCTAAGAGAAAGGTCCTAATAGTGGTAACCTACTAATTAGTGGAATGGGGCTTTTGTTCACATTGATAAAACATATTGGTGTGTATAAATATTAAAGTGCACCAATAAAGGTGCATATAGTATTTAATATTGCTCTATAAAATTAAAAGTAACCAATCACATCTTGACAAGTAAGATTCAAGTATTGATATTCTAATGCACAACTATTAGTACTCTAAAGATTAAGTTTTCGTCATAGGTTTAAAAATTGTATTTTATGATCTCTTGTGATAAAATCAGTTATATCATAAAATGTATAATGAGTTAGACCTTAAAATCTTAGTTATAAATAATTAAGACGACATATTAAAATGAGTAAAATTTTTGGAGTCTAATATGATGTTATGACACCTTAATTCATTGTAGAGTGTAATTAATTTTTAGATTATAATTTAATTTATCGTTAAGCAAAATACTACCAAATTAATATTTAGTTTATTAATTTGTGACAACACATATGTTAGATTTTGAAAATTTGGATATCATAAAAGTTATACATATTTTAGTAATATTTTTAAAAATATAGTAAATAAGGGACAATTCACTAAAAAATAAAATGATTATTTATAAATTTTATTCTTTTGATTACACAATATGCTTGTTACAAACTATCTTTATCTAAAAATATTTTTATTCTTTTAACTACACAATATACTTGTTACAAACAATCTTTATTTAAATTTTTTATTTATTTAATATTGCTCTATAAAATTAAAAGTAACCAATCACATCTTGACAAGTAAGATTCAAGTATTGATATTCTAATGCACAACCATTGGTACTCTAAAGATTAAGTTTTCGTCATAGGTTTAAAAATTGTATTTTATGATCTCTTGTGATAAAATCAGTTATATCATAAAATGTATAATGAGTTAGACTTTGAAATCTTAGTTATAAATAATTAAGACGACATATTAAAATGGGTAAAATTTTTGGAGACTAATATGATGTTATGACACCTTAATTTATTGTAGAGTGTAATTAATTTTTAGATTTTAATTTAATTTATCGTTAAGCAAAATACTACCAAATTAATATTTAGTTTATTAATTTGTGACAACACATATGTTAGATTTTGAAAAATTGGATATCATAAAAGTTATACATATTTTAGTAATATTTTTAAAAATATAATAAATAAGAGACAATTCACTAAAAAATAAAATGATTATTTATAAATTTTATTCTTTTGATTACACAATATACTTATTACAAACTATCTTTATCTAAAATCTTTTTATTCTTATAACTACACAATATATTTGTTACAAACAATCTTTATCTAATATCTTTTTATTCTTATAACCACACAATATGCTTGTTACAAACAATCTTTATCTAAAATCTTTTTTTATTTTTAAATCTATTTCAATTCTTTAATTACAATATAAACACAAACCCTAATTACAATATAAACACGAAGACTACCCAACATATTGCAACCCATATTTAAATAATAAAATTAAAGATTAAAAATAAAAAAATAAAAAAATTTCAAAGTATTTCCCAAATGCTTTGACCGTACGTTTCCCATAATAAAGCTGACATCATGTCAGTCTGTATGTACGCTTCCCAGCCGAAGATGGCAACATAAAAAAGCATTCAACCCACCAAATTCTACTGTTCTTTTCCCATTAAGTGACAGAAACCAAAATAAATGTCAGTAGCCAAACATTAAACATTAACAGGTTAATGATAAAGTGGGAAAATAAAACCGCCGTCAATTGCACTCCGTTAGGTGGGGCGCGGCGCCGCTAATTCCGCCAAAATGATGTCTTTTTCTGCAAATTAAAATTGTTTTTCTTATAAATAAATCGAGTCCGACACCGCCGGCGATTCGATTTGGTCTGTCTGCCGGCGGTGGAGAGACATTTACGTTTTTCCCGCTTTAAACGGAGGCGGACGTCAAAATCAATTAAATTAAATCAAATGCGGGTCGCATGAGTGGCGAAAATTGGGTCCCTGTTGGGTTGTGGGGTCCATGACGGAGCAGCTGTGGTACACGTGGCAGGGAGAAAATTCGAATTAAGTGTGAATTGGCTCAGGGTGTTCCTATGTTTTGGGGGAGGTGAGCTTTTTGCCCATTTAAACTCCAGTCCCTACTTTTTTTTCTCCTGTTGGTAAACAAGGGCAGTTCAGTAGACTGGCCCTCTGCTGCAGAGCGATTTGAAGGGCTGCTCGTAATGGCGTACGACAGTGGCTCTGGTTTCACTACCCCTAATTTGGACGACGGAGAGCTTTGGCTGCCTTCTGGTTTCATGGGCGACGTGGTGGAGACGAAGATGACGACGGGGCAGAAGAATTGCGAGCAGCAATTACCCTGCGAATGGGGGTCGATGTTGGGTAACTCGGCCGTTGGACTCAGCGAGACGGACGAGGAAGATGATTACATGGCAGGCTTGGCGCAGCGGGTAGCTTACGCCATGCTAGACGACGACGATGACGAAAATTGTGAGCGAAATGTGGGCTTTCGTGGCGGTGCGAGATGGGTTCCTGAGCAGAGGGCGTTTTCCCACCAAGCTGCCGTTAAGGTTGGTATCTTGTTTTGTATTGTGAAATGCACAGGTGATCTTTTTGTGTATTCATGATGTTGGTGTCATTTGTTTTAGGGTTGCGGCATGGCGAGGTCGCCGCAGTCGACGTTAACTGGGCTGGAGAGATGGTCGGCGGAGAGCGACAGCATTGCGAAGGAGAATGCCTGGGCGCTGTTTAACATGGCGGCCGAGCAAGTTGTGCGGCTCGAACAAGGGAGACGAAGTAACGGTGGCGTTAATTTGCTTCCCTCTCAAGTTCAGCTGAATCAAAATGCCTTTTCTTCAAGGAAGGGGTTTTCGAACGGAATGTCAGAGCTTTACGGTGCTGATTCTGCGTGTTACGGGTTCGATCAAATGACGCCACAGCGAGCTTCGATTCCGCGAGCATACGCCGAAGTGGTGCGTGCTTTTGACGCGCTTCGGTTTCTTCAAATTCCTTCTTTTTCATTTTGCTGATAGGAAGTGTTTTGCTTGCAGTTGAAGGGGTGCCCTCAGAGCGGAGCAGCGAGCAGGTGCGGCAACAACACAAGGCCGCTTAACCGCCAGAGCATGTCATTCGCCCCCGGTCACATGGGCGGGGGCTCGGGAATGCGAGCTGTGTTCCTCGGGTCAAATGGTCCCGGCCGGGAGTCTGGTGGCACCGGGTTTTTTCTTCCGCGGAGGATGGATAATAAAGGCTACACTGCTAAACCCCAGCCAAAACCAGGTATAAAGTTTATATTTCCTAAGAGTCTTTAGCTCTGTTCTTTGACCATGTATTTATTAAAGGTTTGTTTAAATTTAAAATAAAGACTTTAAACTGTTGATGATGACAGCGTGCTCTACAGTTTTGCTTCCAGCGAGGATAGTGCAGGCTTTGAATCTCAATGTCGAGGATTTACGCTCGAGCCCATATGGTTTGTCAGACGCCCATTTATTTAGGTTCAGAAAAAAAAAAAAAAAAAAATTCTGGTCACCATGAGTATTTAAAGATTTATGTAATTGTTTATGTTGCAGTTTATGTGAGGAAAAACGAGAAGCGCCGTTCGATAGAAACAGACAGCTGGCAGCACCAGCAGCAGCACCAGAGCGCAGTTCATAACCCTGCCTGGCATGAAGCTCAGCCACCGCCATCTGATATCAGTCTGCCCAAGGAATGGAGTTACTAGTGCTCAACTTACGCAATGCCTAACACTAACGCTTCTATGTCGGTCAAAGTTACAAAAATAAATATGGATTAGATGTACACACTAGATTTATTTAGCAGGTTTTGGAGGGAAAGAAGGGCCATGAGTTGTGACCCAATACAGTTGTTGGAGATGTTATCCATTGAATAAGTCCCTCTTTGATGATCTTCTTTTGTAAGATGGAATACTGGTAGTTATATGTCGGAAGATAAATTTGGTGGAAAGATAAATATAATATGTTTTAAGCAGAATTCTGGGTCAGTTTTAGGGTTTAGGGTTTGTAGGCTCATCTGAGCATTTTGGGGAGGGGAAACTGTAATGTAATGCCCGTCAATAATGTGTTATGTATTTGTGGCATGATTTGTTTGTTATAGACGGTAACCGTCCAACATTTTGTAATAATCAATAATAAAAATAATATCGGTACATAGTTTTCTATCTTGTATGTGAAATGTATTTTTGGTCAAATTTCTGTATATTTTTTCCATTCCTGATTCTCTGCAAATCGACATTTTGTAATAATCATTAATAAAACAATAGCGGTAAATGGTTTTCCATCTTGTGTGTGAAATATATTTCTGGTCAAATTTCTGTACATTTTTTCCATAAGAGATGTGTTTTGAGATTCTCTGCAAATGGTGGGTTACGAAATTATAAACGGTAAAGCATGCTGAACACATTTTGTAATTGACAGAGTAATGCGTTAACGGTAATGAACGGGTAAGCCAATTTTGTAACTGTGTAAGGCGGTACATAATAGAGTAATCTTGTGATCTGAAAAGGCTGAGCAGTATCCAGGGGATTTAGAATTCTGGACGCCAATTTCAAAACTTCTGTGCTTTTTCAAATAAACTAATTATTATACTACTGACATGTTGGTAAAGTGGTAGTGAGAAAAGTTAATGAATGAATGAGTTTTAATAACGTCTACCAGACCAAACAGTCTATGGGACCAAGTGTCAAGACCATTAGGAGTTCTTCAGATTTCTTTTGATGTCATCTCGCTTCTTGTGAATTTTTACCAACAGCCAGGTTATGTTGTGTAGTTTTTTTTCCTCAAATAACTCACTAAAACTGCTTATATTCACGCTGTTATTTTGTTGCATACGGATATCCATGTATGCATTGCACTCTTTAATGAAGTGTCGTTCAGTTTCAACTGTTCTTTCACTGCAGAAAATGCAAGTCTTATCTTTCCACCGTTCTTTAGGAATCGCCCATTTATCAGTTTCACACTTAAAATAGTGTGAACCGATCTTCAATTGTTTAAGTGTGAACCGATCCTCAGTTGTGTCAATAAGAGCTTAATTTTCCTTTTAAAATCAGCACTTAGTTATGCTTTATTCCCGTGTTCCCAAGTAAAATTGAAATCTTTGATATAATGCAAATTGTGATTAGCTTATTATGCCGGACAAGGGCAAAGAGTCCTCTTACCCACTTCTCTGCTGGACTGGATAGGCAATGGTACGACTAGGTAAATATGATTTGACCGCTTTCATGGATTGAGGTGTATTTTGAAAGTGGACTCCACCTGTGCTCAGACTGTATAAACAAGTAAAAGTAATTGAATCTGTATGGGGCTTCTTATCAGGTTAGGTGATAGAAGATTACAGTATCTGACAGTGAGGCAGTCCACATCTCATGGGAAAGTGTGAACCTCAACCTCTGGATCTATTTTTGGGCGGGCTGAAAAGTTTCCTGAGACTTTTTTTTCTCAAAAGGGGAAAAACCTATTTGCATTTTGTGTATAGGCAGTTTTAACTTATCTTCGCTTCGTACTTTGGATTCTCAGTGGAACAGGGCAGGACAAAATTATGAATTAAAAAGAAGAATTTCTACAAGTTGGTGGAACTTGTCAGTGGTAAGTAACCTTTGTTATTTGTGGTAATGGGTTTACAGCTATACATGGCATGCGTTTGTTTGTTTTCTTCAATGATGGCCATGTTTGAACTAAACTGTGCACAGCAAATCCGTTTCGAAGGGCAATTTTAATGTTCGCATGTATATAAAAAGTTTTATAAAATGCCAAGGTGATTACAGTGTTGGGTACAAAGGGTCATTTTTATTTCATCTTCGTTATGATATTTAGATTATGGAAGCGGTTTTTTCTTCCTTTTTCGGTTGAAGAGTGTATTTATATATTAAATAATATAAAGATTATGTATATAATATTAATATATAAAAAATACGGATGGAAAAGTCGTTCTTTGAATATAGTCACATGAGGGTGAAAACACTTTACCAAAAAACATAAAAAACATCACATTAATTATTAAATTAAAATTTTACTAAAGTTTGTGTTCTATTGATTTACTAATTTATACTTAAGGAAAATATTATTTTTTAGTTGTGTTTAATTGTTATACTTCATTCTTCCAGTTTTTCATTCTTTTCTATCTTCTTTTACTATGTGCTGGGCTTCTTGTTCATTTCTACATTGTATGAAGGTGCTTGGTGGTGATGGGAGAGTACTAACTAACTCCTTTCTCGCACATGAACATAAAAAATGAATGCCTATTCAGTCTCAAAAAATCAATGTAGTTAGAAATTGGTCAGAGATTAGGAAAGCCTTGGGCAGCAGCAGTCTTTGCTTTTTGAAAGTGCGTAAGGTTGCACTCTGTTGGGCCACGAATGCTCTGTTGGGCCCCGAAGGTGCTCGAAGTGTGCTTTTGGGGGTCCTTGTACAACACATATGGCCATGGGGCACTAGGATGTACTATGAATAGTTTTGGTTTGGCCCTTGTGACTTCTATTATTGCATTTTTTTTTTCGATTTTTTATTGGTGTGGCATGTTGACTTAATACTAGTGGTTTGGTTTTATATTTGAATTTGAGAAGCCTATAAACTAGCAGGGTATCTTAAATATATTGTATTTAAAAGGTAGTTTAAAGTATCTCTTTCAGAGGATTTAATATAAGATTTGTCACATCAGTTAGATAGGTGATTCAAATTGACACTTTTTGATGTTTTTTACTAATAATAATATTTGTGTGACTTGTGTAATTTTGGTTTATAATTAATGAAGTATTTCATATTCAATAAATATTTAAAGTATATCATATTGAATGCCAACTAGCATTTTATTTTCAACTAGATGTATAACATATACCACGCTAAATGATAATAAAGTATATTATTTTCATATAAATGATATATTATATTAAATGAGAAGTATTTTATATTCATCCAAATATTTAGAGCGAGGCATTTGAAAGACATTTTTTCTCGATAGACATTAGATACATGACATTATTGTAGTTCCAAGGACTCAAGTTTTTTTTCTCAACTTAAATGTATGTGTAATAGATCGTTCAAATGAATACAATTTCCTTCTGTTATAGTAATGCACATTATCATATGTTGCAAATAGATGAACATAGCCAAATTTTTCCCTAGTAGTTGAATCTAATGAACCATCAATTTTTATCAACAATAATTTCCAATCCTCAATCAAGTCATAGATGTATTTCCCTAGGACTTGTGAGAAGTTGACAACTTTTTTTGGACTTCACTTTCCCTTGCCTAATTAATACCTTATTTACGAAGACCATTGTTTTGAATTCTTTTCATAATAGTTTTGCACATCTTCTTACTTGTTGGCTATTTTGGTCCACATACCAAGCTTCTGCTTGGTTTAAATAGATGAGTAGGGTCCCAATTGTTGAGTGGATCAGGGGGCTTAGAAGCAAGCTCAACATAGCAAGTGGAGGGATCCAAGTAGGTTTTTATGGTGCTAAGTAGTTGCAGGTACAGGGCCACAGAAACCCTAAGTTTACACTTAGCCAAATATTTCAACTTTTGGTCAAGTGCTAGAGCATTCAAAGTTATCTTGAAAAAAATGTTCCACACAAAGCCCGTAACAAAAGTACAAGGCATAATTGCCTCGGAAGAATTATTCCACCTTATTTTGGCTAAGTGTCATTTCTTTAGGGAGATTTGTTTAAGTTCTTTTGGGCTAAGTGTCGGGGAAATGTCCGAAACAAAAATCTCGAAAGACATTTTTTTGAAAAAATAGTCATCAACAAAAAACTTGAAGGGCACTTTTTCAAGCAAAGTGTCCTATACATTTTTTCGAAAGGTCTTTTTTGCAGCAAAGTGTCCCAAACACTTTTTTCGAAGGGTACTTTGTCTTCGCCAAAGGGTCCAATAAAAAAGCCTTGAAGGATCATTTCTTTCGAGAAAGTGACCAAGACAAAGTTCCGAAGGACACTTTTCAAAGCGCAAAGGGACTATTTCGAAAAAGTCGAAGGACAATTCTAAGGGCACAATTCTTTCGAAAAAATTGTTCCGTAATAATTTCCCTGAAGGTCAACTTCTTTCGAACATTTTGTCTGATACACAAAAGCAGAAGACAAGGTTTTAGTCAAAAGATAAAAGGGCACAAATTCCTTCGAGAAAATTGCCTGGATTAATTTTCCCAAAGGCAGATTTATTTTGGAATTTTGTTTCGAGGCAAAAGACTAAAGATGATTTCATTCGGACTTTTGTCCGAGACAGAGTCCAAAGGCATGAATTCTTTCAGACATTTTATCCGCAAGAACTTGTTCAAGGCAACGATAAGGCAAACAAATTCCTTCAGAGAAAGTGGTCGAGACACAAAGCCCTAAAGAATTGTCTAGCAATAGGTCTGGAAGAAATACCCTGTAAGAAATGGTCTGCGACAAAATGTCGAAACACAAAGTTTGAAAGAATTATTTGTTGCGGGGAAAATGCATGGGAAGTAGAGTGACGCTTGTGCAAGTGTCAAAGTTCAAGCTCAACGATCGTCCATCAGGGTCCAAAGATTGACACTCACACAAAAGTCATTGGCGTTTACACAGACGTCAAATTCAAGCCCCGACAAATAGTCGTTGAAGTTCAAATATCTCAATATGGTTGCACAGATGTCAAAATTCGAGCTCATAAAATAGCTGTTTGCATTCAAAAATCGTCAAAGGGGTCCCCAACTAAGCGCAGGTTTGACAAGTGTCCAAATCTCGGGTGCTCGGATCAAATCTAACAGTGAGTGGGTAAAGATAGGGTAAAGGGCCTAAACATATCAATGGCTTGCATTCAATCGTGGATTCAAGATCAATGACATCCAAGCAAGTCGAGGAGTCAACGAACCTTGAGTGCAAAGGCATACAAGTGTGTGAATCCTGGGAGAGGATCTATGAATTGCATTCATTCGCATCAGGGTGGTCAACAGAGTGAGATGAGTCAAGAGGTCAATGATTTGAGTCAGTTTTCGACAAAAAATCAAACAAATATGAGCCCAAATGACTTAGACAGAGGTTGAAGGGTTAGTTTTTGACCAAGGTAAGCAAGCATGAGTGGAACCGAGCTCGAGCATGATTTAGATTGGGCCAGGGGCGGATATTTTGGGATTATAGACGCTTTCATTAAGACTCTGCAGGGGTAGATAAATGAGATATGGTAGGGGCTTCTTGTCATGACTTGGTGAATCGTAGTTCAAAGTATAGATGATGCAGCACTATCTTTTCCAAGATATGAGGATCTGGTCCTCATAAGGAGTAACAAGTGGTAGATGGCATGGAAAATGAAGGCAAACATGTAGGCTCCAATCACAATGCCCAAAGCCAACTATATGAAAGTGACTCCTCTTCGCACTTTGGCACACATCAACAACCCAGTCATGAGCGGTTTCACATCAGGGCAAAGTAAAAACAACTTGATCCCATCATTGCAACTCCATGGAGTATCACTAAAAGAGTAATGTAATGATGCAATACACTTGAGTGACCTGGATCAATCAGGGAGGGTTTGAGTGAGCTTGACTTATGGAGGCAACTATAACAACTTTTCAAATGGATTTGAGCTCGTTTGATTCCCTTTTGAGCATCAAAACTCCCTCTCTCTTGCTTCTTTTCTTCTATAAATATAACCTTCGAGCTATTGTTTTACATCCCTCTCTAGGGCATGACTAGACTCTGTGAAGATTGAGCCTTGTAACCTCTTGAGATAAATAAGATTACTGTTTTCAGATTTCATGATATTAGCCTAGTGTGTTCATGTCAGTTTGATTTGTGTAAGTGGTAAAACTTTCTCCCTTGCCAAGGCCTGATCTCACCTAGTTGGGAGTTTGTCTGGTTATGCAGGGTATGTTTAGTGTTCGATGTCATTTGACTAAATCCAATAGTGGACATATAGATTAGATTAGTGCCTTGAACTAGTCTTCTCCATCACTTCCCTAAGGGTTTCTTCACTTGATGAACCTCTACATGAAATGTTGATGCATGGCAGGGATTTGGAGTCATAGATCGCGTTATTCGTTTTTGTCTCACTAGTGTTTTAGAGGCTCAAGTATGAGTGGATAGACAATCTTCATGGTGCATCACCACCCTTTAGAATATGTTTTACCTTATGCAAATCTATGAACTCTTTTCACCCCAATCAGTTTTAGATTTTAGAATTAAAGGTCTAAATTATAAAATCTGAGGAGCTAGCCTCATAAAAAATCCTAAAGGTCTCGTCTAGTTATAGGTATCCCACAATCTTAGACCATTCCCATGTTAGTCCAGGTATGGGGCAGACTTGAACGATCCTGACCCCTATTAAGGTGTTATCTGGATAGCTAACATTACTACTGTACAATGACTTATTATTAACACGGGGAAATTGTTTCTATTCTCCTACAAAAAATTATTCATTTTCTTCCAAAACCTGTTTGCATTTTCAAGGAATTTTTGACGAAGCCATGAGTCTATGTTTTGGGAAAATTTTGTTTAATGAATCTCATTTCATCAATCAATATGTATCTTATATGTTGGATCTATTACTTGTGAATTTTGTTCTTTCTAATGCAGTAACATCAAGGATTTAAGATTCATAGTGTTGAATGGATGGTCAACAAATCAATATTGAACGCTGCAACTCTAGGTTGTGCAAGTAATAATAACATGAGACAACATATGGTGACAATTCATCTTGTAGAGCTTCACATGGTGCCAATTAGATATGACTTTTCTATTCATGTTGTTCATTGGATTATCATGCATAGTGCCAAGCCATTTTGACGTTTGATGATAATGTCTCATGTTTATATCAAGTGCTTTTGGCCATGATGAAAAAAAAGGAAAGTTTGTGATCACATGACCACATGTCATAGGATGATTGCCATGCATTTATTTTTCGGCCAGAAGTTTTATTTAAACATTGTGTGCATACTTTAATATTGTCTCGATATAATTGTGACATATTTATTTACACTCAAGTGTGGATGTGAAAAATATTAAAAGTGAAACTAATCTACCAATATGTGCATAGACTAGCACAAAGTCACTTCCTAAACATCAGCCCCTTTGTGACTCTATTAGAGCGAACCAATAAAAAGGTGTCGCGTGGATTACTTCCATTGAATGCAATATAAAGGTGTGGATGTAAAACACATACACATGAGAATTATAAAGTAAAGTGAATAAACCAATGAGTCCACATAGTTATCAAAATCCACAATGAAAAATGGAACTTTGTGACTCCATGGTGATATGATGCGATGAACAACTGTCACATGCACTATTGTAAATGGATACAACAAAAGTCAAAAGCCAACAAGGATCATAACTAAGAAAAATGCCACACAAGATCTTGTCACGTAGTCATGGTGGATGTAAAAAAAAGATATTTGATGCTAAGTGGTTAATAAAGAAAAAAATAACATTTAATGCATCTAAAGGCACAAGATATTAGGGGATCACCAAGAGTGCACTTTGTGACCATGGTACTCCGTGATCATGCCACATGGACAATGAAGATATTTCATTCACCAGAGACCAAATTTGACACCTATCACCAATTCACAATTAAATTTAGCATTAAGAGATGAATATGATTTATCACACACAAAGCTTTTGAATTGAAATTATAATTCAATTTGATACATAGAGGCCACATGAAATCAATTGGAAATTTGAATTGAATCGATCACTGCATCCAAAACTAATTGTTATATTTCATAGGCAACCTTTATTTTCATTAATTGAAAGCAATGGGTGAACATGACAAGACAACATAATTCACAGCAGTGGAAATAGTAAATTGTCAACTACACTTGAGTTCACTGTAATCCCAAATTTCATAGTTGCATTCAGAGTACCAAGTGCATGGTATATACCAAGCATATGAAGATTCAAGTGGCGCTGCCCATGGTTGAAACTTATCTTCCACAATGTTTAATTTTAGTAAGGGAATAAATCCAAATGACTTGGAAGTGGAGATTACTTATTAGCGATCTCTTTAAAATTAGAGAAACTATATTTAAAGCTAAGAGACATTTTATATCTTCTTCTTTTTAGGATTAAATTAGGAAGTGCTAGCTAATTTTTAAATAAGCATGATCACATGCAAGCGTTTTCAAGATGTGGTATCTTTGTTGATATAAATACATTGTGTTGTGATCATTTTAATTAAGAAATAAATTTAGAAGACATCATGCTTAAGAAATCAACATGGGCGAGCCTGGGTGTTTACCCCTTTCTCAACTTAGATTAACGTTGTATATTTTCCTAAATTAAATTGATTACTGCATGAGATTTAGTTGCTTTGCTATGAGTAGGTTAGATAAAGCGTTCCACTATCTAACTATTTATGTAGTTAATCTATAATATTTGATTGTTATAGATGGATGTGTTATTTTCTATTTTCTTTGGTGAACCTTGATGTTTATTAAATTGTTGTAGTTTAATGTGATTTCAAAATTCTATGTGGTAGATTATCTTACAAAGAGATACTATTCAAATTTACTCATAATTCATTAATCCTAAAACTGTACATTGTGTTTGTGCAAATTTGAGGTAATACTAGATTTAATAAACATTGAATAATTCACAGTGAATCTTAAAAAGGATTTGATTTAACAATATAATGAATCAATGGAAATATGAAACCTTCTTTTTTACCCTACCCTTCCCTCCTATTTGAATTTTTTATCATATCTGATTATCATAAAATAACATTGTAGTGAATATCCATCTTTTAGTTAGTTCCAACCGTTTATTTTAGGAGTCACTTTGCTAAACATAGGTGGGTTTTAAAGATAGGTTTTGAGCCACATTGTGAACCAATTCTTTTCCACAAACTGTAACTTTTCCCTATGTCATATTCTTGAAACCTTGAAATGAGAGGGTGAAAACCTATAACTTGTTGGACTTGTTTATAACCACACATTAAGTGGTTTTATGACATAGTAGAACATCAAAATAGATTCCTTATCTCAAAATCTTAAACTAGTGTTGATTGGATTTTTGAGACCCAAAGTTTGAAAGTATCAAGTTCTGACCATGTTGCCATATGGATTAATGTCTCAACTAAAAACTCCCATATCATATGCCCTTTCAAATTCTGATGTAGGAGCATCCGAGTCTAAAATAAATCTTACATAAACAAAAAAATACTTGAAGAAGAAATAAATAATTTTGCACAATTGACATATGCATGTAGACGTGAAGGGTTAAAAAGTAGACTTGTGGCTTTGACCTATAAAGTCATGTGTGAGATTTATTGGAAGATCTATGTAATGTTATACACAAACGTGAACAATGAGAAAGTCTTATGTGACTCAATGATTTGCACAACCTCCCTTTCTCTACGAAGTCATGCAAATCTTGTGAGTTTGAAGGTTTGTGTATAACCTTGTTGCTTGGAGAAATATTGCATAAACTTTGAATGTTGTCCTTATTTTTAAGCCACCTAAGTTCATCCTACGTGCATTCTATTATGAATAGCCTATGATGGGAAATTGTAATGTGCAACAGTTAGAACAACAACAATGGCACATATAGTTATACAAACTCTATGAGGTGTGGTTAAAAACTTGTACATTTATGTGAGAATATTTATGCATAGCCAAGGAGTTATTGGTCTCATATTTGGTATAGTGGAAATAAGAATAATGTAAAATGATTAGAGGATCAACTACTATGTAAAGCCTCCAAAATTATGAATAATGATTTAGTGGTGTAATGGTTCACCAAATCTTGTGTAATCCCCCACAAACTATGCACTACATTGCATTTTACTCAAGCATTTATTCACATGCACAATGGTTTAGAATAACCATGCACTAATTGCCAAATTTTTTAATGATTGGAAGCTATAAAGTCACCCAAGGAAGTTGAAATGTCACCTGTGGGAAAATTGAAATTGTTTTACTTCTATGATTGTTCGTGGAAAATTCTTTATAAAGGGATGAGCTCATTCCTGGAAGGGGTTTGATATAGAGAGGACAAATGATTCACAAAGTTCAACTTTTAGAGATATGTAAGTAGAAGTTTGTTATAGCATTTAGATATGAGGAGTGAACTATACGATTAAATCATGTCCATGAACGAACAAAGGTTATGACACCTATGTGTATATAGCTTGATAAGAAACTAGGAGTTAAATGGACATTGTAATCTCTCATTGAAGGCAATGAAGATCCATTTATTTGTTTCTTTTTTGTGCATGTATCATGTATATGTCCCTTTTAGTGCTTTGAGTTCATATGTTGCATGATCTAAGGTTGGTCTTCATCAGACCCCCTAATTGTAATTGCATCAAATCTAAACTTAAATGGCTCATAGATTAAAAATTACATGAAAGTGTAAATGGATGATGGAAATAATTCTCAAACCTTCGAGCTTCAAAGATTTTTACTTTATGTATAAAAATGTAATACCCCAAAAATAGATGTAGGATTAGAATCACAACCATTTAAAAAAAACAACCATCAAGCTAAAGTTGGAAGAGGAACTAAAATTCATTAACGACCATATCCTCTCAATGGTCTTCACTCAAAAATATCTTCTATAAGGAAAAGCCATCCTTTTATCCCTAAATTAAATCTATGCTTGTGAGGAAATATACAAAAAAAATAATCTAGAAAACTAGATAATAGATAGTGACAAGAATACCATGTTTTTCACCAATCGATGATCTTTATATGTTAGGTTAGTAAGATCAACAAGATTTCTTAAACAATAACTCAACATTAGATCCTTAAAATCAACACCTATTATCAAAATCTCTCATATTTCATTCATGGAAAACACCTAAGTCCTAAGGGTCGCACACTACCTAAAGGTCCATGCCTTTAAATAAATAATAAAAAATTATTCTACTATCTCTAGCTAAAATAGTAGCGATGATATAATAATAATTTTCTTCTTTAACACCCTTCCATACCTGCAACAAGCCTTATCATATCTTATGAGATTATCAATTGGTTGTTTACCAATAAAATACTTGGGTATCCCATCTTTCCTGATGGTGGGAGTAAAGATATTAGGGTAAAGTTGGAAAATAAATTCTTTCAAAGGCTTAGTTATTGCAAAGGAAAATGGCTCAACCTAGTAGGGGCCATTGTGCTCCTCAATTTTTTTCATCAATCCCTACCTATAGATATGCACTCTGTTATCAAAATCTTAACCTTTTATCTTTATGCCCTGAACTAGTAGATGAAATATTTTATTTGTAAAGGATTTAGAGATGAAAAGAGAATATTTTAGATTAGCTTTAAAAACATGCACTTTCAAAATCTTCGGAGGTGATAACCTTAAAGATACCAGAGTTCAAAATCTTCCCTATCACTAAAATGTTGTGGTGACTATATGAATACCAACTATGGAGCGAATCCACCAAGTTAAAGTATCTTCACTCCTCAGACCAAGAGTAAATCTTCACAACACTTTCTCTTCCTTAGGGCTACACATGAAATTTTCTCTCCTATTTTAGGAAAGTAATAACCCCCTTTCTTAATTGGGAGGTTGGACCTAGTCCAAAAGTTTCCTTCTAGAACTTTTGGATTAGATATCCTCATTTAGAAAATTACCCCAACTTGGCAGACTTTAGGAGAGAATCAACTTCAATATGGGGGGATAAGAAAAAATAATTCATATATGCTAAAATAATAAATGAATTTAATTCCATTCATTAGAAGGACTAGAATACTCTAAACACCCCAATAGATCAAATGGACACAATTATATCCCTTCTAAGGGCTAAACAAATCCTATCGAGACCCCACAAGGACTCTCTAAGATGGTTAAGGTCTCCTTATTCTTACTTGCTCAAACATGGTTACATACTCCAATTCATGCCTAATATACAAAATTTTATGTTGAATTGGCCCAAAAATATTTTTTTCTCTAAAATTTGCCTCCCAAAATCCAATCCCTTTATCTAGATGGCATATCAACATAAGATACTCACCTTCAATCAACTCTAGTATAAAATTTTCCATGGATCTCGAAGGTGTGAACTTTGCAAGGCATAAGAGGAATCCACATAATATACTACTCTATTATGTTTGGCTATAAAATGTTTGTGTTCATGGTTTCTCAACAAACTCAGTTTTGCTTGGGTTTTTCCAAAATTAATTATGGTTCTATAACAAAATTTGCATGTGTCGGCTTCCTCTACTCTTACCCTTTATGAGTTTCTTATCCAATGCTTTTATTTAGAATATCTAGATAAAGAGGAATAGGATAATATTCATAAGCAAATTTCTCTCTTAGGATATATTAGTCTACAAAAATGAAATATACATCTCATATGGGTATCTTTCAAGCTAAAACACCTCTAAAAGGTAATGATAAAAACCTTTTGCAAAACTAGACTATGTTAAAACTACCTCCCATTAATGGGATAATAGTTCACTGAATTAATCATTCGTTAGTCAAATGTGTTTCCCCCAAGGATGGCTGGGTTAAGTTAAACTTTGATGGTGCATCCTATGATAACCTCGACATTGGTAGGTTGAGATGCATCCTTCACTTTCTCCAAGGTTCCATTATTGTGATATGCTTTACCATCATGCCCTTTAGCACCAATAATGAATCAAAGGATAAAGAATTGGTAGAAGGGATCATAATAACATTTCTAAAAAAAAATTCATTGGAAGATGAAGGCAAGTCAATAGTGATGATCAAGGTAATGGCTAAGGTAAATATTCCAAACTGGAAATTTAATTATTCCTTCAACAAAATTTCAAGTTGAAGGATTGTTACCAAAATATATCCTTATCTCATTGTTATTATGAAACAAATCATCCAAATGATTTTTTGGCAAGCTTGGGGTTGTTTAAGAGTCTTTAAAAAAAATTAGAAGTGCACTCCCATCTAAACAACCATGTCTGGTAGAACTCATCTCCTCATATGCTTAGGATGGAAACCACCCAATCTAATTCACTCAAAATTCTTTGTGGAACAAAAATAGATTTGGTTCCAATCCTAGTTGGGTTCTCCCTAATTATGGAGAGTTCTTCCTAATAACGATTGGATTTTGGGTGTTCTCTCATAATTAAATAATTGTTAGTGTCCCTTTTTTATGGGACCTATCAAGGCATTGAAAGGTTGGAAATGAGACTTAATTCATAGAAGTTAATATTTGATGACACTTTCCTCACTGCCTTAGTTTTTTTGCTCCTTTTTCACATTTAAATCTATTTTCCAGCCTCCCTTTCCACTAGTTCTTCACTTCAATTGTGTTCAATGAAACCTTTCATGCATTTATCTCATACGTTTGAATGGCTATCTCCAATGATCACCATCTCTTCTAGGGTCATGTTTATTCAAGGAATCTTAATACTTTTTTTTTCTCTAAACAAAATGAAGGAGGATCATGTTCAGTAAATTATGGGTTGAGGGGATGTTGTTGATATAGTCAATGCAAAACACTCCATTAAATCCATCATAAAAGACTTTGTACACATGTGCTACCATCACCCATAAAATGTATATTTTCCAATTTATATAGAAAAGTTTGTTCCCTCCATCTTCCATGCCATTACTAAAAGACCTCCACTCCATCTAGGATGCCTTCCATCCAACCCTCACCCATTTCATCCCCTTAAGGGATGATAATATTCTCTCAAATGATACCCTAACCTACAATATTCCTAATTAGACACCAATGGGGACTCCTAAGAACTAAAAATGTTTCATTTGAGTGGTTTGACTATTTGGAAAAGGTTTGTTGTTCTTGAACAATTACTGGGGAATTATGAGGGGGTCTATAAATCTGTCCAAAAAGATTATTCCACCTTCCAACATATTTGGTGTATCCCATGTGTTATTGCTTAAAAAAATCTCAAACAAAGCCAAGGGCAAGTCCCTACACCTCAACAACCTATAAGGGTTTCTTCCCTAATTGACTATTATCCCAAACATGGGTGGTGGAAAAGAATGGTAGGCAAATTTACTATGCAAGAATGGGTCAGTGATCCTCACAAACACTATCTTGATAATATTCTCTCTAATCCGATGTTATTCATAGCCCAACTCATAAATCTTTATTTGTATGTAGAATTTTTCCTTGAGGTTAATTTTGTTTTAGTTTTTAAAAAGAACCATAATAAATCTTCTTATAAAAAATCAAATTGTTTAGTCACTTTAGTAACATGACTTGGATGTTAGTGGATTTCTCTCTCCAGGAAAATAAGAAAAGATTCGCTCCTTCTTGTAGCATGGCGGTTGGAAAAATTTCTGTAAGTGTGGTAGTTGGTAGAGTTTTAGATGGTTGGGGTTTTTTAGGTGGTTTCAGTGATGCTCAGGGTAGCTCCCCAACTACCAATTTTTAAACTACTTTATATTCTACACTACTTTATATTCTAAGTTTAACTCAGTGTACTTTGTGCATGCTGCCAAATTTTGTTTAAAGCCTAGGTCGAGTTGATTGCAAATGGATTTTTGGATCTGTTTTGTTTAGTTTTCTCTCTAAGTTATGGTCTCATTTGGAGGTCCTCTTGATGTTGTTGGTAGTTCATGTAAAAAATTTAGTAACCTTTTTAGCTGCAGTAGAGTTAGATGATTCTACTCCTTTCAATAGTATGGATGAGTTTTCATGTTTTCTTGGTGGTTGTTGCTGGTTCTAAGTTTGTGAGTTACTCTTCTCCTGTGCATAGCCACACATTTTATTATTATATTATGTACTTTTTTCTAAAATCCCTTCCTAATTGAGAGGCCCTTCCTTTTCTCTAAAAAAATTATTACATAATTTACTTTCTTGATCTTCATAGGTAAGGGCCCCAAAAGAATCCTTGTTAACCAATAAAAAATAATGTGCATCTCAATGAAGAAAGTCATTAGTTAATCTATTTATTAAATAAAAATATTGATATATTTTATTTTTTTGATCTCAATAAATATATCTTTAATACATGTTTCAATTATAAGTTTATTAATATTAGTAGCAAATGTCAAGATAAAAGCACTTATATAATCAAGTGATCATAAAATAAGTAGAATTAAGGTTTATTGAAGCCATTAAAAGATCATAAAATGAGTGGGATTCAAGACTCTTGTAAACTCAAGTTTCAAAGACTACCTCTTTAAACATCAAGATTGGGATGTCTAACCCTGTTACTCACCTCACATTGCAACATATTATCTAAGAGTCAACATTTTGTGATCAAAGGAAAGGTGTATGATTGAGAGACAACATATAATTCATATAAAAATTTATTTAGATTAGTCTTCCCACCATATATACGACAAAGAAATACCAGGGGATTTTTTTTCCATGAATAAAAAAGGGAACATTTAATTCTATTAATAATCATTATTAAACATTATAGTCCTTACTTGCCAAAACTATACCAAGGATTTCATGGTGTTTTCTTCTTTAAAGTGCACTATTATTTCCACAATATTGAAAAAGTTAACAAAGGGACCAAGATACTAATAACCTCCATGAATCAAGGATTGAAGGGAGCTAAATTTAAGGTAAACTTTCACCATGATGAACAAACTCAAACATTTCAAGTCTTATTTCCTTATATCCAAAGTGATTGCATACCCTTTTTATCCACCAATCATATATATCCTATTAGATGATGATTGTGATAGAATAAGGGTTCAATGGATCTTAAAAATATAAGCACGTGGATTCAAGTGCAATTTGAACAATAATCTAAACATGCATTCTATCTGGACTAATAGGAAAATGAGCTCCAAATTATTTCACTTTATCAAAGTTGTCAATGCATTACTCAAAATGAGTTAACACCACAAACATAAACTCCATCATCCAATGATGGAAGATAAATATACCTTTGATCACGTAACCAAATTTATACCTTAATAGATTTGGATTTTAACTCTAGATTGAGTTGAAAAGCCACATTGGATGGCAAATACCCAAAAATAACTAAGGAAGCATGAATTATATTTTTGATAGATTCTTTGTTTTTAATAGTGAAAAGTGAATAATTTTTGTATATATTGTTTATGTTTATGAGCAAAGAATTCTTGTTTTGGACAATGGCATGTCATAAAAACTGACACAATATCTTCTCCTTAGGTAAAATCATAATCTAGTCCATTTGCTCTTGTCACTAATATTGGGATTCCAATTTTCCATTCTAATTTGGGATCCATGCTGTCCAAATCCATTTTGATTATTTATGTAGTACAAGTACCCATCCGTATGATGATGTTTGGGGTTTATCTTTTATTAATAGAAGAAAACATGTTTTTAATCCTTCATAATCTTTCAATTGAGTTGAGATATCTCCTACTTCCAATCTTATGATTACATACTGACGTTCTGCAAAAATGTTAGTAGAGATTCTTAGAAAACCCCATTAGAACATGTTAAGGATTTTATTGTGTGAGTTCAATTAAAAATGTATACAGATCAAGACATGAAAAAATGAGTTATTCTTTTCATTCATTCTTAGCGAATATTTATTGAAATGTATGTTATTAGAATAAAACAAACATATTAATATATATTAATCACACAGATTAAAACAAAACAAAGAAAGGAATGTGAAGAGATTAACACATAGAAAAATTTCTACGAAACCATCTATTATCTCATAATAATAACTCTTTTCCTTTACAACTTTACAATATTTATAGAGCTTCAAGACTACTATGTTGCTTCACATTCCTAACTTTTCATTTCTCTCTTGAAGGAATCTTTTAATCTTGTTATAGATTTTTGAAATATAATAATGTGTTGAATACATACATAATATTATAGATTAATTATACATTGCACTTTTGTCATTCCTAAATTTTGATTTTATACTTTGAAGTCTACTACCAACACTTTACAGACTTAAATAGTGGTCTCATCTCGAGATAAATTTTCAGAAAGCATGTTGAAGTCTGGAGCTAGTGGAGTTTCATGTGTTGCGCTGAAGGGTTGGTCCAAAAATAATTCTTACGATTATCACTTGAAGTGTCATTTACGAGTTTTCACCTCTTGCACACTACTTAGCCACCCTTTTAAGTTCTCAACTAAGCAATGCATTAATCTACTGCCCTTTTCAAGTTTTTAATAGATTAGTGTAACCAGGAAGCTACCTTTTATGAGTTTTTAACCATCCTAGCCCCACTCCTAAAGCTTATAGCCTTCCTTACTTATCTAAGCTTATTTTTTTCAAAATTGTGGACTGACAATACCTATTGAGACTGTGGAGGCATTGACTGCATAGTTGTGGTAATGGTGGTGTCACTGGGATTATTTTGGAATATGGTACTACTAAAGAATATGGTGCTACTCAAGTTTTACTGATGAAGATGCAACTATAGATTTAGATGCTAGAAGTGTTTGTTATAGTGGAGGTGCTTGTTGGGTTATTTTTATCATTTTCCTAAATTATGGCTCTTATGTGAGTTAGATCGATGGAATGAATTGGGTTTAATTGATGATCATTTATAAGGTGATATCTAGATGTGACAAATCAATCTTGAATAATCTCCAATCCACTAGGAAATACCACACCATACTAATCAATGCAGTAAAGGAGATTAGCTCTACTTAATAGTTTGTATGTCTTCATCCTCTGTGATTGCAATGATGGATTTATGCTGAAAGAACTTGAGTTGAATGTATTACAACATCTCCTCCATCCTATGTGTGTATCACTGTGTATACACATCAATTAATGTGTTGGAGAGCATCTCCTTTTCCCATATGTGCATCTTCTTCATGACATTGTCTATTGAGGCAAGAGACTCTTTCAACACAATGCCCATCTGATATGGTGTGAATGTTTGATCCTCCATATTTACTTTGGATTTTTATGCCTTGGATAAATATTCCTTGGAGAACATGTTAAAAATGTATGTGATATAGAGATCACACACAACACAAATACACTAAAAACTACAAAAAGACAAGAACAATTGTAAAATAAACACAACCCCTAACTACATGGTGCTACTCAACATCCCTCTATTTTCAACATGATATTTATATAAATGAGTGGTGGTAGGGATTAAGCATAAAACTATTTAATCAACCCAAAAGGATAGTTCCTTGAATGCCTTTAAATGCTATAGTTCCTTGTTGTGATACTTCATGGATAATATATGGCCCTTTCCATTAAATGGGTAGTTTTCCTAGATGTACCCTAAATTTATTGCCATTTAATAAGACTATCTATTCTGGGTAAAACTCAATAGATCATATATTTTAATCATGCCATGCCTTATAGATATTTTTATTTATTTCATACATCTAAATTACTCTCTACCTAGTTTATCCCATGTGAGTTAAATCCAAAAACCTTTCCCAAAGTGAGTATTGATCTCCCATATGCATT
Organism: Torreya grandis; assembly: GCA_037957365.1. NCBI lineage: Eukaryota > Viridiplantae > Streptophyta > Pinopsida > Cupressales > Taxaceae > Torreya > Torreya grandis. The sequence goes on from JARHVA010001406.1 coordinate 1,127,112, forward strand.
ATCAATGCAATTCATAGACTAAGAACTATGTATTCCACTGGCATCACTACTTCCATTCCATATACCAACTAAAAATGAATGAATCCTATCAAACATTCATAGTTGGTCCTATATGCCGATAGGATTTGCAGGAATTTAATCCTCCAATCATCTCTCTACACATTACATATTTTTCGTAAGCATATGCTCAATAACTTTGTTTGATGCTTCTGACTACCCATTGGCTTGACGATGATAAGTTGTGCTCTTATTATGTGATATCATGAATTCCTCTGTCAGAGTCTTGATGGTGTTATAAATAAAGTGCATTCCTTTGTTGCCAACTAGTTTTAAAGGATATCCAAATCTGGTTATGATGTTCTTGTACAAAAAAATTACTGCATCTTTGACACTATAACTTGGTGTTATACCAACTTCTATCCATAAGTAATCCATCATAGTGATTATATATCTAGCATGAATACACTTTCTAAGTGCATTAATAGGCCCTAAAAAATTAATTCCCCATTGTTCAATTTGCACTACTAACATTTGGTTTAGAGGCATTTCATCGCTTTGGTTTGACCTTCCTACTCATTGACAAATGTTGTAATGTTTTAAGAATCTATGCACATCCTAAAACAAATTAGGCCACCAAAGACCAATTTGTAGTATCTTCCTCATAGTAGATTATCATATGAAGTGATAATAGCCAATGTGCCCCAGGAATGATCACACCTCAGAAGAACTTATAGGATGTGGTAATCCCATAATGACTATGATTTTGACTTGGTCAACCAGAATACCATCACTGCATACTACATGTCCTAATAAAACACCAAAAGGTGTAAAAAAACACTTATTAAAATTCAAATCTATGTGCAAAGCTCAACATATTTCTAACATAAGTTACATATCTTTGATTAAGGAAAAAAAACCCAATCATCTAGATAAACTTATATAATTTCATGAATGAATTACTTGAATTTAGTGATTACAACTCTAAAAAAACATGGGAATTTTTTAGACCAAAAGGCATTATCTTAAGAATATGCAAATGCACCCCACTCTATGATAAAAGTGGTATTTATATGGTCTTCTATTATGATTAGAAGCTAATGATATCCACTGAATCCATATGTGACTAAGTATACTTCATGCCTTGTGACTGATTCAAGAACTTCATCAGTGAATGGAATCAGAAATGGATAATTTACGCATGCATCATTCAATGCCATGTATTCACCACAAACTCTGATCTATCCTGATTCTTGGGTTGAACCACCATTAGACTTACCCAATGTACTTTATCTATTGGATATATGATCCTTGCTCCTTGCAACAACCTTACCTTTGATCTTCATATTAGGATTTATTCTATATGGGTGATTATTGATGGGCCATGCACACTCTTTAATTTTTATGTGAATTTATACTGATGAAAGGTTTAAACCCTTGACTTATATAAACTTTGTGGGGAATACACCTTGGTAATCTCAAAATAATTAAATTGCCTCTAAAATTTACTGTTGTGTCTAGTAATCACCTATGGTTGATGGCATTGGTGCAAAATCAATACCAATATTTTACACTACTTTACATAATTACTCTTGATATATATTATTTGGACCATTTGGAAGAGAGTCTCACAGTGTCCTTTCCCCTTCCCGCTCTTGAGTATTTATATTTCCTAGCTGCACATCCTTTTATTACTTTACAATGTTAACTTTAGGCTCTTCTATTTAACATTTAGGCTCAAACAATCCATTTAAATCTAAATATTACTCACTATTGTTGGACTATGCCTTATTTGCATTATCTAGATTACTATTGTAATACTTCAATAATAAATATTTTTATATTTATTGGCCTTGTAATTCATAATAGCTTTACTCAAGTCCTTGGCTTCTTCCTCCTACGATGCTTGAACTTGTGTAGGTCTTATTTCTTTCACCCGTACATGACATGACAACATCTTCAACATTTGGAGAGATTGATGCACTACGTAATTCTCATCTTCAAAGAAAAATGTTTGTATAAAATCATATGAACATGTGGCCATTTTTTTGTTTCATGCTTTCACTCCTACTACATGTACTGATAGGACCTAAGTTCCCCAAAGCTCTGACACAACTTGTCAGAATTAAGAGCACACATGATTACCTTTGTATAAGCAACTTAAGATTGCGGAAATAACCAGAAGAACAACTAACTATCAATGAGAAAACACACAGAATATGAGAGGCAACACACAATTGTATTCAACTCATTTCAAAGGAAATTACAATAAAGAGATCACACTCTTCTTCCACCTCTGTGAGGCTTCCTCCTCAAGGGCTCCAAGTAATCTTCCCACCTGAGTAATCTTCTCTCATAGGTCACAACTAACAACTAACACAAGCTGTTGTTCACCTCATTGTACATCCTGTACAATCGAGTATGAACCGGTACTCCAAGTAGATCTCACCATGATCTTGCTCCTGATGTATTGCTGTCACCTTGATCTTGCTCCCCCGCCGATCCTGTTCTGACCCTCGCATACACACATCCCTGCAGACCAACCTGATCTTACTTATCACATGTAGATCTCCACCATGATCCTGCAACACCCTGCATATCAAACCTGATATTACATACATGAGGAATCCTACTTGATTCCACCATGGGAAGAACTCTCCAAGTTCTACACTTGGGTTCTACAAGTTCAACAATTAACAATACAGCCCATGAGTCTATTATAAGATCTCATGCATACACTAATTTAGACAAGTGGCTCAAAGACTCAAACTGGTCTTTATCATGCAAACTACGCATTCACTTAACTGACTATTCGTCAACAACAGTTCTGACTACCATAGGCAAACGACGTCGGTCCCTGACTGACTGGAGGTGACCGACGCTAGCCAATCTCCTACCGATGCCAATTTCCTTCTGCGCTTCCCCTGACAGATGTCAGTTGTGGCCTGTCAACGCTGGTGACTGCATACGCTCAGAAACCTCCATGTTTTCCTTAAGGTGAAGCTTTTAGCTCCACACCCTAACAATCTCACACTTGGAGATAAATAGCTGCACCTGTACCTATACCAGTACTTTGTCTAATCTACATCCTGGCTTGTATTCCTCTTCAAGCTCTCACTTGAAGACAACCCACCACACTCCTTGTGGTGTTAATCCTGTGCCTAAATTTTTTCATCCTCAGCTTACCTTCTTCTGCCGTTGCTATACTCCCACTCAATCAGAAACCCCTGTGAGTAACTTGTAACCAATAAACCACTAACCAGATCTGGCCATCTGTTAGTCAAACTCACTCTAAGAACATCCAACCTCGCTCTGATACCATTTGATAGGACCTAAGTTCCCCAAAGCTCTGACACAACTTGTCAGAATTAAGAGCACACATGATTACCTTTGTATAAGCAACTTAAGATTGCAGAAATAACCAGAAGAACAAATAACTATCAATGAGAAAACACACAGAATATGAGAGGCAACACACAATTGTATTCAACTCATTACAAAGGAAATTACAATAAAGAGATCACACTCTTCTTCCACCTCTGTGAGGCTTCCTCCTCAAGGGCTCCAAGTAATCTTCCCACCTGAGTAATCTTCTCTCATAGGTCACAACTAACAACTAACACAAGCTGTTCTTCACCTCATTGTACATCCAGTACAACTGAGTACGAACCGGTACTCCAATTAGATCTCACCATGATCCTGCTCTTGATGTATTGCTGTCACCTTGATCTTGCTCCCCCGCCGATCCTGTTCTGACCCTCGCATACACACATCCCTGCAGACCAACCTGATCTTACTTATCACATGTAGATCTCCACCATGATCCTGTAACACCCTGCATATCAAACCTGATCTTACATACATGAGGAATCCTACTTGATTCCACCATGGGAAGAACTATCCAAGTTCTACACTTAGGTTCTACAAGTTCAACACTTAACAATACAGCCCATGAGTCTATTATATAGATCTCATGCATACACTAATTTAGACAAGCGACTCAAAGACTCAAACTGGTCTTTATCATGCAAACTACACGTTCACTTAACTGACTATTCGTCAACAGCAGTTTTGACCACCACAGGTGACTGACATCGGTCCCTGACTGACTGGAGGTGATCGACGCCAGTCGATCTCCTGCCAATGCCAGTTTCCTTCTACGCTTCCCCTGACTGACGTCAGTTGTGGCCTGCCGACGCCAGTGACTGCATATGCTCAGAAACCTCCATGTTTGCCTTAAGGTGAAGCTTTTAGCTCCACACCCTAACATGTACTATGCTTGTGGAAAAGTTTTTAGAGTATGTTGAAACACATGCACCCAATATTTAGTTCAACACCCTAAAAAGATTATCGACACACATGTTAATGTGAAATTTTAGGTAGACCTTATTGGAATAATGGGCACTGATAAGAGATCATGAATGCTACCTGAATCTAAGCTCTCATTAGTTTGCAAGAATATTCCTAGTGTAATTGTTAGAATGGTGAACTACCCACCATGTCATAACGACACATTTGAGCACATAATTCAACATACTGACTTGAAGATATATTTTGGGAACATAATGTTTGAACCTAAAAATTAATTACACTAAATATTCTATTATGAAATACTAATGAAATTGTCACTCAATAGAAAAAACACTCATTGGCCTTACCTCATGGTCTCCTAGTGCCTAGTTCAACACATGTGTGTCTAAATCACTAGTAAAAAAAGTTATAGCTTCCCACAATAGAGTACCCTCATGAGTGGGTTATATGCAATCCATATTAGTTGGATTCTCTAATACAATAAATCCACTTTTGATCTTATCAAAGATTGCATTGATAGAGACTTGTACTCCTCCATTTATAACTATGGCATGTATTCCATGGTTTTGATAGGTCGGTATGAAAACTATTTTGTATGTTGTAGATATGACACCAGTTGTATCTGTTGTGAAAAATTAGAAAACCCTCTAGTGCACAGAGCTTATGACTTTATTTCTGTGCCTAATTTAAGAAAACAACTATTTCTATAGGAATATGGTGAAATAGGCATATGTATGGTTTAATTTTAGCTTTGTTCAAGGTATGATAATGATTTATCTCCTTGGTGTGCCTCCAGTTGATTAGCTATTATATTTATGGTCATGTGAACATCATATGCCATTTTTTCCTATTAACACAGGATTGTGATTTTCATCAGTCTTCATGTCGATAACTTCAAAGTCACCTCCTAGACTAAGATCAACAAATTTTATTTCTACATATTCCAACCTCCCAATGAGATATGCCCTTACATAATTTATGAGACTCAGAATAACTGGGATATAGCTAGATCAAGTCATCTAATGGCCTCCCATGTAGACCGAAGAATCATATTAACATGCACCCTCAAGGTCAAATACAACATTTATAACTTCATACCCCAAAAGTTCAATATCCATTCAAGAATCAACATCCCATGAATTCTTAGTTTCAAGTACCAGACTACCTTTTTAGTTTGTTATTTCCCCCTTTTTGTGTAGTCTAACATATAATGAAACAAGTTAGAAATATTTTATGATATGTCCTCATTATGCAAAGTTCTCACCAATTTAAGCATATTTTTCAAAGTTTTAACTACTCCATCTTGTCACAATATGTGAACAATTTTCCCATACATTTGTGCTTCTAAAACTACAACTACTCCTTTAGAATCATTTTGATTCTACATATTCTACAGTAACTGCACTAATTCAAACATGAAAACCTTATCCTTTATAGGGTATATATACTTATCTTGATGAACCTTTCTAATCAGATGAACCTATGGCATCTCCAAGGGTGGTATTCCTTGCTCTCTATACTAGTTTTGAGTGGTAACTTTCAAATATGCAAGGTCTTTTGGTTGCACATTTACCATATTCACATTGTGCATGAGTTTTTCCTTTTTCTACTTCTCTAGGACTGGATAATCATTTGTATGGCATTGTCCAGATACTCTATAATAAAAAAATAATTCCATCATTATGGGTTACAAGGATAATTTTATGTGATGTGATTGTATTCACCGCACATGTAGAAAGTAAGAGGTTATCTACCCCATCTATTGTCTTGTCCATGATTTTGGTTGCCTTCCCTGATATTTTTCTATGTAGCCTCCTAGATACCCTCCTTGTATTTATGGAGAACCCCACCCATGTTGTTATTGCCCATCATATCCCTCATATTTTATTTGAGAATAAAGTGGAGCCCATCCTAACTGCTATGGTAGAGACATAAAATTCCAAGGATACTGGTATTGTGGGGATGGAGGTGTTCATCTAGCATGGTACTAAGGTGAATGTGATGTCCATCCTATAAGACCATATGGTTTATATTAAGGAGATTGCATAGATGGATAATGTAAATATTGGGGCATCCATCTAGGAGTAACATGTGTAGTTGAGGTTATCTCTACATCTGGACTTAAAACTCTTAGTTTCATTGCTACTATGAAGACATTTTTGGTGATTTCTTCCTTCAACTATTAGAGTGATATGTAGTTATTATCATCATGATTATGGGATTTTAAAAAGGTATAATACATGCTATGTGACTATTGTATGTATTTATGTAACAAATGACATTTCATAGTGGGATGTCCCACTATGTGATAGATCTTGCATAACTCCACTATCTTGATATTTGAACAATCATTCCTATGATGTCCTTACTTACTGCCCTATGTGCACCATTTATAAAATTTGGTCTATTACTCTCATGTAATTATTCCATATTTTGAAATATAACATATATCTTAGCATCTATCTTCATAGGAGGCTATGTATTTTATCCATAATCTTCTATCTCTTCAAATCATATCACAATCAATCAAGCATCAAAATTATAGGGGAATTACATTTGTGTGATATTAAAACATATCTCAAGTCACAGGCCTTTGATGAACCATATAAATTTGTATGTGTATGTGAACTAGAAACTCACTTGGTTTATAACATCTAAGAATATGTGGTCATAATATCAAATTGATTCTCCTATTTTTTGTGAATTTCCTTCAAGTCATGAATGGTTTGGCTTAGAATTTTTGCATCTTGAATTCCCTAATCAATTTATTTTTGATATCTTGAAAATTCATTGTGGTTGGATTATTTTTATATATGAATTCTAGAGTTCTAATTTTAAAGGCTCCTATAAGCTCACACTTCTTTGCATCTTTGGTGGTGACACCTTTATCCTACCATTTCATTTTGCAAGTCAAAAAATACTATTCAGGGTTACTAGAACCACCATAACATGTTAGGGTTACAAAATTTATTGGATTAAAAGACATGTTTACTATGATCACATCTAAGACTTCACAAGTGTCTTAAGCTTCACTACAACTAGCTTGGTAGAACTAATCTTTTACTTTTCTATCAAAATTTGAGTTTTTACACTTAACTTTCCACATTTATCTATGAAATGGTCAAATCACTTAGTCTACCTCTCAAGTTATGCATTATTTAATCCTATTAAAAAATTAGGCATGGGGGATACATCCCCTTGGAATGAATGATCCTTGTTTGAAGTACTTTCCTCACTTGAATTTGAATGCAAATTTAATCTGCAAATTTTCATCACTTCTTCAAGAGATTGTATTTCTTCTTATCTAAATAATATTTTCCCATATAATTGCTTCCTAAAGCTACCCTCTAGCTACTCTAATTGATTCTATGAAACCCGTCCATATTCTCTTCATTCTTTTTCTTTCACTTTCTATGAATCAATTTCCCCATCTCACATGTTCCCTTCGATCTCTTTAGTGGTTTCAAATCCTTTGGGTACTCTAATTTCCCCTTCTTCATAGTCTCCAAATTCCTTTGGAGGTTTATTTACTCTTTTAGTCTTCAAACTCTCTATTCTACATCTACTTACAATTACATGAGGATCATTTTGTTTATTCTATCACTTTTATTGTCGTAGGTCTCTCTCAAGCCCCAAAATTATCTTTTGTTTTTACTTGTGTGCATCCTCCATCTTCTAGGTTTAGGTTCAAGTTTTGTCTCTTATTTATTCATCATTCACTCCCTTCAGTCCACACCCCCATATCACACTAAATGACTAATCCATCTCGATTGGAATTAGCACCATAACCTTTTTCATAGCCAATATCTTCAAAAGTTTAGGTAGTCACTATAGTAATTTACCTTTGATGCCTCTTACAAATAGATCCCACATAACTTTAAATGCAATGTACCATTGCAAGGAAAATTTAGTGATGTATCCATCAATAGTGGTTTTTATCCAATGGTTTACCATACATGTCTAATTAGTGTCTAGGTTTCATAGTCTTTATAACTTTTCTTCAGTCCAAACAAAGTGATCTATATCTCTTGACCTAAGACAATAATATTCAATTCTTAACAACCCGGTAGCTAAAAATTCAAGCAAGTTACATTATAAAATTTCATAGATTTCACCATGAATGTGCTCAGTTATGATTTCCTTTGTCATGCTTCCAATTCATTTGGCCTCTTCTTCTATGAATTTATAAATTTATTCATCCATTCATCATTCCAAATATATTTGACTTGATATCCATTTTAACATGTTTCAAAATCCATGCTTATCTCACCATTATCAATAGAGGTTTGTGAAAAAATCCATCAAAACATGCTAAGAATTTTATTTTGTGAGTTTAGTTATAGATGTAGATAGACAAGGATATGGAAAACCAAGTCATTATTTTCATTCATTCTTAGTGAATAATCATCAAGACTCAAGTCATTAGAACAAAACAAACATCATAATATATATTAATCACATAGATTCAAATAAAACAAAGAAAGGAATACGTAGAAAATAAAAATAATTTTTTTAATGGAACCACCAAATGATCTCTATTATATCACAATAAAAACTCTTTTCATTTATAAATTTATAATATATATAGAGCCTCAAGACTACTCTCTCACTTTGCATTCTTAACCTTTCATTTATCTCTTGAACGAGTCTTTTCATCTTCTTATAGACTTTTGAGATATAATCATGTACCAAATACATATAAAATATATTATACATTAATTATACATCAAACACTTGTAATTCCTACCTATTTTGTGATTTTATACTTTGAATTCTACTACCAACAAAAAAATCCTAACTTGAAGTGCATTTTGCATAGAATACCCACATATTTGTGCCCACAACTAATATAGTTCATCTTAAATATTTTGATATAAGATACACAATTAATTGGAAAAAAAGTATGATAATTCCCTATCTCGTATTCGATAGTGAGATTTTCATTAATTGTCACTAACATAAATAATTATAAATATAAGTATATTGATTAAATCATTATAAATTCAGGTAAGATTCCCTAATTGTTTTGATGTCTACCCTTAATAATAGAATTGAGATAAAGATTAGAGAGTAAATTGAATAATTCTCATTCTAGAATATCCCTTGTTACAATACCTTCTAAATGGGATAATATTTGATCTGAAATATCTAAATAATATTTACCACATAGTTAAGAGATGGTTCAAATCCAACCATTTCAAATAAGGTTTTTCTCTCGACTTTCAAAACTTGAACATCTTCAAACTGGGTAGGCTTATATACTTTTAGATATTTGTATATTTTCCAACCAAGATTACAAATTAAAGTGGATGTGTATAGAATTTTTCGTTGATATAAGTAATATTACAATTAACTACAAATATTGTGTTAAATCCATTATTTGTAATAATGTCATAATAGTCTGCATAATTCAACATAACAACAAAACCTCCACAAACTAAACCGTCTACTATATCAAATAATATAATATCACATTCTTAAAATATTTTAAATTATTTTAACAATTTCATAGTCTCCTCTACCGCATATCCCCCACATCCAACTCCCATGGGTGCCCTCAACTTCCACACAATTTACCCCTCCATAACCCTTTTAGATTACATCTTCATACCAAATATCCTCATAGTGATAATCCTTGGATTGTAAAGTATCTATAATTGTGGGTATCAAAAATCATGTTAGGGTAGAAGTAATATCATGTTTTGGATCATATCCAATTTGTATTACTTTTTCACCATGTCCCGCTAGGGAAATTGAAATATTACATTTGGTTATATGTTCTATTGTTTCAGCACTTTTTTATAGCTCCCTCTATATAAGGAGAACACCCATTCCTCTTGAGTAAATGGAAAAAGCCATGGAAAAATATGACACTTCATTCCTAGATGAAGGCAAATTGCCTTAGTTTGCAGTGGATAAAATTCCCACTAATTAAGACTTAGTTCTCAATGGTCAAATAATTGAATGATATAAGAAACTTAATGCATGACAGATGGTAAGAGGTGAAGATAGGTGTATGTAATATTAATATTGGGATTCAATCATATTTTTACCTATAAATAAATTCTTTAAATTATCTATAAATGAATTATTTAGGTTATATATATTTAATTAAGGTCATATCAATTTATAAATTAAAATTATTAAAGAAATCAATTAAGATTTTTATATTTTTCTATTTTTAAAGAAATATATCTCTTTATTATTCTTATTTATGGTGTGTGTATATAACTTAATGTATCATCCACCACTCATAATTCTATTTCATACAAATTGAAAGGAATTTTATAATGCCAAAATAAATGACAAATAATTAAATAAGGCCAATTTTTACTATGGGAATTGAATGCGCGTAAGGTAGATTCACAATCCACTACGTTTGGACCATTTGGCTATGTCCTACCCAAATCATAACAGCGTCTGTCTCTAGTCATTCCTTCTAATTTTTTTTTTTAAAGTCATCAAATAGAATAATATCAAATATTAATTCATCAATTCAGTTGGTAAGCTCTAACCAAACATCAAAGTGTTGCAAGATCAATAACCTTCAAGTAACTCTTAAACAATTAATTCAAATTTATCTATTTAAATATATTTTCTAGTTGAAAACAATAAATATTAATTATCTATAAGAAAATAAACTTAGATATCCATTTTATGTTTAAATTAATACTTTTATTGTATAATTAATTTTTTTTTTTACTTTATTTAACATTCATGATTAAATAGTAAAAACATCAAATTCATAAGTACATGTTGTATATTTAAATTAATATTTTTATTATAGAATAAACATTTTTATTTATTTATACTTTATTTAATATTCATAATTAAATAGTAAAAACATTAAATTCATAAGTATTTGCTTTATATCTAAATTGATATTTTTATTACAAAACCAACATTTTTATTTATTTTATCTAATATTTATAATTAAATAATAAAAGCATCAAACTCATAATTAAGAAGTGGTTAATTTAAATTGTAATGAATGTAGGGTCAATTTTTTTTTATTTTAATTATGCTCTACTTACAATAACTTTTAAATGTTAAAAAAACCAATTTTTTTTTTTTTTTTTTAATAAATTTTAAGAAATGAAACTATATTAAACTCATTCGCTCTCCATTCTTTTGAAAAAATGGTCCTTAGTTCACACGATAATGGCATTTTAGGAAAAGAGGTTCAAGAAAGCAGACATGATTAAGCACACTTTGTAGGTGGATGGAATCATTAAAAAGCATCTTACCTCATGAACTAGTCTACAAGCATCTTGGGGCTCCAGATTTGGTATTATTGGGACGATGATAATGAAGACCCACCATGAAATCATCCCAAAATTCAATGAGCAACTAAACATATACAAGAACATCCAGTCAAGTCAAAATCCACTTTAACAAAAGGTTCATGCCTTGTGAATTCAAATAAAAATATTTGTTCCCACCCTGGGATAAGAGGCATGAAAATATAAAATTTTGGATTGGTTCTAAAACTATCAACCAAAATTAAAGAGGAAAAATTTTCACGTTCGTTGATTGATTTTAGTGTGCTTGTAATTATGAGAAGAGAAAAATACACAAAATATTGATAATATGGAAGTGATTGTACATTAAAATATAAAAAATTAAATGATTTCTGGATGGAGTTAGAGATGGAAAAAGCACTCTCTCTTTTCTATCGAAAATTTGATTTTAAGATTTATTTTATGATAATGTGGTTTTAAGGAGTACGATTATGGGGGCGTTGTGTGCCAAGAGGGAGGATTAGAGCATTGCGATTCCTCTGGATAATTGTTTAGAGTACAGTTTACGTGGTGATCTCTAGGTTCGATGTGGATTTTGCATACTACAATCGATGTTCTACATTCTATGCTGGGCATGGCCAATGCTATTGACGATCTCTGTCTTTTCCTGGTGGTGACAGGGTGATGGGTTGGGGCATGGCCAAAGTTGTTGGGTCTCTACCCCTGTCCCTGATGGTGGCTAGGTTGCCACTGTTGAGTGGTGGCACGGTGATGTTGCAGTAGTGACATTGTTTTTATGTGGCCTCTAAGGTTTGTGGCTGTAATGATAATGACGGTGGCAATTCTTGGTGGTGGTGGTGGTAGCTCGATTGTCCATTTTTTGCTTTCTAGGGTTTGATGTTAGGCCTTGCCTACTAGGTTTTGCCTAACCATCACGATTGCTGTGAGGGTTCATTGTTTGTTTTGCCATATCTGGCTTTGTCCGACTGACATGGGTGTTGTGAGCGCTGGTGCCATGTCTTCCAACCGCTTTACTTTGTAACCTTTTGTTCTTTATTATTTTTAATGATAAGATTATCATGAAGCATTCCAATACTAAAATATAAAAGATTATTTGGTATAAAAATAGATGAATACATTATAGGAAATAAGAACCCTAATTTATAATAAGATGACTATATGAAACCCTAACCCATTCCTTATAATAAGGGACCACATATCATAGTAGGGGTCTCCTTTTACATAACAAAATGTATAATTCTTAATTATATAAAAGTATTACTTATATTAAAAATATGAGTTGCTTACTATCGTTTGCTTTGTTTCCATTGGCAGAGGCATCCCTTTTAAATGCTATTGTTTTATCTTTCACTCCTTTGTGTAAGGCTTTGGGGCCTTTCAAAATCTATTTTAACCCTATCACATAAAAAAATATGAATTTTATAATAAAATAATTCATTAAACATTACATTACATAAAATGTTGTGTTTAGGAACATAAAATGCCCAACTACATCTTAACACAAGGTTTCCATATTGTGTTGATGAACATATCACTTTGTGAGAGAAACCTACATATGACGGTGAGGTTGACAATTTCATCAAAGCTCAAAATGCATACCTTATAGACATTGAGTAGATCATACACAAAATAACTAGAAACTTCATGTCATTAGTAGTTTCATTAAAGGCATGCTTCAATTCTTAATCAACCACCCCCTAACCTATGAAGAAGAATTTGTTTTAAAAGATGGTTGTAGAAGATACTAGTATGAGAGAGATCAATTATCCCCATAATGGTAATTGTTTAATTTTAAAGAACCTCTCTCCACCACCATTGAACTGGCCTTAACGCCATTGTAAATGCAAATATAAAGGAGAGAACATTGCTCAAATGGTTAAGTCATTAATAAGCCTACTCCTTGATTTTTTAAGTAAGAATGACAGTCCTTATTAGCTGGATGTAATCCTCATGTATGTTTGATAGTCGATAAATTAATTTAAAAAAATATAATATAGATAATAAATAGAACATATCCCAATATAGAGTTACGAGATTGAAATATTTTCATCAATAATACTCATTCACTACTACTTCAAACCTATTAGAAGTTTCTTATACATATAACTAACCTATTTATATGTTTTAATTTTTATGTTGTTACCTTTTGCATAGTATTAGGTTTCCTCACATTTTAGGTTGTGACCATCTTACTAGGTTGGATCATCAAGTGAAATAGCAAAATATTGTGTGCGAACTTGAGATTAATTATTGGATCCCTCATTTAGATAAAATTGTAGAGTAGATGCCCAATGATCAATCATTTTCATTTCATAATCTATATGCATATCATGCTTGATCATTTATCACCTAAATGAGATGAATGCCATACATGATTTATTTTTGTAAGTTTCAATTATAATCGTTGATCGCTTAACATTTTTTCTTCATTGAACTCTTATTGTCATCCATGTATGCATTTACACTTGTAATATTATCTATTAATGTAGGCATATAACCTCGATAAATCTTTAATTATGAGCTTAAACCACCAACTTAGTTATAAAGATATCATTTTTTAATATTGGAATGCTTCACATTATATTAAATAAAAAATATAATTACAAAATATTATAAAGTAATGTAGTTGGACAAATCATGACTCAAACTCTATGTCAGAGGACAAAATTGACACAAAACTTCAAAAAACAACCAGTCAAAGCATGATGAAAGTAACCAAAAATAATCAACCATCAAAAATTTAAGCATAGGCCATTGCCTCTAGATGTGGAGGCAAAGGGTCATCCTTGGGAAGTGTCAATCAAGTAGGTGGTTCCACATTAAAAATATCTGGAGCATTCCAGCCATCTAGGGGTCATGATCAGTGGGTTACATAGGAACAATAATGCTCACCAGAGATCACTATGAAGGATAAGCATCAGAATTTCCATTAGAATTCCAACCACCCCTAAGGGAGGGTAAGGTGAAAAGTGGCCCCTAATTTGGGATTAGCTTTTGCTTCTACACCTCTTGGGAAGAGGTGGTGGTGGACCATGAACTGGGTCATTTGGTGAAACTCTACTCATAGTGCAAGGGGCACTCCCCTAGTGGTCAAGGAATTCTTGTAGGTGCCATAGGTCCAATGCCATCTTTTCAACTTGTGCTTGAATATGCAAATAAACTGATGAAATAATAACCACCTTTTCATTAGTAAAAAATGAAATTCCACAAGCCTCATGATTAAAAATAACATTATTTATGGCTTTACAAAGCTAAAAGAGGATGATAGCATGAAATAAATGCTAGAGATAAGCAATAGAGGTTAGCAAATTAGTAAAATCCCCAAAAAGTGTCTGATGCCAAGAGAAAGGCTCATGATGATAAGGTTGGAATAATGAATGAATCCATTGCTAGGCAGATTGAGCTTTAGGATTAAACCAAAAAAGATGTTTAAAAGATTCTGGTCACTTGCAAGTTAGACAAAAGGGCTGGGGAATGTAGAGGTGGAACAACCTCTCTTTGAGGGGGAGTCCTTGGTAAATTAAACACCACAAGAAATGAGCCATCTTAGGCTTCAGGCTAAGGTGCCACACACGATCCAGATGGGTGAACCAAGTCTTAGGAGAGGAGTGGAGGCCCCAATTCCTATTGAATTTGTTGAGAGATAGAGAGAATGGACTCATCACCTAATAAAGAAGTCTTGGAGAGTAGCTTTTAAAGTTTATATCATAATTCTACCTCTACTCTTTCTACTAGGCCGTAGGATGCTGCAAGCCAAAATTATGTAGCATAACATCAGGGAGTAATTATTGAATATGAAGGATGGAAGGTAAGTCTACATTGTTTAATTGAAACTCAATTTTTAAATCAATCCAGGGAATCTAGTCTCTAAAGATAACCAAATCATAGATAGTGAGAATCAATTTACAAAATAATTGTAGAGCTTTAATACCAAGAAATTCAACTAGGGGACTGGAAGAATTAATGAGAATAAAAGACCATTATAAGCTATGGTCATTAAAAGATAACCTTGTGAAAAAGCCATTCCATACCCACTTCAAGTGGGGTTTGACTTCTTTGAAATCCTTTCATATACTTTTGACTACAAAGGAGCCAACAATCTTAACATGCACAATAATGATGATGAGGGATTGAAAGCCAATATTCTAAAAACTAGTTTACCATAGGGAGAGCCCGAAGAGATACAATGTCAGAGAATAATTTTCCAAGATTCATTGCACTCAATATCTTAAACAACCCACTTAGCACACAAGACCATACTTTGCTGATAGGTGTCAATGATGCCCATGCCACCTTTATCATGAGGGAGGTAGTAAATGTCCTAAGCCACCTGATAAAATCCCTGATCCCTGTTAGAATTGGCATAGAGGAAATATTTGAGAAGCTTGGTTAGACTATCATAAGAGGCTTTGGAGGGGCTCCAATAGGGGGAATAGTAAACATGTGTGGCAATAAAGATCTTGGTGCAAATTTGGAATTTGCCCACTAGGGATTGGGGCTTAGTGAGTCAATACACAATCTTCCTTTCAATCTTATTAAGGACATATTGTGAAAGCTTGGTCGACGAGCTATCAAAAGTGAAGGGGCTGCCCAAGAACTTGAATTGTTCCCCTTGAGCAAT
This sequence comes from Torreya grandis, assembly GCA_037957365.1. NCBI lineage: Eukaryota > Viridiplantae > Streptophyta > Pinopsida > Cupressales > Taxaceae > Torreya > Torreya grandis. Next base: position 1,143,303 of record JARHVA010001406.1, read on the forward strand.
CCCTTGCCAATTAAACTTCCTAAGCCACTCAGGCATAGGCATCATGCTTTGATGAAAACACTAGGTTTTATTCTATTAAAGGCTAGATCCAGAATCCAAACAAAAGATGTTTAGGCATTTAATATCATCATTAAAAGTGGTCTCTTGAGATTAAAGCATGAGGAAGGTGTCATATGTAAAGTGGCCATTGATGAGCTGAGAGGTGCAGTCAGGTAAAACAATACCACAAATGAGCCCTTGAGAAGGTTTAGAAGCCAAAAGGTAATCTAGGGCTTCAACATATAAAACATAAAGCACTAGAGCAAGGGCAAAACCTTGGTGAATAGATCATTAGAGCTCGATCCCTATGGTTTGATTCCCATTGATAGTGAGGTATTTTGAAGAATCATGAAGCAAAGTCTACACTACATAAATGAAATAGGGCCCAAAGTTGAGAGTCTTGAGTATGGAAAGAATAAATTGCCACTTGATCTTATCATAAGCCTTTTCAAAGTCTAATTTAAGAAAAATAATTCTCTTAAGAGAGGAGAAATCCCAAGCCATGCCTTCCCATACCAAAATAATATTATCCAAAATATTTTCCCCTTTAATAAATCTTGTTTTCTCTAGTATAATAATGGTAGGTAGGATGAGCTGTACATGGTTGGCAAGGGCTTTGGAAAGAATCTTGTAAGAGACATTGAGCAAGGTTATTAGCCTAAAACTAATAAGAAGCTTACGATCTCTAGATTTGGGAGTGAATTTGATATTTTATTGATTGATCATGGCTCCAAGAGACTGATTCCACATGGCTTCTTTATAGAATTACAAGTAGTCAAGACCAGTAAACTTCCAAGTGGTTTTGTAAAATTTACAAGGGAAACAATCAAGGCTAGAGGCTTTATCATTGCTCATATAGTTCAAAGCCTTTATAAGCTCCTATAAGGTGATTGAATCATAAAAAATCCACTGATCAACTGGATTGAGCTTGTGAGGCACCACATCAAAGTAATTTTAAAGATCTTGGGACTTCTCAACCATGAAAGGCTCAACTTAGAAAACTAGCTTATAATACTAAAAAAATGCTGAGGAGATATCAGACTGGAAGGTAAGCCAATATTGAGCCCATTAAATTGAATTAATTTTCTTGTGATATTTATTTTATTTTAGTGCTTTAAACAACTCCTTGGAGGCTTTGTCACCAATTTTGAGCCAGTGTATGTGAGCGTGGAGCTAGGCACCTCTGGTTGTATGGCTATCCACCACCTTGAGGTGGTGCTTGAGGGAGGCAACTAGCCTCTATAGCTCTATGTTAAAAAGATAAATATAAAGGGATCCAAATAAACATTTCAACTCATTAAGTGTGGTCTCTTCTGAGTGCTTTCGAATCTGGGTGACAAGTTTGCCATGGTGATGTAGGAGCATCCTCCAAAGGATGAATTGCCATGATTATTTGTTTAAAATTTGGATTGATCAAGTGTTTAGGAGTCATATAACATGTTTTGTGTGTTTTATTATCTTAGGACACACTTGAGAACCTTTTCCAAGTGACTAGGTGTGTTTAGGAAGATTAGAAATTCAAATTAGCATTTTCTTGCCAAAACTAGTTAGTTTGAGTTTTTGAATGATTTTGTCTAGTTTGGGTGTTGTAGGACTAATTTTGAGAAAACCTCTAGTGTCTAAGGGTTTATATGACTTATTTAATATACCATGTTTCTATACATGGGTCCTAAAACATACTTATATGTAATATCAACTTTGGCATATGTTCCAAGGTTCAAAATTGGTTGCTAGTGACCGCTGGGAGGTTAAAAATTAGTTAGATTAGTTATAGATATAAAGAACTTGTGAATGTTTTGTTGTCAGAATATATTGGGGATTAATTAAAATGGGAATGGAGATCCCCAAGGAAATGAATAATTAGTTCCTCATTTGAAGACAAGACATCATAATAGACCCTGTATTTCTTGAATAAGTGCAATGAAATTTGACTGTGTAAGAATGATCAGTGATGGAAGATGTAATAAAAAAAAGTTTATGGTAATATTAATGTATATTTTAAGTTTATACATGATTTTTTATCATGTTTCAAGTATCTGATAATTTGGTTTCAAAGTCTTTTGGGAAGTTTCAAAGTTGCAGACTAGTATACCTATGTTGTTTACATTCTATGGATAGAAGATTGAGAATGTAATCTTGAAAGTGAAAGTTTTTATGTAAGGAGATATAATTATGTTTTGATAAGTGCATATTTAAATGAATTTAAGGCCTTCTTATGTGATTCATTAACTAATCCATACTTGTGTGATTATTTCATACTAACCCTGCAGGAGTCTGTGAACCCATATATAATCCAACTCAGACTTGAGCATAAGAAAATAATAGAAGATCTCTCAAAGGTTGTTTTCACTCAGGGATGTGGAAGAGACAATTTAAGGCCCCATATAATAACCAAATAAGGTTGAATCTTGTTTTAAATCGTGAAACTACAAAATAAGCCCTCTTGGATAGGAGCAAACAATGTTATCCAATACAGTCAAGCATAAAACTATGTGAAAGAAGTAAATAAAGGTGTATATAAGATAAATAATCATTTTGGAAAGATGTATAGTGGTTTCATAGACCCTAGAAATCTATCAAAATATCTTGAAAGGTGATTAAAATCCTAAAACTTCAAATAAACCCTTCTCAGGTTATATGTCTGATAACAACCCTGTGTTAGGGTTTTCACACACAAACTAGATTTTACAGAATTCCAACCATCAAAAATATATGAAACTTAGTGATAAATTAATTTTACATGGGATATGATATATTTTAATTTTTTTAATCTTGGTACTGAGTGTGTATGTACAAAATCTAGGGACTGTGTGTAAAACTAGGGTCAAAGAGACCTAATAGGCCTAAATAGAGCCTTGAAAGGGTTGGAAAAAGACACTTTTGAGTAAAGATAAAACTTGGAACTCGAGAGAGGGAAAGAAAAAGATAAAGGGTGATAGGAAAGGTCACTATTTTCTTCAATAAAATTCATACTGAACCGTACAAGGTAAAATAGTAAATAAAAAGGCTACTCGAGAGCCGGTTTAAGTAAGAAAGCAAGGTATGTTGGAAAAGGGTTATAGTGTGAAGTCCTGTGGATTTATTGGGTGATCAATAAGGACTAGTTTGAGCATGGAAATTATGTAAATAAAATTTAAAGGATCAAGGAAACATGAGTCTTGTGTGAGGCCAAGTTACTAATAGGCTTAAGGCAAGAAAGAGTAAGTTCAATAAAGACTATCAAGAAAGGAAAGAAAGAGTTAGTAAGGAGTTGAGTAGAATAGTGATAGACAAGTAAGGAGGTTTATATGATTTAATGAAATAGAAAAAAAAAAAAAGATAATAAGTGAACATTTTAATAATAAGAGTGACCTCCAGGTGATGAGGAAACAAAGCAATAAAGCACAAGAATAGAGATCTAGAGTGCAGACACCTAAATCTTGCCACCAATGACCTCTAATCAAGATTTTGGATAATTTCCACACAAAATGTACAATTTGGTTTAAAAACACAAAAACACGCTAAATGATGTGAACCAGACATATTCAAGTACCAATTTTAGATAAAGTATTGTTAAATGGGGCAATGCAATTTATGGGCCAGCTAACTTTGATCAGATCATTCTGAGTGAAAATGCCAATTTTGCACCTAAGTGCTCTAGATTTCTCTTTCATATCAAATATTTTACACAAGACATGTGCATTTTTTATTTAATATTGGTAACATCCAAACTGAGAATATGGTTCCAATGCATTTGACATCACCTTCCAATTCTAATCTAGTCAAATTTTGGACCAATAACAAGGCATTATGATCAATTTGAGTAATTTGTGCACAAAGTGCTTAATCATGCTTAAGATATAATTAAACCAAATTAGATACTAATTAATAATTTCATGGAAACTTGTTGAATACTTTTTTTGGAAATGAACATTGAATATCTATGCCATCAGGTGACCTCATTTCTTGGGAAGAAATTCATAGGCCATAAATGCCACAAATATCAGGATTCATGCCTCCCATGCCTCATCAAAGCCCTCCATGCCTCTTAATTTCCCCTTCTTCCAATGTCATGATAAGGATAATTATAAACTTAATTCTAAAAATTGAAGTAATCTTTAACCACACATCTCAATCTCAGGATGGATGGTTCAGGTTGATTCTAGACATTCTCAAAAATCTATAAATAAAGAGGCCATGAACATCATTTCTAAGCTACTTTGGTGCAAATTTATTATGCTCAAATATCTTTAAAAACATGATTATGCAAAGTTATAATGCAAGATTGGTTCTAAAAGCTTTATGAAACTAGTGTTACCATGTCAAATTGATTCCAAGCCAAGCCACAAGACAAAGGTGCCAAGGAAAGATGGAGGTAGCTAAGCTTCCATTACCAAGGACTTCATGAACACAAGCTGAGCAAGCCATTACAACAAGAATTTTGGAGTATCAAAGGGAGGTAAAAGAAGATTTTTTTTGCATTTTAGTTGTGTGCTTTATTTATGTTTGTTAACTAAGCTCTCCCTAGTGTCTAGGCCTCAAGACGTTATGCTAGTTAGTGTGTTTCTTTCATTTTGTTTTCACTTTGAAACTAACACCATACTAACCATCCTCTCTTGAGTCAAATTCATAGTTCACATAATGGCACACATGGTGTGACCAAACACATCCCACACATGAATAAGATCATATGGAAAATTTAAAATCTTCACTTGGATCATAAAAACTCTTGTAATTTGATTTTTTAACTTTGTTTTTCCAATTTTTTTGTCACAGGTTTACATAGTAACTGACGTTGGTCAGTAAAACCGTCATCGATTGGCATAGCCATCATCAATCACTATTGGTATAACTGATGTTAGTTAGATAGCCATTGTCAGTTAGTAAGTGTAACCGATGTCAGTTGTAGAACTGATGTTAGTCACTGTGTTTTCTTAAAACACAAACCCAAGAGCTCATTTTTTGAAGTTCATTGTTTCAAACCCAAAATAGCTTCAAGGCTAAAGGACATGCTAATGTTTTTATTGTAGGACCAAGCTTGACATTTACTAAAAACATGTTTAGATCACCTTTTGCATGCATAAAAATGAATTCGGAACATTATTTTGGTGCTTAAAGTTATATTTAAGGTGCTTAAATAAGTGTTTTTAGCATTAGTTTTCAATATTACAACTAAGACCAAAGGGTCAAATGAACACCACTAAATCTTTCATTTGGGATTAAAATTAAACACACTTGTCATTTTTATCTTCAATAGTTGTTTGATCTAATTTTGTTTAGCTAAGAGAGGGGTGTTGTAGTATGCTCTTCCATTTGTCCCTTTTAGGAAAACCGTAGAATCAAAAGCACCATTCCTATTGCAAATAGCCTAGTCCAAGGCTTAGAAAGAATGTCATATAAAGCACTTTGCAAAAACTCATTAAAGTTTTGGTGACCTTGAAAATGACCCTAAAGTCTTTCTCTTAGTCTTTTATTTTCATGCAAACTTGTCTTGTAAAGGGGACATCATTACCTCCCATGAGTTATTTAGGAAAGCTTTGACCAGGGGTCTCATCTCTTGACATTGACTTCACTTACTCCTTTGTACTTACACACGGGATGTAGTGGCACTTTGGACATCACACTACATTGAACAAACAATAAGATGTAGTGGTTGCAAAAAGGACTAGACCTTTTTACAACAAGCCAAGTGATACAAACCCAAAATTTGTGCTTTTATTTTGCATTATTTGGCATGAAAGTTATTATACAATTGATTCCCATAGAAAAATTTAAAAGCTTGATAGTTTAGTCAACCCCACATTTCCATACCCTTGCTAGGATTTGGAGGATTATACTTAGTGTATTTTGGTCATTTTTGCTTGGTATGTTTTGAGAATAAACTTGTTTGTTTGTCCATAAAACCATGTCAAAACCAATTTGTCTATATATCACTCTTTTTGCTAGAGAGGCATTATGCTGGTTGTTTTACACCACATTTGTGCCTTGAAATTTTTGATAAACTTGTTTGTGTGTGTGTCATTTGAGTTGAGGAGGGTAGCGTTATGCTGTCCAAATCATGTCAAGCTATTTTGGCTTTTGAGTCTTTGAAACATAGCCTAGATCACATCATTTGAGTATGCTTACGTTGTTAGGATTCTTAATTTGTTTCAAGACTAGTTCACCTTATATTAAAAATTGTTTGTTTCAAACCATTTCACATCAACCATTTGGACCTTTGTCTTGTGCCGTCATGCTGTCCAATCTTGTATAGCTTGTTTGGTCAAATCCTAGTTTTCAAAATTGAGTTTTCAATTACCCTTATCAAATTTGGATTCAAACATTGTTAGATTTTTGTTTAGGCCTCAGTTCATAGAGCTGATACACAGATCTTTCTCTTTTGGGTTGCATAACTTTGATTAATCGAATTACCCAAATTTGAAAACTATTGATGGTTTGTTTATTTAATGCCTATACTCATCATTATTTGTTCCTTTATTTGGGAAAACACAACCTTTTTCAAAGAGCCTTTTGTCTTATGCCTTATGCTAACTAATCATATTTATGTTTGATTCCATGTGTTGGGTTTATGTTAAAGTTATTTCCAAACTTGTTAAATTAAATCAAATCACATCAACCTATATTTCAAGTCTATATTTTGACGCTATTTGGCTAAAAGTCCTAGCATATGCCTATTTGTTTGAGCCTAGATTTTGACACCACATTTGGACAAAAGACTTAGCAACTCAACTTTTCCCTTTCCTAGTTTAGACCTTGTTTAGAATACTTTGACCTAGACCTTTGATATGCTTATTTTTATTCAGACACTCGACCTTTTGTGTGTATGACATTTGGCATCAGACATTTGATGTTAGACTATTTTATGTGACGTCTTAGCAAAAATAATTTTGAAGATACAACTCCACTTTTAGACCACATTGAATATATAACTCCACCTTTTGACCAAGTTAGACTAAGATTGAACCATTTTTCCTTTAGACATAGTTTTTTAGAGTTTGTAGAACTCTAAGCCTTTTTGTTTTAGAGCTTTCATCATTTGCATAGATATGTCTAGCTACACTCATGTTGCAGTCATGCACAATCTAACTTATGATAGAATGACCACATAAAATCCCACTAGGAACCCCTATAGAGAAATATTTCCCAAGGAGTTTTATTATTCTCCCTAAAATACTCCATATGGGGAAAATAGTCAAAAACCACAAAATCCAAATCAAATTACTAATTGGGATGATATGGTTTATGAGGAATTCAAAGAACCAACTACAGATAATGTTATTTAACATATGGATCCATACCCTCTTTGTAATAATCAATACATGGAACAAATTCAGGAACTAAATTATGAGCCAACTCATGACTGGGATGATATGGTTTTTGAGGAAGACTTGGATGCTTTAGCTTGTGCAAGCAATCAAGTTCCATGACATCCTTTTTTTATCCGATCATCGACTAACCAAATCTTATTTTGGATTATATTAGCTATCAAGCTCTACAATATCCAAGGAATACCATTAACATTCCTAAACCTAGTCCTTTGGCTTGTGAGAGCAATCAAACTCCACAACACCGCTTCATCATTCTAAGACCTAGTCTTTTAGGTTGTGAGAGCAATCAAACTCCACATCGCCCTATTGTTACCATTTCAAGACTTCATCCTTTGGCTTAAGAAAGCAATCATGATCCCCAATGCCCTACCATTATCCAACCACAAGCCATTCCTCATCCATAATTAATCCTATCCAAACCTCAATCGATCCAATCATTCAAAGATGAAGCTGTGTTTAGAATTTGTATTTTTCAACTCATTAAAAACAAAGGCCAAGAGAACCAACCAATATGAGATATTTCTATTGAATCAATCTTTTATGACAAGTCAACCTATTATAAATTGCCTATTGATCCTATACTAGTTGTCGAGGAGTCTCACTTTGATGAGCTAGTCTTTACTGAGTCACTTCTTAATGATTATAACTGCCTTTGGGAAAATCATTGCCTTGACTATATGCCTATTTTTTAAGAGCCACCTATTGATAAACTAGTCTTTGAGGAGTTATCTCTTGACCTTTTTCCCATCCTTGAGAAATCTCACTCTGACAAACTAGTCTTTGTGGAGCCCATTATGTCATCACAAGTTGTTACTTGTCTAAAACCAAACATTCAAAAAGACATCATTGTAATAGAGTATCCATTAGATGAAGAATCAGAGTTAGAGCTAGGTTCTATTCTTGAACCAACATCAAATTTAGCATTAAAATCAGAATCAACATTTGTATCAACATTAGATTTAAAGTCTATTGAGTTAAAATTAGATTCAGATACATAATATATTTGTGGCTATTACAACATTGGTTATGCATGCCTTGAAAATTAATTTGAATACATTTTTGATGCTTCTATAGTTTTTGAGGATGAGTAATTCAATTTTGACACAAGTTATCCTAGTATCTTCTATGAGGATTGTGTGGCCTATCCCCATTCCATTACCATTTCATAGGCCATTACCATTAACCAAAATAGCCATATTATTGACATTCTATCTCCCATAAGTGTCAATTGGGATAGAAAGAATCATACTTTGTTGAAATTCATCCATGGTGACATAGCAGTTAAACAGATAAAGGAGGCTTACACAACATTCATGTAGCAGAAGAACACTCTCCTAGTGAAAGATTTTTGAAGGGACTAGAATACAATCAAAATTCTAACTCATTATATTCTAGTAAATTTTTTCTAGAAGCACTAGAAGAAAATCAAAGTCAAAATCCAACATTCATTAGTGAAACCTTTTCAGAGGTGCTACAAAATAATCAAGACAAATTCATTGGTGAAAACCTCATTGAGGCACCAATAATTAAGCACAAAAGTTCTTCACAACTTGGTGAAGACAAATTCAAAGATCAAATCAAAATAGCTTCCAATCTACAGCCTAATCATATGGTAGCTAATCTCAAGATCAAATAATAGAAAAATATGGTGGTCCTATTAAGAGAACAAGTCTTCGGCCCCATCACAACTAGAATTATGTCAAATCTGACATCAACAACATTACATGTGATTGAAAGTCCTGATCTTCATTTATTTCCCCACCATTATACATTCCATTATCATCAACCACTCCATTTCACAATCAAGCCTACCATCCATTATTTGTCCCTATTTACCAGCCATGGCTGCACTTTTCTTTGTAGAGGCTACAAAGATACCTTGTCTTGAAACTTAAATGAATCAAAATCAATGACCAATGAAGATCACAAAAGCATTCTTAGAATCCAAATATGCATTGAGTTCTTAATAGAGTAGCTATTCAAATGATGTGTGGGCTTGAAATTAACATGATCAAGTATTTTATTTATATCATTTGTTGATTAGGATGTGCATCTCCCCATCAACAGGAAAGATATTTTCAAAAACCACACCTAAGCCAACAACATGTACCTTACCATTTCACATCACCATGCCATTGCTATTGTTACATATCCATTTCCCATTGTTGAATATTCCTACTATTCACCCTATAACTTAGGCGCAACCCTCTTACCATTTTATCCAAATTATCAAACCATCATTATCCTAGAGTAAGACCATGCCATCTAATCATTCCATTCCTATCTAAACTAAAGCCTGTTTTTAGTCATCCTACCCAATGCTATTTTGATCTTGGTTCCTTTGGTTCTTCCTATTTTTTTGTGAGGAGATTCCAATCAGGTTTCAATAATCAATCAAATCCATGTTTAAATTATAGTCTATGAAAGTAGTGTGAAATTTGATCTAGCAAGATATCTTTCATTTTCCATCTTATATCAGGATTATTTATGTGATCCTGATTATAACCACCTATGGGCAAATCAATGTTTCACTAGTCTTGTTACTAATTATAACCACCTATGTGAAAATTAGTATCATTGACCTATGTCATTGTATCCTAGTTACAACCAAATATGGGCAAATTAGGTGCAACACTTATTTATTATTCATTGCTGCATCACCTTGCCATTACTATTTTCATTTGACTAGCCATTTGTCAATTTTGAGAACTTGTTGGAACCTAGTTGGTTTTTTCTCACCTTTTATGTGGATATAATTACTATAACTTGAGGTCATTTTAGGATTGTGTAGGTCATGCTCAATTCATGTTGACGTCACTTCAGTCCCATATTTCCATACACTTTCACCATTTTATGATCAACCTAAGCCAAATACTCTCGTCATTTTGTGAGTAGGTATATTGCCATTCTCTAACAAATTAAGATACCTCAAAATGCCAAAAACATTCATAACATTCCAAAAATCCAAAAATATTTATCGTGTCTAAGCCTAGTCAGTTATCCTCAATCTTCTTTACTGAGGCATAGTCATTATTAGGATGCTTTCTTTTGCTTTTGTTTTTAGGATTTTTGTTTGTTTATTTATTTCAAGTTGTTTGTTTATTTATTTGTTTGTTCTTTTTTTTTCGCCTGCCCATTTGTTTGCTTTCAGAACTATTGCCTTGACTCGACCTATATGCGTTCATTAGGTGATACCTCAAACACATTATTCTTGAGTCCATCCATATTCATACGTCAAAATTGTCATCATGGTTTTTATCATTGGTGCATTATTTTCTAATGTTTATTAGATCCAGAGTTAGTCTTTATGCATATTTTGGCCAAGTCTTCATGGTGTTCTATCATTAAGCCTACTGTCACATGCTATAACAAAAATCAACTTCACAAAGGTCTATAATCAATGGAGCCATTGTAATTTCTCCTTGGAACCTTGGTAAATCCTTCCATCCCACCCTTGATCAAATCAATCCATTAACCATTCTATTTGTATGATTTCTAATAAGGATGAGCATCTCCTCGTTGGTAGGTATAACTGAATCTTTTTTATTGATCAATCTTATTATTCTATTCATCTCTTTCATATTTTGTGCCTATTCATCTTTAATTTGTATTCCAGGTTATATCCTTCATTTATGCTTGTTAATCATCCCTAACTAGGGTAAAATCATGTTTAGCCAATCTAGGTCCTCGTAATGATTATAATCATCTATGGGCAAATCATTATTTTAACTTTTAATCTTGATTATAACCACATTTGGGCAAATCAATATCCTTTTTACATCAATGCATGCAAGCATTTTCTCATTTGGAATAATCTCAACCATAGGTTAGTTCCACCTTTCTTCTTATTTCTTTTTGAGGGACCATCCATCAACATATGTGACAGCCACTCCCTTAAGGGGGAATCATCATAGGCTTCCCAAAACCATTTGGAGCTTTGTTCTTCAACCATCATCTTCTTTTTGGCATATATGCCATTTCTCACTCTTTGAGAAGACATTGCTTTGCCTATGTTTTGCAACATCTTCCCAAATAGGGGTAAATTGTAGACACCTAAATCTGGCCACCAATGACCTCGAATCAGGCTTTTAGCTAATTTCCACCTAAAATGCACAATTTGGCCTAAAAACACAAAAACATGATAAATGATGTGAAATTGACATATTCAAGTTCCAAATTTGGATAAAGTATCATTAAATGGGGCAATGAAATTTATGGGCCAACTAACTTTGATCAAATCATTCTGAGTCAAAATGCCAATTTTGCACCTAGGTGCTATGAATTTCTTTCCTATCAAATCTCTTGCATGAGACACCTACCTTTTTATTTACTATTGGTAACATCCTAAATGGGAATATGGTTCTAATGCATCTGACATCACCTTCCAATTCTAATCCAGTTAAATTTTGGACCAATAACAAGGCAATTTGATCAATTTGAGTAATTTATGCACAAAGTGCTTAATCATGCTTAAGGGATAATTAAACCTAATTAGAGCCTAATTAATAATTCCATGGAAACTTGTTGAATACTTTTTTTGAAATGAATATTGAATATCTTCATCATCAAGTGACCTCATTTCTTGGGAAGACATCTCTAGGCCATAAATTCCACAAATATCGAGATTCATGCCTCCCATGCCTCATAAAATCCCTCCATGCCTCTTAATTACCCCTTATTCTAATTTCATGATGAGGATAATTATAAACTTAATTCAAAAAATTGTATTAATCCTCAACCACACATTTCAATCTTAAGATGGATGGTTTAGAATGATTCTAGACATTCTAAAAAATCTATAAATAGAGAGGCCATGAACATCATTTCTAAGCTATTTTGGTGCAAAGTGATTATGCTCAAATATCTTCAAAGACATGATTATGCAAAGTTATAATGTAGGTTTGGTTCTAAAAGCTTCATGAAAGTAGTGTTACTATGCCAAATTGATTCCAAGCCAAGCCAAGCCACAAGCCAAAGGTGCCAAGGTGAGATGGAGGTAGCTAAGCTTCCATTTCTAAGGACTTCATCAGCACAAGCTAAACAAGCCACTAAAACAAGTATTTTGGAGCATCCAAGGGAGGTAAAATAAGGTTTCTTTTGCATTTTAGTTGTGTGTTTTATTTATGTTTGTTAGCTAAGCTCTCCCTAGTGTCTAGGCCTAGAGATGTTATGTAAGTTAGTGTGTTTCTTTCATTTTTTTAAAATTTTAAACTAGCACCATACTAACCATCCTCTCTTGAGTCAAATTCCTAGTTCACACAGAGATCAAGATAATTGGAATCAGAGTTGGGTTTTGGTATAGGTAAGAGTTTGAGAAATTGTTTCCATTCATATCACGGTTAAAGGTAAGAACCTTTGTATCACATGGTGTTAGAGGAAGGAGGTGGTGCATATAATGGCCTCATTCCACCACTCAATTAAACTAGCAGTGTATGGGGGATGTAAGTCCAAGTTATAAATCCATTGGATTAGTCAGACTATACTAGCATGACTCAACATGGAAGTATTGAGAATAAATTGATTACATTGCACATTATACTACTTGAAGGCCCATTCCACTTTGTAGGAAATGGGTAAGTGGTTTGAAAAAATAATACCTGAGTGGACATTGACAGGCTGGCCATCAATGCTGGAAAAGGAAAAAAGATTTTGATCTAGAATCATAAAATGATTGAGCTATTTGAGCATGTGGTGATTCCCAGATTAGTAGTTAGACCAAATAAACTGATAGTATTTTTTTGGTATATAATTAGAATAAAAATTTCAACAAGTGAGTTGAATGAGAGAGTATCTAGTTTCAAAGAGTACCTTCTCAAATAATATGGGCTATCAATTAGACCTTTTTTTTAAATACTAAAAAGAAAGATAAAAAGGTTCATGGTAATAAAATGTGATAATATGAAAGGATGTATGTGTAGACACTTAATTTTGGTACAAGTTATGTAATTATGACATATTTATCATACCTTGGTACATTTAGTTCATTTTTTAGATTAGTTTTTTTTCAGAATACCTTCCCTTTACATTAGATGCTTTGTAATATTACATTATTCACATTTCATCATGAACATTCCTCAAGATCCACCTAGTTATCTTTTAGTTAACCTTGATCTTCATTTTATCATATTTTTTTTATACGTTAATCATTTTCATAGAATCCTAAAAGTGCCTTGATTGAGGTTGAAGAAGTTTAAAAGTGGTTAAGTTTTTAAAGGGTCCTTTTTGCCATTATGCCTTGATTTCATATACCTTAATTGTTGGATTTCATGTTGTATACACTTTAAGGTTAAAGGTTCCTTTGTGCCATTATGCCCTGATTTCATGTGCCTTAATTATTGGATTTCATGTTATATACAATCTAATTGCAGAATGGATTAACTTCCCATAATTACACTCAATCTGGTCCAAAGTCATCTGTGCATCTAATATGTGTGTTTGAACCACCTCAAGGAATCTCTAGGTGAGCCAATTTGAAGTACTAGATATTTTCAATTATCAATCTCTAGTAAATTTATTTGTTTAATTATCCACTCTAGTCAAATTCTCTATTCTGGGCAATTCTATTAATTCCCATTCTCTAAACCATTCTTCTAATTATAGTTATATTGTAAATAGAATTATAATTATCTTGTAATTAATAGATTCTTCTTTTTCCTCCAAATGGGCATCTTCATGCAAAGAAAGGATATTTAAATTCTTTGGAATATGCTTTTGTGAGCTAAAATCAATATGATAAAGTGAATTAATAAACAAAATTATTCTCCACCCTTCATCTTGGAGACAAGATGGACCCACAATGAATCTTGTGAAATATTTCAGGGAGTATTCTCAAAACTTCATCTTGGAAACAAGATCAAGGTCCCACAATGACTCTCACAAATATATAATGAGGATAATCCTCCGCCCTTCATCTTGGAAACAAGATGAAGGGTCCACAATGACTCTCACAAAGATATTATGAGGAAAATCCTCCACCCTTCATCTTGGAAACAATATTAAGGGTCCATAATGACTCTCATAAAGATATTATGAGGAGAATTCTCAACCCTTCATCTTGGAAATAAGATCGACTTATATTAATTCTTATTTGATATTTTCAAAGGTCATCCTCCACCCTTAATCTTGATTGAGATGAACCACTTACATTAGTTATCTATGTGTTGATCCATGTGCATATTTGAGGACTCATTTTCAGTTGGTCATGTTGATTTCAAGATTAAGGGTCCTCATTGATCCAATTTTTTTATAAATAGACCTCTTTGCATTGTAATTCATCATGTTCAAGAGTTATAGTGAAGCCCTAATATTTTATCGAGCTAACTTATTCATTAACCCTATTCTTGTGATCAATTCAACATGTCCATAACTTTAATGGAGATGTCATCATATAATTGACATTGATAAAGACCATCTAAAACTACATCTGAGCCAATTCCTAACAAAGATGAGTTCCAATAGAGGTTTGTATTATGTTTGTTTGAATATTTAGCATTGTTGCCTTGCTCTTTATTTGCTCATGAGGTCTTAGGTATAGGTTTTAATATTTGTGATTATTTTGCTTGTGTTTTACAACTTAGTGAAAATATTGAGAATTTCGCATTCTAATGATACATATGGCGCACCCGGTGGGACCATCAACCGGTACTATTCTTTTGAGTCTATTTTTCAAATTTTCTTTGTGGAATATTTGAATATTTTGGCTCTTTCATTTTTTATCTTTACACCATTTTTTATTTCTACATTTTGATGAATTTGATCACAAAAATATTGAATTCATTTTTATTTTATTACTAATTGATAAAATCATCTAGTAATCAGGAAAATCATGATTATTATCTATTATATATTCTTTATGCTCTGTGTAGGTTTTTGATATCGACAAAATCACTATACTATCAATGAAATTGTCAACTTCATAAATGAAATCAATATTATAATCAATGAAATTGACCATATTATCAGTGAAATCATCTCTATTCATTATTTCTCATCTATGGTCTATTTGTCTAAACTTATTATTATCAGTGAAATCATTTAAGTCATCAAAAAAATTACTACTTGCATCAATGAAATCATTATACTATGGGTACCCACCCACACCTCCCTCTATTCACTCTAGACCCACCTACCCATCCTCCCCTCCCCCTAAAGAATATGAGGGAGGGGAGTCCCCTATTCCATCTCTAGCCCAAGGATGCCACACCCCTATTTAGTATTTAGTCCAGCTATGCCTTCCCTAGATCCCCTCCCCCATGGGGAAGGGTGAGAAGGGAAGGAGGGCACCCATATAGATATATATTTTGGGAAGGGTGGGGAGGCAAGGAGGACACCCACACACCCACACACACACACACACACACACACACAGATACACACACACACACACACACACACACACACACACACACACACACACACACACACACACACACACACACACACACACACACACACACACACACACACATTCTAGACCCACCTAGCTTCATAGGGGAGGCCGGGTATAGATATATAAGGATGGGGAAGTGAGGTCACCCCACCCCATATAGATATTTATTCTATACCCACCTCAATGGGGATGCCGGGTATAGATATTAATATAGAACATATCTTCACAACCCATACCATATTAATATGGTACATGTACTAGCTCTAGATCAGAACCACCTCACCTCACCATAAGATTGGTGCTACATCGGGGAAATATCGGTTGGTACACCTGAGGCTCCTCATATTAGTTACATTAGCTTTTGTCCACCTCATGGGCATGCTAATCATTAATAATATTAGTCTTGGGTAGACCCAAACCGCTAGTGGGCACTGACATTATCAATAATTATTTTTTCTATCATTTTTTTAGTCAATCAGGTTGACTCTCAGCTAAGCCAACTCATCTTAACTCTATTCAACAAGTGAGTGGAATGAGAGTATTTAGGTTTCAAAGAGTACCTTCTCAAATAATATGGGCTATCATCTAGATTTTTTTTTTTTAAATATTAAAATTAAAGATAAAAGAGGTTCATAGTAAGAAAATGTGATAATATGAAAGGATGTATGTGTAGACACTTAATTTTGGTACAAGTTATGTAATTGTGACATCTTTATCATGCCTTGGTACATTTGGTTCATTTATTTAGATTAGGTTTTTTTAGTACACCTTCCATTTACATTAGACCCTTTATAGTATTGAATTATTTGTATTTCATCATGAATACTTTCAGATTTGACAGTTATCTTCCTTAGGGTCCAGCCAATTATCTTAAAGTTAACCTTGATCTTCATTTTATCAATTTTTTATACCTTAATCATTTTCATAGAATCCTAAAAGTGCATTGACTGATGTTCAATAAGTTTGAAAGTGGTTGAATTTTTTATGGGTCCTTTGTTCCAACATGCCTTTATTTCATGTGCCTTGATTATTGTATTTCATGTTGTAGACACTCTAATTTTATCACCTCTGTATCAAATTACAAAATGGATGGACTTTCCATAATTACACTAATTTGGTCTGAATCATTTTTGCATCTAATATACATGTTCTAATTCACCTCAAAGCATATCTAGGTGAGCTAATTCATCATATTAGATCTATTCAAATATCATTCTCTAGTAAATTTCTCTATTCACTTATCCACTCTAGTCAAATTCTATGTTCAATTACTCTATTCTGATCAATTCTATTAAGTCCCCTTCTTTAAACCATTCTTCTAATTATAGTTCTATTGTAAATAGAATTATAATTATCTTGCAATTAATAAATTCCTCTTTTTCTTCCAAATCAACATCTTCATGCAAAGAAAGGATCTTGATATTCTTTGGAATATGCTTTTTTAAGTTAAAATCAATTTGAGAAAGTGAATTAATATACAAAATTATTCTCCACCATTCATCTTGGAGACAAGATGAAGGGCCCACAATGAATCTCATGAGATATTTTAGGGGGTATTCTCAATCCTTCATCTTGGAAATAAGAGAAGGGCCCACAGTGGTTACCCATATGTTTTCTTGGGAATGATTCTCCACCTTTCATATTGGAAACAATATGAAGGGCCTAAAATGACTCTCACAGAGATATTATGAGGAGAATCTTCCACCCTTCATTTTGGAAACAAGATGAAGGGCTTATATTAATTCTTATTTGATATTTTCAAAGATCAGATGCTCTACCCTTCATATTGATTGAGATGAATGGCTCACGTTAATGATCCATGTGTACATTTGAGGTCTCATTTACAACCATTCATCTTGATTTCAAGATTAAGGGTCATCATTGATACAAATTTGTATTGTAATTCATCATGTTTAAAAGTTATAACAAAGCCTTTGAGCTAACTTTTTCATCAATCATATTTTTGTGATCAATTCAACATGGTCCATAGCTTCAATTAAATTTCATCATGCAATTGGCATCGATAAAGACAATATAAAGCTACATCTGAGCCAAATCCCAACAAATATGTGTTCCAATGAAGGTTTGCATTATGTTTGTTTGAATATTTATCATTGTTACCTTGTTCTTTGTTTTCTCACGAGGTCTTAGGTGTATGTTTTCATATTTATGATTATTTTGCTTATGTTTTACAACTTACTGAAAATAATGAGAATTTTGCATTCTAATGATACATATGGCATGCCTTTTGGGACTAACAACCCAGATTGTTATTTTGAGTCTACTTTGGTACTTTTCTTTGTATAATATCTAAATATTTTCACTCTTTTATTTTCTATTTTTACGCCATTTTCTATTTATGCATTTTGATGAAACCATCCAATTATCGACAAAATTGTCCTTATTATCTATTATCTATTCTTTGTGTTCTGTGCAGGTTTTTGATATTGATGAAATCAGTATACTATTGATGAAATAATCCACTTCATCAACAAAATTGATATTATAATTAGCAAAATTGACCTTATTATCAATGAAATCATATTTGTTTATTATTTCTCATCTCTAGTATGTTTGTTTGAACTTATTATTATCAGTGAAATCATTTAAATCATTGGTGAATTATACTTTCATTGGTGAAATCATTATACTATCGATGAAATTATCTCTATATCGATAAGATTGCCTTCAAGTATATCTATATCTGGTTTTGTGTTCATTAGTGAAACTTTTATTTCATTAGATAAATTGTCTTGATATTAGTGAAATTACTATTCTAATCAGCAAAATCATCCAGTGTTCAATGAAATCACTCTCTATCTATTTTCTTCTATGTTTTATTTTCTATTGTTTTACAAGTTTTTTGAAATCAACAAAATTATTTCTTGCTAAATGGTGAAAAAACTTCTGTGTCTGAATATGAGAGTTGGAAAAACCTAAGAAATCAACCTCCTTCGCTTATCAAAGACCCCAAGAAAAAAATACTCACCTTGCTTACTTGCAGGTTCTAAAAGTGGGGTGATCTATTCAAACAAATGACATTTTATATTCACATCTCATTTTAGTGATTTAAAATCAATTCACATCTTGTTTTAGGTTATAAAAAAACACTTGATTTTTTTTAAAGTTTTCTCATTTTGTGCAAGTATTATTTGTTCATTGTTACTTATTAAGTGTGTTTTGGGGATATTTTATGCATATGATCTCCCATTTAGGTGACCCAAAAATGTAAATATTCTATTTGTTTTAAATCATAAATATTTGCTTATTATGCTCTTTGCTCTCCCTTAGTGGGAATTACATAATCAAAATGACAATATCTTCCTTTTTCTTTTTGGCTTAGTGAGCAGTATTTCATCACCTCCTTGCAAGTTATCTAGGGGTGTGTTTACCTAGGGTTTCATCTCCCAATATCGAACCAATCCCACTTATCTAATGGGGTATATAAATTGAGCATGTTATTCGATTGAATAATGGCTAAGTGGTTAGCTTAACAAGTTAAATAAATCCTTGAAGGATGTACTTTTGAAACATCACACTTCACTGAGTAATTGATGGATGAAGTGGTTGTGAAAGGGCAAGACCCTTTCATAACAAGCTAGATGGATTATCATCTAATTGATGGATAGTTCTAAGGCATTCATGTACCAAAATGTATATTGATACCATATATAAATCCATCAAAAACATTATTTTAAGACTCTTTGGCCATGACACATTCATTGATGTAAGGGTGAAAAAGTTAACATACCCCAAATATATCTGTTACATATGAACCTTTTGAGAGAAGGGGGTGTAAAAACCATACTAATAATGACAATAATTACTTTAAATAATCTTAAAATTTATCATCTCTCAAGGCAAGTATATCTAAAGACTTGATGAATATGGAGTAATATTATAAGTCAATAAAATAGGGTCGATAGATTGAGTATTATCTTGATTGATTTGGGTGTCAAAACTTTGCCCTAATTTTTATACACCTATACAAAAATGTCTACATCCATGTTCTTAGTCCATCTTTTTTGAAACTTGTATATTTCATACCTCCTTTCTGTGAAAGTGTATTGTTACTCTGTCCACATTCCTAGTCTAGATTAGTCTTTCCACTACTTAGTCCAAATTTGTGTGTCAAATCACACCTTATTTATTTGAGATTGTATTATTGTTAATATATCAGTGTGGGTTTGAACCTATTCTAGTCTTGCCTAAGTTCCCATTCTAACATCATTTATAATCAAAATTCCATTTTAGTGCCTTATGTTCAGATGAACTTTATTTGAATCCAAGTTTTCTTGTGTCAATTTCCAATTCATTTTCCCATTCCCATCTAGATCTAGTCCAAATTTTATGTCTAGTATGCCTCATTATACATGAAATGATATGGCCTATAACACTACTTATGAGGATGATTGGGCTTAAGGTAAAATTGATCCATTCATATATCAACCTACTTCTCCTCATGAACATGAAACTTTTATGAATCCAAATAATGTGGAGGTTAACCAAGGTGTGTATGAGGAAGTGGAATCGGTGCACAATTTATTTCAACACCAATTTGAGCAACACTTATTTGATAATAGAGAATACATCCTTGTGAATTTAATGGAGTTGGGTGTCAAACCTCCTCATGATTTTCCTCTAGAAAGCCTACATCAAAGATCACCTCCACCAAATATTTTCCAAATTACTAAGTGGAATGATGATGAACCATCTTCTATTCATAATCCTCTAATTGTTCAAATGTCCAAAAATCTAGCAATGTCTAGGAAAGGCAAGGAGATACTTGTAGCCTCACCCCAAGTCTCATCTATAAAAATTTCACTAAAGTTTATGCTTTGGTAATTAATACAGGAGTTAATCCTCCACTTGAACATCTATGTAAATATATGTTGGTTGAACCATTTCCCAATGTTGAGATAGTCATTTTTCTTGAATAACTTATACCGAAAGATCCTTTACAACCAGTTATAAAAGATCTCCAAAAAATGTATCCCAATCCTCACCAAGTGGTGAGTAATCCCATGTGTTAAATTCCATCTATTCAAATTCCCTCCAAATAGTTACAGGATAAAATTATCTCCAACAAGTCCTTATACAAAATATTCCTTTTAATTCCCATGTTCCTGAATGCAATTCTACTACTATTCTTTCTAAATTACAATAACAATTTTCCTTAGTTAAATAGAATACTTCTACACAACAAGTCCCTACCAGTTAGAAACAAGTCCTTAGTCAAACACAATAGCTTTCTCTACACAATAACGTATTTCCATCCCACAGTCCAACCACACTCCATAATAGCTTCCTCCTACACAATGATGTGATCCATTTCTTCTTCCAATCAATACCAAATTTTTCTTTACCAATAAAATTGTGGAAATAGAAATAATACTTCTAATTGGTTAGGACAAAGAATTCTAACAAATTTGATAAACTCCCAATTCTAATATTAACCAAATAATTCCCCATCCACTTCCCAAGAAACTTCTTTGTCTCAAGAATTACAAGTTATAAAAGATACAATATCAAGATTACAAGTCAAAAATTAAAATCAAAAGTACAAACTCAATCATATATATTCATATCCATTTGATACAAGTATTTCCTAGATACCACTTCCATCTCATTTTGAGATCCTAAAGTTTGACAAGTATAAAGGAAAGGGTAACCCAAGAGAGCACCTTAGACTATTTTTTGTTGACTATAAAGAGGTCAGTTATAATATAATTTTTTTACTTCAACTATTTTCACAAAGTTTGGCTAGACCTACCTTATAGTGGTTTACACATCTATCAAAGGGTTCTATTGCTACATTTGATGACTTGTCAGAGAATTTCATTAAACACTTTTCTTATAACATTGAGCATGAGTTAAATAGGATTGACATGTGTTATTAAACAAACAAGAGGAGAGAGATTTGTCAAATATCTTAAATGATGGCATACACTAGCTAGTAGATTCCCCACATACTTTGTGACGTTGAGTTGGTAAACATATTTTTGACAAATCTAATAATAGAATTGGTACTTAGTCTTATATTATAGTGTTCAAATTTTTTTGATGATGTCATTACAAAAGGTGTTAAGATAGAGAAAGATATAATTAACAAATAATTTATTAATATCTATTCATAGAGTCAAAATCAAACTTAGAATACATCTCAACACTAGTTTCCAAGTCAAAACCAGAATCAGAATCAACATGCCACTCCAAATTTGACAACAGTGGTAGATAAGCCTAAGTTATTCAATCATAAAAAGAAAATGGTGGGTAATGGAGTAATTAAGAATATACATGTTCAAACCATACATCCTCCACCAATTCAAAATATGTTGCAACCACAACCCCTTGAATTACAAATGAAACCTCCTCAAATAAATCAATGGCCCAGATGATCATTTACTAATCTAGGAGAGCCTATTGAGAATGTGCTTCTCAAGTTGCTTATTGTGAACATGATTAGGTATACAAATATAAAACCTTTTGATGAGAGTCAACCTAAACCATATTGGTATAGGGGTAACAAATATTGTTAATACGATGAATCAAAGGACATGCCATTCATAGATTGTATAATTGAAACATCTCATTTAAGGCATGCTCAAAAGAGGAGAAATTGAGTTGAGCAATGCTTCATCCTACAATTTTGGTTAGAATATGGGCATTTAATAAGACCCTTTCCCTTAGCATAACAACAAGGAGTACTGCCAATAACAACATTAAGCTAATAATAATCATAATAAACACTAGGAGTCTTAGGCTCATAACATTGATTACCATGCCACCCCTTATGATTACAATGTAGTGGGATGTGTCATAAAAAATCACATAGCTATAATTATGATAAATCCCTATTCTTAAAACTATCAATAAGAAAACTATTTTATCTTAGGATGAAATCTATATATTTTGGGAGTCCCTCCTCATTATGACTCTCTTTCTTGAGTTACTATTCCAATGTCCATTTATTCTGCTTCAAATTCTAGTATTTCTATTCCCAATCAAGATTGTGTTGTCAGAACTCAACATGATAAGATGACCCTTCAAGGTCTTATAAATTCTTCTACTAATCTTAATCCACCTTCTCACTCAAAACCTATCCAATATCAATCCAATCTTAGATATGTACTTGTAAAAAATCCATATGACCTTGTGGATCTGTTAAAATAAAATGCCAACGTAGATTTTCATTTTAGATCTATTATGTACCTCTTTTCTACACAAGGATGTCTTATATGAGATTTTGAGTAAATCTCAGGTTATAATAAATATTTCATTAGATATTTTTCAAGAAATGGTTAGACACTTATCTCTTGGTATGTAATTGGTGTTTAATCAAAAAGATATATCATCTCTGGGAGCTTCTCACACAAATTATCTATACATTGAGGTTAAAATTACTCATCATAAGATCAAGAGAGTACAGATAGATAATGGATTAGGTCTTAATATTATTCCACTGAAACTAGTCCAATGTCTAGGCTATACTTTTATAGATCTAAAGAATTATACTATTACTATCAAGGGAGATGATAATACTGAACACTAATAAGTAGGAACCATTTCCTTGCCTATTCAAGTTGGGTCCATTATCCATAACACCTTTTATCATGTAATTAACCTTGATATATTATACAATCTCTTTCTTGGTCATTTTTAGATTCATGAGATGTATGTAGTACCTTTTACTCTCTATCAATGTATTAAATTTCCTCATGTTAGAATGGAGGTGACTATTCTTGGAGATTTACAACCATATCAATATTGAAGACGTCTCAAAGTAGAATGTTTCCAATATACTTATTGTCCTAGTGTTATCAATCCCATTTGAAAAGAGAAATAAATAATATCTGAACCATCTCCATCTAATTATTTAGATCTTGACACCCTTGATTCTTTCGCCAAAGCACCTTTTCCCTCCTTGAATTCATCTCATTTCAACATTCATGACAAAGGTCTAGGCATGTATAATATGGAAGATGCTTTTCATGTGGATAAATTTCCTTGGATCATTAAAGTCCTATGGTTGGCCCAAGATGGAGTGGTGTAAAAAGAGGACAACATCCTATCTTACATAACAACTTCTATTTTTTCTAGGAAAGGCTTTCAATCAAGAGGATTTGAAATTATAAAATGAGTAATGCCTATACAATGAGGATCTAATTCCTTTTTTTAAAATTAAAAAATACCATGTTCCCAATAGAATTATGGATCATAATGCTTATAAAGGTAAAGAATTGGTGGAAAAATAGCAAGGTCGATTAGATCCTATTATTCTAGTGAAACATTCAAAGAAACAAGGTTTAGGATATAAACCACCTAGGGTAGTTCCCAACATCCTAAAAATGGTTTAATATGTGTACTTAACAATGATGTTCCTAACAAAAATAAGGAGTCCTATTATAGTATTTACAATAAGCTCACCAACACTAACATATTTGATTCATTCTTGTTATTACAATTGATATTGTTCTTACCACTTTAGCCACCCTCTAATATATTGACCTTATTGATTAGGAATAACAAGATAATGATATTAATCTTGTTAAATTCAAAAATGAAGAAACACTATAAGAGTTCCTGCTCTTGAGAGATGATTTAACAATAGGTGACCATAAACAAGGATTTATGTTCACTTTAAATCTTGTGACCTAATTTTGGGAGCAAGTGAAATTCCTAAGTCAAAATAAAAATGAAACATCAAGATCCTAAAGTGAAAACCTTTCTAAGGTGATTTTAGATTAGGGAAATATAAAATATAAATATGTGTCCTTTGGTGAAAACCTATTTTAGGTGCCATTAGATGAGGAAGTTATCTCTCCCTTATTAGAATCCCAAGATTCCACAAGTTCCCATTTGTCATACATTACTGAAATCAAACCTAAATATCATGATGAAATTGAGCGAATGGTTCTAGAGAATCACCGCTTGGTAGCTTATTAGAAATTACCTAAAGGAAATGATTTTGATTCTTCCTACATGGGTCCATCTAAAATTTCACATTTTGAGTGTAATGATCAATTACCTTCTTTTCCTCATGTTCTGGATGATGGTTCCACACTTAAGGTAGAAGACATAATAAAGGTCAATATTGGCACACATGATGATCCAAAGATAATAAATCTTGGTGCTTCCCTCACTACAGAGGAACATGAATTGCTCATTACCCTTATCACAAAATTCATTGATATATTTGCTTTGGGTTATTAATATATGCTGACTCTAGATCTAACATTAGTTATTCATCACTTGGTCATGCATCCAAATGCGAAGCTGATTAAGCAAAAAATATGCAAGATGTATCTATAGATTGTTCTTCTGGTCAATATTGAATTAAAAAAAATACTGGAAACAAGTTTCATCAAAACCATTCCATTATATTTTCAACATTATTCTTGTCAACAAGAAACTAGTCAACATTCACATCTATATAGATTTCAAAGATCTAATTGAAGTTTGTCTTAAATATGACTTTCCAATGCCAAATATAAATATGATTGTGGAATCAACAATGGGTTATGAAATTATATATCTCACGGATGGATTTTTAGGCCATAATAAAATTAAAATTACTCCAAAGGATCAAATCAAGACAACATTTACAACCCCTTGGGACACATTCTATTATCAAGTCATGCCACTTGGCTTAAAAAATTTAAGGGCTAATTATTAGTGAGAAATGACCATAATATTTCATGATCTCATGCATGATATTATTGAATATTATGTTGATGATATATTAGGCAAATCAAGAACTCGTGTAGAGCATATAATAGTGCTACATAAAATATATTAACAACTTCATGAGCATAAAGTGTGTTTCAACCCTAATAAATGTGTTTGTGGGGTTACGTCTAAAAAATTTTTAGGCTTCATTATCTCTTGCATAGGTATTAAAGTTGATCCAAATAAATTTCAATAAATAAATGAAATATCATCTCCTTCTAATCTGAAGTAACTATGTAGTCTACAAGGAAAAATTTAGGCTATTAGATGCTTCATCTCTGAACTGGTTAATCATTGTCATCCATTCACTCATATGCTAAATAAAAGCATTACATTTAAATGGAATGTCAAGAGGATTTTGATCAAATTAATAAATATCTAGCTAATCCACCTGTACTTGTTCCACCCATGCTAGGAAAGACTTTCTTATTGTACCTTTCTACAACTGATAGTGCCTTAGGGGGACTCCTTGCTTAACATGATGATCAAGGGAAAGAATTAGTTGTTTATTATTTGAGAAAAACATTGGTTTATTATGAACAAAATTATAGTCCAATTGAGAAAACATGTCATGCACTAGTATTTGCTTCCTAGAAGCTTAGACATTACGTGTTGAGTAACAAAAAATTGTTAATTTATAAAGTGGATCCCTTGAGGTATTTATTGGTAAAACTACCTCTCATGGGTCTAATAGAAAAATGGGTCATGATGTTAAGTAAATTTGATATTGAGTACAAAATCATAAAGAAATAAAATGATGTATTATTGTTGATTGATTAGTCGAGGCACCTATACAAAATTTTATTCCCATCATGGTATAATTTCTTGATGAGTTTGTTAGGACTCTAACTGAAGATAAAGAGTGAAATCTCTATTTTGATGGTTTTTTCACATCACATGGTTAATGAGAAGGATAATTGATCATCTCACCATAGGGCATTCTTATTCTAAAATATTTTCACATTGGCTATCCATGCACAAATAATATCATTGAATATGAAGCTTTACTTGTTGGACTATGTCTTACTGTCTAATGGGATATTCAATGTTTACAAGTGTATGGAGATTCTTAGCTTATTATCAATTAGGTCATTGATCAATATAAAACAAATGATGAAAAGTTGGTGCCTTACAAAACTATGGTGGATGCTCTTAAGGTCAAGTTTGAAATCATTCAGTTTGAGTAGATCCCAAAAGCCAATATTAAATCAACTGATGTTATGGCTCCTATTGGATCAATGAATGCACTTTATTCTTTTCTTCCAGAGTATGGATTCATCATTGAGCATCTCCTTGTTACAACTTACAACTGTTCAAATTCTAAGATGATATGTGTTATTATCAGCCCCAATTCCCCTTGGTACCATGAAACCTTCTCATATCTTCATAATCATGTCCTTCCACCTAACCTATCCCAGAACCAAACAAAATCATTTATCCAAAATAATTATGGATACAATATAATTGGAAACTCTATATACTATAGAGGTTATGATGGAGCTTTATTTCATTATTTAGATACAAGATAATCTAAATTAACACTTAAGGACATCCACAAATGGATTTATGTGGCCCACACTAGAGTTATGGTCCTAGCTAAGAAGCTCATCCATATTGGTTATTATTGGGCTACCATTGAAGTAGATTCATGTGCATATGTGTTAATAAATGTATACCATGTCAAAAACATGGTGATTTAATTCATGCTTTGACATAGGCAAAACAACCAGTCATAACTCCTTGGCTATTCTTAACATGGGGACTAGATCTCATTGTCAAGATTAACCCTAGTTCTTCAAATGGTCATAAACATATCCTTATTGCTATAGAGTATTTTACCAAATGGGTAGAGGCAATCCCTATAAAATATATTAATGGTAATAAAATTTCAAAATTCATTTTGAATCATATCATTTTTTGTTATGACATCCCTTCCACCATCATTTTAGATAATGGCATGTTTTTAAAAATAAGGATGTTGTCATCATTTATTTTGAATTCCACATAAAACATAAGTTTTTCACCCCATATTACCCTCAAGGGAATGGACAAGTAGAAACATATAACAAAATTTTGATCAAAATTCTTAAAAATACTATCAATACCTTTGGCTGAGATTGGCACGTGAAACTATTCCTAACCTTATGGGCATATCATACCAATGTTTGCATTCCTATTGGTGTAACTCATTATTTCATGGTCTATGGATCTGAAGCCATATTTCTTATTAAGATCAAGCTACCCTCACTACACATTTCACTTCAAGGTGTCTTTGATGAAGAAGAATACTGAGTGGCTAGATTAGCAGAGTTGGAGCTTCTAGATGAGAAAAGGCTAGTCACCCTCAATCACCTAAAGTGTTATTAGAATCAGCTATGGTGGGGTTATAACAAGAGATTTTTTCTTGAGAGTTTGATCTTGATGACCTTATGCTAAAAAATAATAATAAAATACTGATGTTGAGTGGGAAAAGAAAGGTAAGTTTGAACCAAATTATTTAGGCTCATTTGTTATTATCGCTATATATGGGTCTGGTGCATAAAGATTGTCTACTAAAGAAAGTGATATACTAGACAAGCCAATGAATATTATGCATCTTAAACATTTTCATTCTTAGAGTTGGCACACTCTGGTCTATAAATGTTCTTGATTGGGGCATCTATGTTCCATTTTGTACTTCCCTATTCCTTTTAGCTCTAGCTTTGGGGTATCCTTTCATTTTTCCTCTTGTACCTATCCTATTAACATATTGGTCTAATTATGATTCTAAAGGTACCATAGGTGTTTAATAGAAACATTCAAAAATATTATAGTAGTAGTTAATAATGGTCTTATGTTAAAATCTCTTGAGAAAAGACATGTCACAAAATGGAATGTCATTGATTATTCAACTTGTATGACTTTTTATTGTTCCCTTGAGTTCCTAGAAGTTCTTGAGAACATTCCATTCATTACCATTATATCCGAATTCATTTCTTCAAAATATGAAGTTATATCCTATTCCATATTGGTATTGAATGTTCCTCCCTACTTTTTTGGTGTCCGAACAACCATCTTCCTATTCCCTATTGACTCTTGAATTCATGCACCCACAAACCTCCTTTCCTTTGATAGGTGTTTTTATATTTATCTATTTCCATTCCTATATATTGTCTGGTGAAAATACTCTTGTCTATATTCTATTCCAAAAATAAAAAATACTTCAAATATTCCAAAAATTTCAAAAATTTCAAATATTCTCAAAAAACCTAAAATCCAAATATTCCCTCATGTCAAAAACCCTAGAAAGTTGAATGAATTAGTATCCTAAAGTTTTCCTAGTTTGTACCCATATCTAATATCACATAATTGATTAGTTTCTATCTTGTTAATCAACTTGGGTTCTAGTTGATTGTATTTAGCTAGCACATACTAAAGTACCTCTTTTGGAGATTTTCATCTTCTTATGAGCATGACATTTCAAAAAGTGGGACCAATTATCCATACTCTCACCATTTTATGAGTTAATCAATGGTCTCACCATTTTACAAGTTAATCAATGTTCTCATCACTTTGCGAGCATTTTAATTCCATAATATTTAAACTTTTAAAGTTATTTACACACTCTTTCCATTTTGCAAGTCCATATTTCATGCTATAGTTATTTTATGAGCTCAATAATTCTATCTCAATTGTTTATTTTCTTGTCCTTGATCATAACTATCATTTTATATGCTTAATTTTTGGTTAAACTACAATGGATTGAGGTCAAATTAGACTATGTAGGCAACACTTAATTTTCTAAGGTCAGCTTGACCATCCCTTGTCCCATGCTCTCAAATGTTTTGTGAGCATATCTCTTGACATTTTAGCAAGCTAGTTCCTTGTACACTCTCGTTTCTTTATGAGTCACTGTTCCTATTTTCCTCTATATTATTTCTTCTTAACTTGTCATCAATTTTTTTCAATCCCAAATCCTTTGTAAAACTACATGGGATTATGTAGGCAACATCCACTTGCTCATGGCATTTGGAGTCAACTCGGACACCCCTTCCTTATTATTTTATTCCCCCTTTGGTTGTGATATTTTTTCATACCCTTGGTATCAAAGTGTATCACCTTATTATCAAACACACTAATTTTTTTGAATAGAATGTTTACTTGATTTCACTTGTGAGTTTTTGAATGGAATGTTTACTTTCTTTTGCTTGTGTGTTTTTTAATGGAATGTTTACTTGATTTCACTCTTGTGTTCCTAAATGGAATGATTACTGATTTTCTCAGGTGCCTTGTCTTGTTACATTACACTTCCTACATGGATCTTGGTTATTTAAATAAATATGTTTGGATGTGAGCGTATGTATTCGATCTTGATTTTAATGTATTATGTTTTAGTGTGTTATTTTGATACTTGGGTTCCTTAATTTAGTACATTATGTTTTCCACTTAAGTCTTGATTATTAATATCATGATTTTGAGTTGTGAATAGTTGCATTTGAATTAGAATTAATTAAGTGCATTATGTTGTCCATTTGAAGCTTGATTATCCATATCTTATTTTAATTTGTATACATTTACATTTTGAATTCAAATTGTTATGCATTTTGAAAAATAAATGTTATTATGATCTTTCCTAGATTATGATGCATATTATGATATGCAATATAAAAAATCAAGTTAAAAATGGTTACCATGTCAATGTCATCAATCACATACATATCTATCTATATGATCAAATCATCTAAGCTAAAAAACATCATGACCATCATGTACATTTGTCTCATCAAAACTAATAGAAAGAACATTTATATATCACATTAATAAGAGACATCGAAAATTAAAATAAAGCATCACATGAGATAACACTTAGTATCATACATCTCATATATATCAAAGAGTCCAATGTCCATATACATAAAAAATGAGGCATATACATCAAGTGATATTACAAGTACATCTTAGGTCATCCAAGTACATCATATACATAAGTACATATCATGAATCAAAATGTGAAAAATTAATATATCAAGTATAGTCAACTCTAACTCTAACTATCTCTAGTGGCTCTATCATGTGGATTTGCCTACTAAGAGTTCTCTCCTATCCTATTAGGTGGTGGAGGTGGATGTGCCAAAAGATCCATGGTAGATGATCATAACATAGGTTGTGTGACTGATCTAGCTGAAATGAAAGACCTATGTGATCAAGATGTTCTAGAAGATGAACACTATTATGCATTGTACTCTAAAAATGTAGGTCTCTTGAATACCTCTAGTACCATTGTCTCATATAAATACTTATAGTATATAAAAACATCCTTATCCTAAAGGTTCCTATAATAGACCGATATATAACCTCTATCTATGGCTGCCTCTCTAGTCTCATCCTATTCAATCTGTAATCTGTTAATCATTTCCTATAACCTATCCCTCTTGACCTGTGTTGAGTCTCACTCTATTATGGTTATATCTCTTTGTACTACAACTTGTGCATGTACCTATACCACAACATCCCTATTTGATCTAACAACATATCTCTATGATCTCATATAGTCCCTATTTGACATAATTTATTTTGTATCTACTGTATCTTGTCTATCTCTACATCTAATCTAGACATTTTTATGTAACCTACTATAATATACATATACACTGAGGAAAATTGTTGAGATCGATGATCCAATTGTGCCAGTAAACCTATGAGCTTAGTCTCTCTAGAACTGATCTCTTATCTCAATATGTCAATGCTCACCTATGAATCCATGGATATGGATGGCATAGATGATCCCACCATGTGGCGTATGCCTCTATAACTATTGCATCTATTGACTCACCTATATATACCTAGGCCACCTATGGTACCAATCCAAAACTATCCCCAACCTCAACCCAATTAGTAGTTGGTCCCTACTAATGTCTCTCTCTCATAGTATGTGCAAACTGACATGGATCAAGTGGCATATCCTGATATACTCCAAACTCATGATGTACCTATATGGACTATACCACTCAATAGTATAATCTTGTTGACCTATGATGTAGTAATGAGTAGTCATGTACAATATATACTCTTCATCCTCTAGCCACCAAAATTGAATATCTCAATAGGGATTCCTAGTCAATTCCACCTCAATCATCTCATCAATAGATCATCTATAATATTTGAGCTCTCCCCTATACAATCTATGACCTAGTCCCACTTGATACCATCTATAGGCCATCAACTCATCTAGACCCCTCTGCTATCATCTACCAAAAAGTTGCTCAATGGCTACATGCTCCCATGCCCATATATGGAGAAGTGTAGATGGGCCAATGTTGTGTCCACCTTGGTGAACCAAAAAATGAAGATCATGATATAACTATGCTAAAATAGATGGTCCCCAAGTAAAAATAATAGTATTTAATAGCATGTCTCAGACCACACTCCAAAACCCATGTGGAAGAACTGATCACTCATATCAGTTAATATAATATAACTAAAAACAACCATAATAATTAGCACCATTTTATTATAAAAAAATATTACAAGAACATCCTCATCTATGGTCTTATCTTATGGTATGTCCATAACAATCTCAATTTTATCTATATCCGCATAGCCACCCTGCACCATCTCAACGTCCAAGGGTCCAATCAACTCCTCAAGTACTACTTATATATCTCTCAAGGCAAGCCAATATAAAGGATGACCTCACATCGAAGCTCAAAATATGTGATAGGTATCCTCAAAAGTCATTATCAACTCTATTGTTGGTAGCCAAAAAGACAAAGTGTCTGATTTGTACCACTCTACAAACGCACTGAGTAGAGCCTGAACTACTTGAATGGCCAAAATCTTCACTATGTGAATAACCCCAATAATATTAGATAGTCCATGCATATAGTTTGTCTACATAGTGGGTTAGTGATATGTGACTGATGCTCCTGAGCTATCAACACATCTAATTTCTCCTGTAATTAAGTCAATGTGACTCTGATCAGTCATTTATAGCTACTTTTTAATCACACATCTACATTCTAATCACATCTATTTTTATATCATAATCATATCAACTAATCCTATTCAATGCTGATGATAATTTTTATTTGTTTCTATTTTCAATTTATGTTCATCTAATTAATTAGGACATGTTCGCCATTTTTGAGGTGAATTCACAGTTTAACAGGCCAATTTCACCATTTCTAGGATAAATTTGCCATTAAACAATCTCTTGGCTATTTTTCCATTTTTTGAATTATTTCAACAATAAGATGGACCATTTAAAATTTACCTATTTAATTTCATCATTTGAACAACACCGATTTTCTTAATGTTTTCATTATTTCCTAGTGGGAAATTCACCGTTTGGCTAGACCATTTCATCATTTGACTAGACAAATTTACTATTTGGAAAAATCAATCTGCACCATTTTGACATTTGGTGATTCAACCATTTGTGGGGACCAATTCATTGATAACATGGGTAAATGCACTCAAATGTTGATAAATTCATCATTTTTGAGATGAATTCTACATTTGCATAGTCAAACTCATCGATTAACAAATGATGAATTCATCTAAATTATAAGTTCAACATGCAATGAATGCTAATAAAGTGAAACTAAAAAACAAAAAATGGTACTTATTGGTGGTCCCATCCTTCATAGTCACCTATACTCTCAAACTCGATCTAGAAGTGCCCTTGATTATGGTCTACAAGCCATTCTCTGCAAGTACCTCATGCACAAAAACTTAGAGGTAAATTTTGACTTGGAAAGGTGAAAATGAACCAAATTTTCACCCCAAGGTGAATCTATAGCATTTTATTTCAAAAATTCCCCCATGAAATATTTTTCTTCATTAGAGGTACAATTTTAGCCTTGGAATCCATTTTTTCTATTTTCACCTATCTCTGTCATTTTTTTCTTCATCTATCATTTGTACGCTATTTAACCATAATTTTAAGGGTTCACTTGGCCAAATATTTTATGACTCTCGCATTGAGGGGGCATCTAAGGCTTATAAAGTGTCACTTTGGGGTATATTTTAACTTGTTTACTAGTATTTTTATAAAAAAATAATCAAAACTAACATTCATCAATTTTATTCTATGATCATTTTTACAACTTTTTATTCTTTGAAAAGCCATTGCTTTGTGTACATATCGCAACACCTTCTCAAACAAGGGAAAACATAGACACTTTAATTTTATCACCTCTGTGTCAAACTATAAAATGGATCAACTTCCCATAATTACACCCAATTTGATTTGAAATCATCTGTGCATCTTATATACATGTTCAAATTCACCTTGGGGCATCTCTAGGTGAGTTAATTCAGTATATTAGATCTATTTAATTATTATTCTTTGGTCAATTTATCTATTCAATTATCCACTTCGGTTAAATTATCTATTCAATTACTCTATTTTAGTTAATTTTATTAATTCCCCTTCTCTAAACCATTCTTTTAATTATAGTTCTATTGTAAATAGAATTATAATTATCTTATAATTAATAAATTCCTCTTTTTAATCCAAATGGGGATATTCATGTAAAGAAATGATCTTGATATTATTAGAATATTCTTTTATGAGCTAAAATCAATTTGATAAAGTGATTTAATATACAAAATTATTCTCCACCCTTCATCTTAGAGATAAGATGAAGGGTCCATAATGAATCTTGTGAGATATTTTAGGTAGTATTCTGAACCCTTCATCTTGGAAATGAGATGAAGGGCCCAAATTTGTTATCCATGTAATTTTTTGAGAATTATTCTCCACTCTTCATCTTGGAAACAAGATAAAGGGCCCACATTGACTCTCACAAAGATATTATGAGGATAACCCTTTACCCTTCATCTTGGAAATAAGATGAAGGGATTATATTAATTCTTATTTGATATTTTAAAATATCATACTCCACCCTTCATCTTGATAGGGATGAATGGATCACATTAGTGATCCTTGTGCTAATCCATGTGTACATTTAAGGACTCATTTACAACCATTCATCTTGGTTTGAATAGTAAGGGTCCTCATTCATTCGAATTTGTTATGAATATACCTATTTATAATTTAATTCATCATGTTTAAGAGTTATAATGAAGCCCCAACATTTTATCAAGCAAACTTGTTCATAAACCCTCTTCTTGTGATCAATTCAACATGGTCTATAACTTCAATAGAGATGTCATAACACAGTTGGCATTGATAAAGACGATCTAAAGCTACATCTGAGCCAAATCATAACAAAGATGAGTTTCAATAAAGGTTTGAATTATGTTTGTTTGTATTTTTATTATTTTTGACTTTTTCTTTGTTTTCTCAAGAGGTCTTAGGTGTAGGTTTTCATATTTGTGATTGTTTTTCTTGTGTTTTACAACTTAATGAAAATATTGATAATTTTGCATTTTAATGATATATATGCATTTATATGGTTGACCCATGTGTAAAAGTGTTTAGATTTGAAATCAAAGGAGTTTATATATACACATGTAACCTAGGAAATTTAATGAGAATAAATCAATTTATTGAGTTTCACATTGATTTTATATATATATATATATATTACACACTTGTTAAGGAGCTTGGACATTCTCTTGTTATTCCACTCTTTATCTACCAAAGTCTTGTGGATACATAATTTTACTAAAACAGGGATTGAAATAGAGAATAGAAAATTATCGATTATTATAGGGAGAAAAGGTTGAGTCTTACCTCACTTGGATTGGGTCTCCTACATGTACTATAACTACATCAAGCTATGATTCTCAAAGTGGTATATAATTAAAACATCAAGGGTGCTCGAGATAATTTACTTTACACATTTCCCTTTCTCTTGGATGTGTTTTTAGGTGTTAAAGTTGGATTATGGTTATGTAGAAATTAGAATACATTCTAATATTTTTTCATAATATTTGTTAGGGCGTGAATACACTATTCACAAGTCACTATTCATGAGCACTTTCACAGTCATTATTCATAGTGATGTTGCATGCTAAGATGGAATCTTGATGATGTGGCATGTAGGTGTGTAGATGATGTGGTATGTAGGTGACATAGCATGTAGGTGACATAGCATGTAGGTGATGTGTCAAGAAGGTGATGTGGTAGGAGGGCCCATTATGTGTCCCAAGATGAGATCAAGTTGAGTTGACATGTTATGGGGCATAACACTCCACTATGGACATGTTTTATCCTTAGTGAGTCACATGAAAGTTGTCACATGGTGTAAAAGAAAGGGTTCATGGTATAGGGTTAAATTTATAAGGGGATATATGATTCACATGTCTAGGAAAGCTCAAAAGGTGATTGCAACACCTTTTGGACTCTTGTGATCACACGTGAACGTGAAGAGAAGAATGCACTATTACATATTGTCCTCACATGTGGGGTGGGGACAATGGTTGGAGTCACATGGATGTGGCTTGCATATTGTAAAAATTAGGAATCTACTTTGTTGACTCTTGGATATGAATACAAGAAGAACACTATTGAGTGTTTGGACTCACTTATAAAATTGGGGAGCAAGTTTTGGATCCATATGGAGGTAGCACATGTTGTTATCTAAATTGAATATGATTTGAAAACTTTTTCACATGGTGACAAACATTATGGAGATCGCATGACACCCCACTCATGTGTGGGTCAAAATTATAAGGGGGCACTATGAATTTCCCCCTCTATCTCTCTCACATATAAAATGTTATAAAGCATTATGTTCTCCTTCATATTTTTAATCCATTTATAAATCCTTATGGATTCTATTTGAGGATCCATGCAAGCCTTGGGATTTCATCTTAGGAGGTTAGATCTTGTAAAGCTTGTATGCTTAGCTCATATATGTGCTTGGGTTGTAAGCATAATTCATGCGTAGGAGGTTAGAGCCTGTAAGGCTTATATGAGAGTATGGCTCACCTAGTTTGTTGAAACATGGAGATCCTTGAGGTTAGAGGTTAGAGACTGAAAGGCTATGTTAGCTTGGCTCACCTAGTTGGAGTTTGGAGGCTTGTTAGCTCAGCTCATGGAGATGGAAGTTGATTCTTTGGAGCTCACCTTATATGTTATGCTTATTATCATCATGATGGAGATTGGAGCCTATAAGGATTAGATGAAATATTGGTTCATATGAGTGATTGTAAGCATTATAGAGGAGTTACTGAGAGGAGTTAATGTTGTAAAGAGAGTTTTGCTGATGAATATGAAGTCTAGATTCTTCCTTTGCCCCATGGTTTTTCCATAGCTAGTTTAGCAGGGTTTCCATAACTAGGCTTTAGATGTTGGTACTTGAGCCTTATTGATCCTAACTAGTAGTATCAGAGTTACGTTCTTTAGAGAAAGATTACGAGATGTGTTAGTTCAAGCATTAGTCAATAAAAACTCTAAAAATAATCATAGAGATACTATCACATCAAGCTTACTCCCTCAAGGGGTGTTGATAATAAATTCTAAGAATTATTTAAGAAAAGAATACCATCAAACCTTCCAAGTAGCATCCCTCATTCAAAGAGCGGCCAATAAATATGATTTTACCCTAATTTGGTGCTATAAGTTTGTGTCAATGAAGAGTAGCATGCTCCTCCATCATTTCCTAGTGCACCAATGGCTTAGTCTCACCATATTTTGTCAATTTTATGTAAATAGGTGAATCTTTTCTATTACAATTTTTGCATAGTAAGTTTGTATAACTAAAGCTTAAAAAAGGTGGTCTTGGTTCTCTTAGTTATAAATTATCAAGATTATTCAGATTGATTTGTAACCATTAGATTAAAAACTAGATGTGTGGCCTCATATGGATTCAATTTTTAAGGTCACTACATTGGAATGGGATTGCACAAGAAAGAGGTTGCATAGGAACAAACACTGCACAGGAAAATAAGATGCACATGGCCAAGCATGGGTGCAAATTCAAATATTTCTATGATATTTTGAATATCTGAATTTTAAATTTACAATAAATAGATATTCCAAAATATTATGGAATTTTCACTTAAAGCTCTTAATTTGGTTAAGTGAGTTTGATTAATTTTTTATATATATTTTTAAATATGTTGCATGCTTAATCAACCTGGTTAGAATTGTCATTTTATTGAGTCATTATTTGACTAGAGTATAATCAAAAGAAGGTGTTAGCCATGTAATATGTAATACCCCAATTAGGATATTATGGATGCAAAATAACACATGCACATGATGTGTGTTGTTGAATTAGAAGAAATCAGTGGTCTAGGGCATCATTTTGCATGATCATAATTTGACTCAAAATGATATATTACAAGATAATAATCACATAAAATTTATTGCCTTATTTAGGGATACATTACCAAAAATTGGCATATGTACTTGACATGTTTAAACATTTTGACATGCTTTAGTGATTTTTGTCCAAGTTATGCATTATCATAGAATATTGCTTAGATTGATAATTTTAGCACAATAGTTATAGGAATTATATGCGTACATTTTGACCCTATTTGAAAAGGCACGGTGAGACATTCGGTCAAAGCAACATCTTTTCAAAGATTGAAAAGGTCACTATAATCAAAATAACTAAATTTCATTCCCATTTTTCATTAAATTTTGCTTGATTCATGGAGAAATAGGGTTATGAAAATTCCTTAAACCTCATTTGGGTGGCCCATGATGCCCCCTTAAGGGGAAGATGGAAAATTTGAAATATTTGACAAGTTGGGCCCTTGATCAAAAGAAATAATAATCATGTTAATTTTATCAAAATGAGGTTTAAAAATGGAGTAATTAGAAGAAAGCGAGAGGAAAAATAGATAAGAGGGGATAAAATAGTAGCTCAAGAGAGGTAAAATGGAGCAAATATAGGCTTGGGGGGAGATTTTTTTTTAAAATTTACTATATTTTAACCATTTGGGGTAAAAATAGTTCATTTTCACCCCTAGCTACAGTAAATTTAGAGCTATGAGATTTTCACATGAGAGAGTTGAGAAGAGTGTCTAACATCCCACACTAGCGTCACCTTGGAGAACATGTGAGAGAGTATCTATGGCCACCAAAGGAGTAGACCATCAATAGGTACTATTTAATTTTTGCATATATGACATTTAATAGGTGTAAGAAGTAAGAGTTTGGGTAGTTCTACCATTTTCCCAATTTGGAAATTGGTAGGTTTACCTGTGATAATGGAAAAATCACCATGAGATTAGTTAATCTGCTAACCTTTCAATAGGATCATGGGCAAAAATGATGAGTTCACCATAACATCAAAAATTTGCATATTTAAGTGAAAATCACCAGGTTAAATGGTAGATTTGAAAAGTTTAGAGGGAACACCCTGTCAATCAATGAGAATGACCTCCTAAATGATAGGTTCAACTTTTTTAGCAAGACCATCCTAAAAATTAGCAGGAATGACATGCAAAATGGAAATATCACCAAAATAATAATAAGATTAATAGAAGAAGATAATATGGGGACCATAGGAAATTAATTTAGGCTCAAAATTATAAGAATAGAGAGTGAGGTCTATAAATGATTAGTCTATACCTCAAAATTAGAGCAAGATTATGAGATATATTAGTCAAGAAAAACTCTAAAAATAAGCATAGAGAGAATATCAAATCAAGCTTACTCCCTTAAGGGGTGTTGCTAATGAATTCTAAGAGCTTATTAAGAAAAGAATACCATCAAACCTTCCAAGTAGTGTCCATCTTTCCAATAATGGCCAAGAAACATGCTTTTCTCCAAATTTGGTGTTCCAAGTTTTCTACAATGTAGAGTAACATGCTCCTTCATCATTTGATAGTACACCAATGGCTTAGGATCACAAGATTTTGTCAATTTTATGCAAATAGGTGAAGCTTTTCTAGCATAATTTCTACATAGGAAGTTTATATAATTGAAGCTTAAAAATGGTGGTCTTGGCTCTCTTATTTTTAGATTTTTAAGATCATTCAGACTGATTTGAACCCATTAGATAAAAACCAGATGTGTGGCCTTTGATGGATTCAATTTTTGAGTTCACCATATTAGAAAAGAGTTACATAGGAAAGAGGTTCGATAGCAACAAACGCTGCACTGGAACAAAGGATGCACATGGACAAACATGGGTGTAAATTTAGATATTTCTTTGATATTTTGAATATTTGAATTTCCAATAAATAGATATTCTAAAATATCATGGAATTTCCACTTAATCTCTTAATTTGGATTAATTTGCTTAAGTGAGTTCGATTAATTTTTTGTAATTCTTTTTAAATTTGTTGCATGCTTAATCAACTTAGTTAGAAATGTAATTTTACTAAGTCATAATTTGATTAGAGTATAATTAGAAGAAGGTGTTAGTTGCATACATGGTAATACCCTAATTAGGGTATTATGGATGTAAAATAACACATGCATGTGATGTGTGCTACTAAATTAGAAGAATTATGTGGTTCATGGCATCATTTTACATGGTCACAATTTGACTCAAAATAATTTAAGAAAAGATAATAACCACATAAAATGCATTGCCCCATTTAGGGATACATTAGCATAAATCGGCACCTATACTTGACAAGTTTGAATGTTTTAGTGTGCTTTAGTGATTTTTGTCCAGATTATGCATTATTGTAGAATATTGCTTATATCGACAATTTCAGCATAATAGTGATAGTAATTGGATGTCTATATTTCCCCCTATTTAATAAGGCATGGTGAGAAATTTGATCAAATAAACATCTTTTCAAAGAATAAAAAGGTCATTCTAATTAGAAGAAAAAAATCATTCCCATTTTTCATTAAAATTTGCATGAGTCATAAAGAAATAGGGTTACACAAATGCCCCTAACATCATTTAGGTGACCCATGATGCCCCTCGAGGAGAAGATAGAAAATTTGAAATATTTGATGAGTTGGGACTTTGATCACAATAAATAATAATCACATTAATTTTAGAAAAAAGAGGTTTAAAAATAAAGTAATTAGAAGAAAGCAGGAGGAAAAATGGATAAGAGGGGCTAAAATAGTAGCCCAAGAGTGGTAAAATGGAGTAATTATAGGCCTAGGAGTTAAAATTTTGAAATATTTACTATATTTTGACTGCTTTACCCTTAGCTATAATAAATTCAGAAATTTAAGATTTTCATGTGAGAGAGCTAAGAAGAATGGCCAACATCTTGCACCATCGTCACCTTGGAGAGCATGTGAGAGTGTATCAACAACCATCAAGGAGTGGACCATCGGTAGGTACCCTTTTTTGTATTAAATTTTTACATTAATGACATTTAATAGGTATATGAAGTAAGAATTTGGGTGATTTTGATGTTTTCCCAATTTAGAAATTGATGGGTTTACCTATAATAATGGTAAAATCACCATGAGATCAATGAATTCATTGACCTTTTAGTGGGATCGTGTGCCAAAATAGTGAGTTCTCCATAACATTGACAAATTTGCATATTTGGGTGAAAATAACCAAGTCAAATGACATATTTGAAAATGTTAGTGGGAGTGCTTTTTCGATCAGTGGGAATGACCTTCTAAATGGTGGGTTTGAATATTTTAATGAGATCACCCTACAACTTAGTGAGAAAGACCTAAAAAATGATAGTATTAACAAAACAATTATGAGATCACTAGAAGAAGATAAGATGGGGCCCATAGGAAATTAATCCAAGCTCAAAATTAGAAGAGTAGAGAGTGAGGCCTATAAATGATTAGTCTAGGCCTCAAAATTAGAAGAAATATATTAATAAAATGAAAGATAATTGACCTGATTCTTGTGTTTGATTTACAGGAGTGAATTGGAGTCATAACATCATAGGAGTGATGTTCTCAGGGTTTATGATGAAAAAAGATCATGACAGACGTGCTCATGGGATTCTTGGTGGTAGTAGACCTATATCACATAGCACGATTGCTAGTGATTCACACAAATCAAGCATACATTTTAGCATTGGTAAAGATGTGGCATTCAGAGACCTCTACATTTCATCTTCCAATTAGGGAGGCTATGATGGGCTATTTTAAACGAATTACTCAAAGTGGTTAACTTGGAAATTATGGATGGTAGCATAGACATAGACACATTAGATGACCTATCTTGGTCACTAGAGGATGGAATAGGATTAGGATAGGGGATATATCCTCTAGAGGTGGTGGTTTTAATAGCTATTATTAGTGACCTTATATTGTTAGACAAGAATAGATAGTTCTTTCCCTTGGGTTTGATTGACATTGTGTAGGAGATGTTTGATCAATTATCATAGTTTATCTGGGAACCAATCATCTTGGCTTAGTTGTATAATTTTTTTCACATGATAACCTATTAGGGAGGGCACAACATAAGCCACAAAACAGTACTATAGGTATGGGCATGGGAGCACATAACCATTACATGGATAGTGGGGTTAAAATACCATAGAGGACTAGAAAGATCCCCTAACATGGGGATGGTATCTGATAGGGTAAGGTAT
Organism: Torreya grandis; assembly: GCA_037957365.1. Classification (NCBI taxonomy): domain Eukaryota; kingdom Viridiplantae; phylum Streptophyta; class Pinopsida; order Cupressales; family Taxaceae; genus Torreya; species Torreya grandis. Next base: position 1,185,159 of record JARHVA010001406.1, read on the forward strand.
ATAGGGATATTTTAGAGACTTACTATATTATTGATGAGCTATAGATGAGATGGAGGATGGAGACTTCATTTGGTACCCTATATAGTGACATAATGGTTTTGGGTGGAGTACCTATTCAAGATTGGCTATGTGATTATGCCATGCTATAACATAGGTCACCACAATTACATGGTGGATTAGTATAGGCCAAATCAAGTCCAATGATGGTTTGACATGTAGTAGGATATCCTAGAGGGTCTGTACTACTTTGTCCTTGTGACCAAGGAGATTAGGGAGTTGGGGCCACTAGTGCCCAGGGCTGAGGCAATTATGGATTATGAGAAGGTTCTCCATATATTATGGGATTATGTTAGAGGATTTATAGATGTAGGGGTTATTGATCCTTATGATACATGGTAGATTTGGGTGAGACAAATTCATTCAACTAGGTCACTACCATAACAACCAATGTTATGCCAAAGATGGGTCAAACTCAGGAGAGATGGGGGACATGCCCCAACATAGTGATAGGGTCAGTTGCTAATATAGCTAATTATCCCATATGTCATACCATTATAGGTATTGTAACCTTAGGCACAATAGGTTCTGGTAAATGATATAGAGATTTCTGAGCTAGGTGGATAATATGTAGGTATGGGGGATGCCCCAAGTGGTCATGAAGGCCACAAAATGGATATAGGAGAGGTTAATACCTCTAAGATAGGGATAGGTATAGGCACAAGTACATGAGAGGTAAGGCCTTTAGCATAAGGAGGTCCATGGAAGACCAATATATAATATACAAACTCTAGAGAGTGATTACTGCATGCCTCTTAGAGATTACTGAGTTATAGAGCACTATGGCTAGGTTAAAGGCATAGTTGGTGATGCCTCATTGTAGCTAGAGATATAGAGATTACTATTCTAAGAGGACATGTGGTGCAAGAGACATGGAGCTACTAAAAATGATTGGGGATCAATATACATCTTAGGTGGATAGGGAGAGACTAATATCATAGGTGAAGAGGCTCATAAAGGAGAGGGATGAGGCTCATCGAGCTTGGATATACACTAGTTTAGGAGTAGCTAGAGCCTTGGTCAATGTGATTACATCCAAGGATGATTCCTTGCAATCAAAATATGATGTTTGACATGCCAATGATGAGATAACCTACTAAAGGTAGGCATATGAGGTAACAATTCTTGTAAAGAGGAGAGTGGCATCCTATAATGAGTACATGAGATCAAAACTAACTAGCTAGAACTCCAGGTCTAGACATGCTATTGAGTTAGAGTGGTCACTTACACAAATAATAACATAAAAAGTAGTCATGGGGCCTTCGCCACCATGTCCACTAGCATCAAGCATGGGTCAGAGCTTCCATCAGAGTCCCCCTAGGGATGGCCAAGATCAGAGCTAATTTTGTAGATTTAATTATTTTATTATGAGATGTATAGATATTCTTGTGATGTATATAACATTATTTTGAGACATGTTATGGCATTCATTTTTGACTGATGGCTATTTATACATGGATGCTTAATATTCTTTTATTGTCACATGGTGTTTACATTTATATTACTCTTATTATGATCTGAATATATATGATTATTTTAGGAGATGCACATCCTTAGTTAGCATATGGATGATATATATGTATTGCTCTAATTCATGTATGACAGGATGCTAGAGGATAATTTAGGAAATGCACATCCCAAAATAATCATAGAAATAGTCAAGTAGACTCAAAGTCTATGCCAACAAATGCACATCTTGCATAGAGTCTTATTTGTGTCCAATGTTGGCTTAGGATATATCTTTTTGTAGGTATTGGGTATGCAGGATGGTGTGTTTAGAAATGATCTTCGGTGTTGTATTGAATTTTGAGTACTTGGTGTTTACTTTATCAATTTGAAGTTTTGCATCATAAGTATGGATAACTTATAATAAAATTATATTTCTCTTTGCACTTGTTCAGTTCAAATGTGAATATTTATAACTAAGAATAATGATAAAAATTATCAAAACCAAAGTTACAACTATTTACATTTAAATGAAAACAAACAAAAACAAAGAAAAAAATAATAATACAAAAATATAACCTAACTTAAAATCAAGATATGAATGATCAAGATTCAAGAACAAGAATGTATATAAAAAATGTAATAACAAATCATTAAATAACTTGGAAGTAAGATATTCATAATCAATATCCACACGTATTAACAATGTGTACTTGAAAAATAAATAAATAATAAGACAAATTAAATACAAATGTAAATAAGTCAAGCCCAAGTGAAATCTATACTCAATATGTTTAAGGAATGTATTGAAACACAATAGAACAAAATAAGACCAAAAAGTAAAACAAAAACAAGCATAAAATCACAAAAAAACACTAAGAGATAAAGCACACAATAAAAATGAGGGAAGAACAAAACAACAATAAAAACACAATAATAAAAAAGCACAACAAAATACAAATATAATAAAAAATAATAAAACACCAATAAAAATAAATGAAGAGACACCAAAACACAATAAAACAATAATAAAGATATTTACAGAACAATAATATAACAATAAGAATAAATGAGAACATAAAAAAACAACAATAAAAATCAAATAAACACACACAAACAATGGTTAATCACAATGTTAGTGCAAACAAAAAACAAATTGTTCATGCATGTGTAATAGAAGCATTATGCTCTATGATAGGGTGACCCCTAAACTAAGAAATAATGATACTGGTACAATGATACAATAACTATGGATACAAAGTTTCCCCTAGATGATAAGGAAACAATGACACAAAACAAATAAAAAACTACTCCTAGGCCATAAAAGGCAATGAAATAACCAAACAAAAATGGGGAAGAGAAGAAAAGGAAGGGGTACTCGAGTTGACTTTAGATGCACAAGGTAAGTGGATTCTACCTATATATTTTCATGGATGCAATATCCAACATGAACTTCAGGCCAAATATAGTTCTCTAAGGAGATGGGATATAGAAAAATTGATCAGAAGGGCACATGATTATGTTGTATAGGAATAAGGGAATGGTCTTGCAAAATAGTGAGTGCATGAGGAAAGAGGGTATGGTTTTAGGTTAAAACCATATTAATAGATAAGAGATGAGTAGGCCCAAATGAACTAAATTGGGCATTTAGAGTGCCTACTGCATCTAAGGTTGAGAAAGAGAAAAATTTCTCAAAATGATGAGAGCATAATAAAAACCAAAGGTGAAAAAATGGATTATGTTCAAATGAATAATGCACACAAGAATCTGTCAAAATGGTGAGAATTTTGGATGAGAGAAAATAAGGATGGGGAATCTAAAGGACAAGTGGTTACTCATGAAATAGTGAGGGGTTCTCAGATCCTTAAGGTAAAAAAATGGTTAGAAAAATAAAATAAAGTGTGAATGTGGCTGAGCTAATCCAAGATACCCTATATATCCAAGTGCTGCCTACATAGTCCATGCAGACCTCAAGCTAATGTAGTTCTCCCAGGATATGAGAGGGAAAATACCAAGGTGGTCTAGAAATAAACTAAACAAACAATATAACCCAACCTAGAATTTTTGCTTACTTTATATCCCTTATGGAAATCTTAAGCCAATTTTCATGATTTTTAGGTTTTTTTAGAATGTTTACAAATGTTTATGGGTTTTCTAAGTGTCTCAAATCAATTAAGAATTATAAGAGATTAACTTTTCTAACTCATCAAATGATGAGAGCATGGTTAAATTTAATTGAAAAATAATGAGAGTGCTTAAGATCAGAGTGAACAAAGGTTCAAGGCAATGTTTTTTTTTCTTTTACCATTTTAGTTTCTAATGTTTTTATGTTTTTGGGATAAGCAATAGAAATAAAATATTAAAAAAATACACAAGGAACTAAGGAGATGCACTTACACATGTAAGAGTTCAAACAACAACCAAACTGGCTGTAATAGGGAGTGTGAATATAAATAATTGGATAGGGAACTAGATAACTAAGGAGATGCACATTTAAGGTTAGGGGTTCTAATAATAGCTTAAACCTGGCTACAATGGTACTAGGGATCATGTCAAGACAACAATGATTACTAAAAAAATATAAAAATAAGAATGAAATAGTACATAGTATTGAATAAATCTAAGGAACCATCCAACAAGCAAAAACTCATTGCTGACCTACCCTCATACACTTGTCTATAAAAAGAAGCTGTAAAAATATTGGTCAAGTTGAACTGCCTTCTAGAATGGGCAATGAATGTGTATAGAATGCCTATGAATCATAATTAGGATCATAATTGGTTATTAGATATCATGGTCTAGGGTAGAATGATCTAGACTGGAAGAAAAATAGGTTTAGTGGAATATAAATGATCCAAGTGATAATGGTCTAGGGGTACAATGGTTCAAAATCAAATGGGATAGGTAATGCGGTTACAATGGTCCATAATGGAACAAAGGATAATGTCTTAGAGGTTTAATGGGGTATGGGTAGTAAAATAATAATTTTCAATTTAGAATGGTCCAAGGTGAAACAATAGCCTAGGTTATGATGGTCCAAGATAGAATGGTACAAAGTTAAAATGGTCTATAATAGGATAGTCTAGATTATAAAAATATAATGGTGGAGTAAATGACTTCAACACAAGCTACCTCCAAATAAGAGATATTGTATAAAATGGTTGAAAAAGAGGTTGTCAAGCATATAACCACTTAAGATGTATAATATTCATGTGTTTTGAGAGCTCTTCACCATTTAGAGTAGCCAATCTATATTCCCCTGATTCATAATTTGTTGTGACTATATATGGGCCCAACCAATGAGGTTGAAACTTACCCTTCTTCTTGCATTCAAAATTAGTGTTCTTTTGGTTTTCCTTCAAGACTAAGTCACCAAAATCAAACTCCTGAGGGAGAATGCACTTATTATAGCTTTTATACAACCTATTATAATATGCTTTCAAGTTATCCAGGGCAGTTAAATGCTTGCCATTAAGGAGTTTGAGCTCTTGGAACTTGGAAAATCTATAATCTTCATCATCCAAAATATTCTCTAAGGATACCCATAATGAAGGTATCTCAATCTTAATCGAGATAATAGATTCTATACCATAAACAAGGGAATATGGAGTGTCTCCTATGGGGGTTCAATGACTAGTGTAATAATCTCAGAGGGTAGGAAAAAATTGTAAGTGCTAATTACAACCAATGTCATTGACAATCTTCTTTAGGATTGTGATAATGATTTTGTTAGATGCCTCAGCTTGACCATTGTCTTGTGGGTTATATGGTGTGGATCTCTTATATTTGATTTTTAACATGGTGTAAATAACTTTAAAATCTTAGTTTATGAATGATCCATCATTATCAGATATAATACGGGCTAGGATACCATATCGATAGATGATATGGTAATGGATAAATTTGGAAATCTACTTCCTGATGATGTAAATGATAAGAATGGCCTCAATCCACTTTGTAAATACTTGTTAGCAGTGAGAATGTGTTTGTGGCCATCCAAAGAGGTTGTGTTGATTTTACCAATGAGATCGAGACCCCATGTAAAAAATGGCCATGGTGTAGTGATCAAATGTAGTGAAAAGGAAGGTGTGTGTATCAAATTACCATGTTTTTGGAAAGAAACACAGTTTCTAACATGATTAAAAGCATCTATTTCCATCTTGGGCCAATAATATCCTATTTTGAGGAGTTTATTGACTAAGAGTACACCACTAGTGTGGGCCCCACACATTCCTTCATGAATCTCTTTAAGCATTAACTTGTATTCCCTCAAAGATAAAAAATGAAGAAGTGTTCCATCACAACCTTTATGATAAAGCATGTTTCCAAGGAGGGTATAACAGTCTAGGTGATAGAAGAAGATTTTATGGGGACTGTGTGAAAGGTTGGGTGGAAATACTTGGTCATGGAAATAGTTATAAATGTCTTGGAACCAAGGTAGTTTAGGTGGGGGATTGAGACTAATAATTATGTATACCATCTCTAAATTTGGTTATATGTGATCAGGGTATAAAATATTTTCAATGAGGAACTGATACTCTTTATCACTACTATAAATTTGTAGCATGGACCCAATTGTTTCCATTGCATCTGTTGATCTATTATTGGCCCATGGTACTTATTCAAATTGTAGAGACTTGAAGTGGGACTTGAGATTGTCCATAATACACTTGTAGGGTATAATATTTTCATATCAATTTTGATATTGATTTGTGGTTTGATCAATAATCAATTGATAATCCCCATAGACTAATAATTACTATATATCCCATTATATTGTAATATGAAGTCCTAAAATAAGAGATTCATACTCAACCATATTGTTGGTGTAATGAAAGTTGATATGAAAAGCCTTGGGGTTGATGTCCCCTTATGGTGTGATCAATAAAATTCTAGCTCCATATCCTCAAGATGTAAAGGAGACATCAAAGTATAATTTACACAATTTAGATTCATGAACCACCTCTTCTACTATCATGATAGAATCATCTGGGAAATGAAATGTGAGTGGTTGAGTATCTACAATAGGATATTTTACAAGTTGATCTGCAATGACCTTCTCTTTGATAGACTTTTGGTTCTAGTTTTCAAAATAAAATTTAATTAATATCATGACCCATTTAGACATGCAACCTATAAGAGTCTTGTTGGACAATAAATATTTAAGAGGGTCCACTTTATTAATAATAATAGTTTTGTTATTTAGCATGTAGTGTCGTAACTTTTGGGAAATGAATACCATTTCTAAACAAGTTTTTTTAATAGGCATATAATTATGATCAAATTATATAAGTGTTATTCTCAAATAATATACTACATTTTCATTTCCTTGTTCATCATGTTGGGCCAAGAGAGCCCCTAGTGCATGTTTTCTGGTTGAGATATAAAAAATTAATGGTTGTCCAAGTGTGTCTGGTCTCAAAACTGGCAGGTTGGCCAAGTATGTTGTGAGATTCGTAAATGATTATTGATATTCATTATCCCATTAAAAAATGACCTCTTTCTTCAAGAGGTGTGTGAAAGGATGACACTTACCTTCTAGTTATGAAATGAACCTATGAATAGATTGTATCTTTCCTTATAGGCTATGAAGCTATTTTATATTAGAATGTGGAGGCATTTTCATGATGGCCTTAACCTTAGAAAGATCTTATTTGATCCCTCTTTTTGATACAATGAATCTTATAAATTTTCTTGAAGTGATACTAAAGACACACTTCTTAGGATTTAGATGAACCTTATACTCATGAAGTCTCTCAAAGATTCTCCACAAAACATTAAGATGTTCGGCACATGTTTTTGATTTTGATAGAATATCATCAACATAGTCATTAACAATATCATGGATCATGTCATGGAAGATGATATTCATAACACATGATAGGTGGTGTCAATTTTATTCAAGCCAAAAGGCATGACTTGGTAACATAATGTTCCTCATGGTATGGTGAATACAATTTTATGCTGGTCCTCTTGAGCTATCATGATCTGATTGTATCTTAAGAATCCATCCGTGAGGGACAAAATATCATATCTAGCAATAGAGTCAACAATCATATCAATGTTAGGTAAAGGGAAATCATCTTTAGGACATGCTTTATTGATCTCAAAAATAAGTACAAACATGTATGCCTTGTGGTTTTTCACTTACTAGGACTATGTTTGTTATCCATTCATAATAGTCCAGTGGTCTAATGAATCCATATCCCAATAGTTTATTCAACTAATTTACTAAAAGAGTAATGCATGGGTGCATATTTCTAAATTTTTTCTTAACTAGCTTGGTATATGGATGTATAACAAGGTGATGTATAACCAAGTCAGGGTCTAGGCCTGGCATGTTGGAATAAGCCCATGTGAAGATGTTAATAAAATCCATTACAATGGTGATGATATATTCATGCTCTTCATCAATGAAGGATGACTTGAGATAAAACATTTTTGGATCTTCATATGTTCCCAGGTTCAATTTAGTAGTGTTTAATACGAGAAGTGTAAAACCATCTTTTAGGATAGTGGGCAGTGTTTGATCTTGATTCTCTTCTTCTACTTCAAATTTTGGTTGTTCCTCCCAAAGCTTAGGATAATGATATGAATTTAAGTCTAATGATTCAGGAATTGGAAAACTAGAAATTATCTCTAGAAAGGTAAGAGCAAGATGCTCAAATACTCTATGTTGTTTAGATGTGATACTGACATTTGCTATAGAACTAGGACTTGGGTAAAACTACACTTCCTTTAGAGATGAGAAAAATTACCCATCCAAGAGTGCTTAAAATAGGTTTTTACTCAAAGGTTTGTCTTTATCTTTAATTTTTCCATGATCAATGAGTACCTCAAAGAGGTTTTTGCCTGAAGATCTTGATGTTTTATATTCTATATGACCAAGAAAGTTTGCCTACTTTCTAAAGTAGGTGGTAAAGTCCAAAGAGAAGTTAAAGCCTTGATTGTGATCACCAATTAGAAATCCATCTCTAAGGCCCATGTACTTGTAAATATATTCCTTATTCTTAAATCCATTGAGGGGTATAATATAATTTTTTTGGTCCCAATCAATGAGGTTAGGATGGTAAAGGCAAAGGGGATAATGAGATGTGATAATCATAATAGAGTTAGAGTCAAATAGGTTAGTGTCGACTAGCTTATCATAAGTGATATAATGGGATGCTGCATTATTATCAAGAGTCTCATCAACAATTGATTCAAAATAATCACTATCAAGATACATGAGGTCACCCCCAAGTGGTATAAATCTGAGATATTGACTCATAGTAGGTTTATCAGCTGATAAAGGTTATAAGATTCCTTGCTCTCATGGCCCTAGGCCTTTTCCTATATAATTGAAGCTGTCCATAATATGATTAGGGAGAGGATACTTGGGATTAAAAAAATAATTATCAAGACTATTAGAATATAACCAATCTCCTTCAGTAAAGGCTTCTTGATCTTGATTTGGTGAAGTTGCTGGGATAAATACCACTTATGGTTTCTGCATGTCTTTTTTATTTTGACAAATCATGTTGGGCCTGCAAGGGCTTAGGGAAGGATTGAGTCTATTGTAAGACTTGGGAGACTTAGGTAATTTTTTAATGTGGAAGGAATATTTTAGATGGTATGTGGAAATATTGACATCCTTAATACCAATCTATTTTTCTAATGTTTTAGGGAATGGATCAATGGAAGTGGAAACAAGATCACTTGTATTAATATAATTAGACTTAGGTGGTTCCAAAACTATTCCTTCATTATTATTCATTACAAATTTAGAACCAAGGCAATACTTATAATTGTGAAATTCAACCTCTAGGTGCTTACAATATTAGTAGGGATGAAAATCATCATGAATGGTAACCTCAATTCCAACACGGGGGAACTTGAGGTAGTGGTGCAATGTAGATGGGATATATCATACTTCATGGATCCAAGGACAACCAATAAGTATATTATATGGTAATTCAATGTCCAAAACATGGAACAAGGTATCATGGGATACATACCTAATAATTTTTGGCAAAGAGATAGTTTCAAAAGATTCCCTTTCAACATTATCATATGCCTTGATTGTGATTATCTTAGGATAAATGTCCTTGGTAGTATAACCCAATCATTGTACCAAATTGAACAACACTATGTGCAACCTTGAATTATTATCTATAAAAACCCATTTGATCTTAAGATTTTCTATAACAACCTCAATATACAAGGGGTTATTGAGGATAGGACCAAGAGAAGACATATCTTGCTAATTAAATGTAATTTTTTGGATAGGAAATAGATGCCCTACTAGTGTCTATAAATATTTAGGGTTCATATCTTGGGAAATAGTGGATCATTAAAAGAAGTCATTTAAGATAGTTTGGTGGACTTATGATGTGCACAAAAGATGTAGGATAGAAATTTATGTAGGGGTTTTGCTTAGTTGGTCTTAGATAATATATGGATTTTCAATAGAGGAATGAGAGGGTTTGGTCTTGGCCAGTATAAGGTTTAATTTTGGATCAGAGGGAATAATATTTAGGTTTGGTCTAGTGTTGGAAGAAGGCAAAGGTCTTTGGATGGTGACTTGTGAGAATCTATTTATGACTACACAATCTAGGTTTGGTAAGGAGTTATTATAATTAGAAGAATAAGGCTAAGGGCCTTGGATGGTGATTTATGAGTGTCTAGCTGTGATTTCATAATTTTGAGTCGGCAAGGAGTCACTATAATTAGAAGAAGGGGGTGGTGGTTTAGAAATATTAACCTAAAAAAATTGAGGCATAATGGAATTACTTGAACTTAGTGTGACTTATTTGAGGGTGAGGGTGTCAACCTTATAATGGGGGTCCAATAATTCGATAAGTGTTAGATGGTTCACAATTTTTGATTGTAATAATGGCAATGTGATTTGCATAAATACATCCCATAATGTCATTACAATCATATTCCATGTTGTTTTACCCTAAGTAATTAGCATGGGTATTATGATCCCAATTATGCATATGTTGATTAGGTGTCTGACTTTGTCCTTATTGACATTGGCCCTAACCTTGATTCTAATTGTTCCTTAGTAGATGCTAATTATGGTTAGGAAATGGGTCTTTATAAATGCCACTTTATTGATTAGTGTTTTATGCCATTTTATTTATTTCAATTTTACTAATTTTGATCAAATCCTCAACAAGATGTCTTAATTGAACACTAGTTAAATGGCATGGTTGATAACATGATGGAAGTTATAAAACTCATCATCCTAATACCAATCAGGTTTGAGTTGATCTTGTAGAAATGGATTTGGTATAGGCCACACAATAAGATTGGTTGTCACCAAATTTTGAAACAAGGCCTCAACAAGCTCTCCTTATTTGTTAAATACTCTATATTTATTAATTTCCATTCATAGAGGATCCCTTTGTAAGGTGGTTGATGGATTATGTGGGGTTGGTTGCACATTTGAATCCAAAAAGGCATGTACTATTTGCACATGTCAAGATTTTATCACTCCATTTCCCATCATGTTCTTGTTCTTGTTAAACTCTTTAGGTTTCTCTACAATAATATCTTGAATAGGAGGTTGGGTCTGATTAGATGTTTGACCTTGTGAATAAATCTTTGTAATTTCCCTAGTGATGAGTGCCTTCTCAATCTGCACACCTTTATTAATGATTTCCTTGAATGTGTTGGCATAAGTGAGTAATAAATTATTAGCCACCTTAGTGTGCATGTTTAATGCAAAAATATCAACCAAATACTTATCCACCAAGTTATGTTGAAAGCTTCCGACTAATGCTCTCCATTTTTGCAGGTATGATGAGAAGCTTTCCCCCTCTCTTTTTTTTTGATTTTCTCAAGTCAAACATTGCTAACTCATGCTCAATGTTATAAGAGAAATGGTTGAAAAATATATTATATAAGTGATTCTAATCTACCATTGATCCCTTAGGTAATTTGAGGAGAAGTCTAAAGCTTATCTAGCCAAACTACGTGGAAACAAGCAAAGAAAATAAACACTATTATAGGCTACCTCTTGGCATAGTACAAAAAGGACTTAGATATGCTCTTGAGGGTCACCCTTCCCTTTGTATTTATAAAATTTGTGTGACTTGAAAGGAGGTGGAAAGGGGACTTAGATAATGCTTAAGTCAAATAGATATGGACATATCTCATCAAACTTATATTTCTTAACTCAATTTCCCTTCTCAAGTCTTGATACTATCTCTTTCATCGAATTCTACTCCTATATTTTTGGTGAATTTGTGGGTGGAATATAATTTTTTTGGGGTGGAGTGTGCCCCAATTGTGTGCTCTTATTAGGGATATAAACCCTAGGATCAAATTTTTTATTTTGGTCCACTCCTTGATTTGAGTAGGTTAGTTGTTGATTCTTAAGTGGTTGAATAATAGTACCTAAATCTACCATAGTGAACTATAGGTATACTATTAGTTTTGGAGAGTTTATGGTCAGTTAAATAAAGGACATGATGGTTGGGATGAACCTACTAAGGTTTTTTCACAATACCCCCAATATGCATTGATTTTTTCATCCCTTGGTTTTGTGAAGGGGCAAGAGTCTCCTATGGTTGAAGAATGTAAGTTTTGTATAAGATGAAACATGTTGCAAAGCATCTCTAGGATTTTTTTGTTCAGATGAAACCCTATAGTTGATCCTAATGTAGGATAGACTAGGGTATGATATGATTAGTCCATCATATTTATAAATCTTTAGAAGCATTATTATTGATCGAAGTCATAGCTAAAGATGTTATTAGGTATGTGATAAGTTTATATGTATACCTTTGGCTAATTTTTTGAATCTTGGTAGTAAGATCTTGATCATTTGGAGTAGAATCTATAAGATTTTTTTTCCCCTTGATATAATAAGCCCTGTTAGACTTGAAAAAATAAGTAATATGTTGATCTTGATGTTACTCCTCTACCCTAAACATGTGTGTGATTATTCCATTGGGAAATATGGTGGCAATCTAGCATCTGAATCTATCAACGTTAAAAGAGATTCATCTTTACATTCTAAGGATTGATGCTCGTAATAATCCTATTCAGATCCTATGATTATTGGGATATCCTCAAATATGATGGAGTGATCTTATCCATCATAATAATGCTCTTCCTCGTAACTAGGTCTATAAGAGACCCCACTATGAGTATAACTTTGTGTTATGTTTGAAGATGGATTTTCTACATTTTATAAGATGTGGAATGTGGTTTACAAACTTTTAAATAGGTACTTAGATTATTTAATCAGACAAAAGGTTATAATAAAAATTAAATGGTGTGAGTGCCACACAATTAAAAGAAAGAGGTTATGAATATACTCAACCATGGTTGGTTGAAATCATCAAATTAGAAGAGGGTAAAAAACTTTTGGAACCTAAAGTTTAGGATAGCACAAAAAACTTAGGTCTAAAATATGTAAATACCATAAAAATATAGATACGACTATTGTGAGTCATGGTTATAGAATCTAGAAGAAGGTCTTTCTGATCAAGGAAATAAAAACATGAACTAAGAAGTTCAATATGTAAATTAACACAAGAACTTCTAAGTATAAATCCAAAACTAAATGGGAAATACAATGATGCCACATGGAAAAAGGATGCAGAATGGTCGAGGAACTTAGATCTTGAGTGAATGCAAGATAATCTAAGTCTAAAAATGAGAATAAAATGAGAATGAGTCTAGGTAATGGCCTTCAATCCAAACAAAAAATATTACCCAAGTTACTCAAACCAAGTGAGAAAGGTAAATGGATAACACCTTAGATCAGAACATAGAAAGGTAAGATTTTGAATATAGATAAGAAAAGGACTTAAGATTTGCAAAGTGGATGAATGGTCTAGACTCAAACAGACAACATAACAATGATGTTTGTAAAATACAAACATAATGTTTTGAATGAATTTTTGAACAAGGCAAGAAGTGATTTGGATTTGACTAGTGTAACATATCTTTATTCAAATGATATGGTGTATAATGATTATTCAATTTTTTGATGTGTTTTGATTTCAAAAAAATGGTTTTAGACTAAAAAAGACCATGTAAAAGAAAGGAAAAACAACATAAACACCTAAGTGTAACGTCCTAATCCTAAAATTGATAAGGTAGCTTCATACTATCAAATTTTGTTGATATACATGCTCTTGAGAGGAAATTATGTTTTGTTAAAGTCCAAAAAATAAAATGCACATGAAAATTAGGGTTGTTAGGCACCCACTTTTCTCAAAAATTTGTACAGTGATATGGAAATTTGGGCTACTCACATTGTTACCATAGATGCAATCACATCATTTAGATTTTCATTAATTGGTTTTTTGTGAAAAGGTATTATCCTTTTCAAAACCACTACATCTATCAATTTATTAGTGTAGTGTGATATTTGATTTACCCCTATGATCTAAGGTTGAGTACCACTAACGAAGCTTGTTTCACCGCTCAAAAAATCATCCCAGTGGGTCACCCTTAATTTATATACTCCATTGTGGAATGGGTTGAAATGATGCTGGGAGATGAATTTTTAGTTCAATGCTTCCCTAGATAACCCATGGGGAGGTGATGAACTCCCACCCACAAGCTAAAATGCATAAAATAGAAATGTGGAAGAACTTTAGGGTCCTTTTGGGGTCACCCAAATCATATGGATTTTGTGGAGGGCCTTAGTGACTTTCCTTCCATGCTTTTGGACCAAAATGACAAATGTAAATAGTGAGCATTTTTGATCACCTAAGTTCCCTAAAGGGGATGAGGGAAGAACATACACACGACATTTGTCTTGTGAAGTAAACACTCAACAAAAAAAAATCTTGTAAGAATACTTAACTAGTATTTGCATTTATTTTAGAGTACCAAAATGAGATGTGAAATGAAGTTTACTTTTTGATTTGTTGTGAAATGGAGACTAAATGGCTTAAATCCTACAAATAAGGTGTTAAAAGTCTAAAACAAGGGTGTGAAATTGTTAAATAAACATATAACTCATTATTTTAGGCTTTTTTTTTCCAATGTAGGTTGATTCTATTTTTCCACAGTGCATTCCTTTCATTCCATGGTGCATTCCTACCATTGCACAGTGCGATTCTGCTGAAAGACATAGATAGAGAAGACATTATTTTGTGATTATGCCGATTACATGATGATATCATTGATTAGCATGGAGTTTCCATTGATATGCAAGGCATTTTAATTAATATGTAGGGAATTTATACTAAAGTGATAAAAATGAAAAAAATAAAATAAAAGAAACAAGAGTTACCTACATGTTTCTAGTCTAGGGTGATTTTGTTATTCTATGGGTGAACCCGTTATTCCATAGTGTAATTCCATCGATCAATAGAGTGTTTATACTGATTGACAGAGTGATTTCACCATTTTTTTTAGGCGCACAAAAAAGTAAAGAGCTAGATAAATTAGTTTTACCATTCACAGATGCAATTTCACTATTATGTAGTTTGATTCTACCATTCTAGAGGGCATTTTTGTTGATGTCTAGGTTGATTCTATCGACTTTCAAAGTGATTTTGCCATTTTACAAGTCAAATTCACCATTTTTATTAGATGTCACATAAACATAAAATGAGATAAAAATAAATGCAAAACAACCTCCAAAGAGGGTCTGAATTCAAAATTAGAAGGGATAAAAGCTTGTGTGAGGTGCGAGTCCCACTGGGCATGCCAAAATTTAGATCAAGATTATGAGATGCACTAGTTTAAGTGTTAGTTAGGAAAAAATTTAAAAACAAGCATACAGATAATATCACATCAAGCTTACCCCCTCAAAGGGTGTTGCTAATGCATTCTAAGAGCTATTTAAGAAAAGAATACCATCAAACCTTCCAAGTAGCATCCCTCCTTCCAAAAGTGACCAAGAAACATGATTTTCCATGGATTTGGTGATCCAAATCTACATCAATGAAGAACATCATGCTCCTCTATCATTTCCTACTACACCAATGGATTAGGCTCACAATATTTTGTTAATTTTGTGCAAATTGATGCAACTTTTCTATTACAATGCCTACATAGTAAGTTTCTATAAGAAAGCTTAAAAATGGTGGTCTTGGCTCTCTTATTTATAGTTTTTCAAGATTATTTATAATGATGTGACACCATTGGATTAAAAACCATATGTGTGGCCTCAGATGGATTCAATTTGTGAGGTCACCACATTACAATGAAGTTGCATAGGAAAGAGGCTGTATAGGAATAAAGGCTACACAGGATCAAAGGTTGTACTTTGGAAAACATGGGTGCAAATTCAGATATTTATTTGATATTTTGAATATTTGAATTTTGAATTTCCAATAAATATATATTCCAAAATATCATGTAATTTCCATTTAAAATCTTAATTTGTATTAATTTTTTAAAGTGAGTTTGATTAATTTTATGTAATTCTTTTCAAATATGTTGCATGCTTAATCAACCTGGTTAGAAATGTCATTTTATTGTGTCCTAATTTGATTGGATTATAATCAAGATAAGGTGTCAGTTGCATATAGGGTAATACCTCAGTTAGGGTATTATGGATGTGAAATAACACATGCATGTGATGTGTGCTGCCAAATTAGAAGAATTCAATGTTCTAAGGCTTATTTTTTCATGGTTATAGTTTGACTCAAAATTATTTAAGAAAAGATAATAATCACATAAAATTCATTTTCCCATTTAGGGATATATTAGCATAAATTGGCACATGTACTTAACAAGTTTGAACATATTAGTGTGCTTTAGTGATTTGGTCCAGATTGTGCATTGTCATAGAATATTACTTAGATTAAAAATTTCAGCATAATAATGATAGGAATTGGATGTTTATAGGTTTAACCATATGGATCTTAACACTATTCCCCTTATCTGAGTGAAAATTTAAGAATTATACTATTGATAAAGGTATTTAAAAAGTATTGGACTCCATAGATCTATGTAGGTATTTTCAAACCCATTTGACTATTTTTAGTGAAGCCTACCTATTTTGGATTTTGAATATGGTCATTACAATTTTAAAAATAGTCTAAAATTATCCATCATCATAGACCACTACCGTTTTTTGATGAGATATTATGAAATATTCTATTATATATGTATTGCATTCTCCAGATCTCAAGTAGATTACAATTCAAGTACGCACCTCTCTATCTACCTATTTATATTTTTCATTTCAAATCACTAATCGTTTGATCTCCTCCCATTCTCATCAGCACATAGGCATGTTTGATTTACTCTATATTACTATATTTATTTAGATTTTCCTTGTGACATTATTTTACCTAATTGGTGTAGTGTTTTGAACACGTGTGTGCCCTTTTTGTAAAATATTTTGGCAAATCTCTTGTTTTTGAATATCCAACCTTAGGGTTTCATGATATTTTCTAGTTAAGGTTTATTATTGTGGTTGTTTTAATTTATTTCAGATTTTTTTTATTATTATTGCAATATCATAATCTTAACTTCTTACATTTTCTTGATGTTTGTGTAGATACTATAATATAGTATTAGACATTTAGAAATGTTAGTTTTGACCTACCTTCACCCTACATGATTTGCATGGAAAGATAGGATTTTTATTTTCCATTCTCTCACATCCACATGCTTAATCCTTCCATGTTAATATCAATCACTTATATATAATATCCCAATTTTCAAAACTAGTAAATTATTATACTTAGACATCTCTCGATCATCAGGTCAATGTTCTTGTCTCTTAGACAAAAGAATTAGACTCAAACAGTACCATCTAGATGGTACCAACCAAGTATTTAGTTTCATCCTTCACTTAACAGTGTTCCATTTTTAAAATCAAACCATTTATAAGGATCAACCCATATGCTATCATGTTGGTAACATGAAAAATTACCTAAATAGACTCGTATAAATATAAATCAAGCCTAATATTATTGATCTATTTAACACTTATTTATAAAACATCTATACACTACTACACATTCAAAGGGACTACCCTATTCTTCCAAATTTGTAAATCAGTCACAAGGAGTAGGTCTTATCCAAGCCTAAAGCAACTCATAGTTAGGCCAAAATTTCCATTTTCGAAGTGTTAAAATCTAGACCACATGTTGCATACATTGAATGAACATAAATTACACATATACTCCTAACATGCAAAATTACTTGCAACTTGACTTCCCTCCTTGGAGTATTGGATATGTAGGCAATGCTCAACCAATCATTGGGGGCTAGTTGAGGTTAGCTCAACCCAAAATTTTCCACATTATATAGGACTAAAGTAATATTAAATTGGAACTGGGGTTTAAAGTAAAGGAGACAAATTTATAGGTATTGCACTTGGGATCAGACCTTAAAATTGCACATAGAGATGGAGGAGAAATAGGTACATCTCCATGTTTCAAAACAAAAGATCAAAATCTATAGGGATAAAACCATCTAGTTGGAAAAATACCATCTGAATGATACCAATCCAAGGCTGAAAATACCTTTTGAGTACATACAAATATCTAAAACTCAATGTAAATAACCAACAATCTAAATTTCCATTCTTCCTACCATTTGCCACCTATCTGAATCTTGTATCAAACAAGATAAAGCTAAGTAGTTTATCCTCTTGTTGTATGTTATTTATTTAAAAAGTACTATTATTAAATTAATTATAACCTATTACATTTAGATTCATGTCTAATTGTCATATATTATAATTTGAATTATTACAACAATTTTATTCTTATTTAAGACTAACATTAAATCTAAAATATTGTAAAACATATTAGTGAACCCCTAAATTTATTGAACATTACCAAACCCTAGGTTTCCCTTAGGATTTCATCATTATATCTATAGTTTTGAGATTTTTTCCTTAGAGTTTGATTTTTCGACCTAATTCCTAATTGTTTCTATCTTCATAAATGCAAATATTAGGATTTATACCTTTTTCCCTAGGGTTTCATGTTCATCCTCCTATTAGGGATTTATCTATTATAGTCATTCCTTATTTGGCTAATAAAGGATCCAAAAGAAATTTATTTTTCAAATTCTCCAAGTTTTAATCTAGTCATATTAAATGGATAAAAAACATGTTTTTGTTTGACAAAATACTTTACATTTTTTTTAGAATTTGTAATTTACTATTTTTAGTAAATTACATCTAGAGGATGAGTAGTGTACCTATTTTCAAATTTACTTCTGGATTTAGTTTATCTATTAATTTTTATAAAATTTAATTTTTGTTTTGGATAATTATTCAAGGTTTTCTTCAAAGGGTTAGTTCTTTATTTTAAACATGCATGTGTAACATTCCAAAATATGCCCCATTTTTTGTTTGAAACCATAAGGATCTACCACGTTGTTTACTTGTGCCACTCAAAGTTACAATACATTCACCAAATGGAGTTACAATGAGAATACTTTTTGTCTTATTTTATCAATCTCATGAGTATGTAAATGACATTTCACTAGTCATTAGGATCCAACCACCATTGATAGAGTAAAGGTCTAGAACATACCAACCTTAACTTGTAAATTTGCATGAGAAATAAGTGGCTCCTAGTTTAAGCACTACCTATCAAGATTAAACAAACATAAGATCTTTACCAATACATATTGACCTACAAAGAAGATCAATTGAGTACTATCAAAGTATAATTCACTGAAGGTCCACCAAAGAATGACACATAGGAAGTCATTCTTTGGTGGACCTTGAGTGAATTAATCTTATCCTAGAATGTTCAATATAAAAAATACCTTGATAGTACTTTATCTTTTATATTGAACATTCTAGGATAAGATGTACCAACTTGTTATCAATTTTAAACCTTTCCTCAACACTTAGGATGTTGAAGAAAATTACTACACTTAGACTTTGGCTTAGTCAACTTAACTCATCCTATGGAAGTGTGATGAAGTATACTATAGAGAGTAATTATAGATATTTATGGCCACATCATTAATCTTCATTATTAAAATAATTAACAACCCAAATTCCTTTCTACAAGCTAGAAAGAACCATTGTCTACTCAAAACCAAGTTTCTTATAATGAAAAGACATGTTATTAAGTTTGACATGATATTATTTAATATCTCAACCAACCAATATTATTATTCATGTACACAAGACTTATCACCCTCAATGACCATAATAACCATGATTTTGACAAAGCTTATGAAGAGTGTTTCCCAAGTTCCCCACATCTCACCCCTTCACTTGTTCATATGAAGTGATGATATGGTAATTTTAACATCCTCTTATAAAAATATCCAATCGTAATAAATTCACACAACCCTTTAAAAAATATAGAAAAAAGGCTTAAACAGAGCCCTACAGTGGTTACTTTAGTGCTTGGCTACATTACCATCCCGGAAGGTTTTATCTCAATCATTAACCAAGAACTTGACACTATTAGAAAAGAGAGAGAACCTTAAAAAATTATAATTATCATTACCTTCCACATTATAAAATCTATCTCGATTGTGATTTTATCTACCAAGGTCACATAATAACTAACTTGAGTGAAACTTTTCTTTTAGCATACACTAGCAATAAAATAATGAGCTTCAACCGAGCAATGTTCAATCACACATTTATGAACTTGCCATTTAAATATTTTCATAGTATGGAATATATCTCAAATATACATCAGGATAGTAGAAGACCAGAGTTCTACCTCATACGTGAAAAGCATTTGACTTTACCAAATATACTCTTATTAGCTTAAGCATCAATTATTCAAGTATATTGAGAATAATTTGGAAGCATACAAAAATGAGAATTCAAGGGAATAATTAAACATAAAATCAGATACTTATTATTTACTTCCAATAATAATATCCTAATCTAAATTCCATTTCAACTCAACATATAAAATAATGATAGTTCAAAACTACTTCCACTAAATATTAGATGATTTAAATCATTATCAAATAATCAAAATATAGAACTATTTAGTCTACCCAGTTGATAGGATTCTAATCAGAATTCCAATAGGGTTTCTCCAAGGTCATTTTGAGAAGAATACACTATGATAAAACATGATCATGGATGATTATCAATTCAACATTTACCACCTAAGTCACCAATAGGTGAATTAATAAGCTACAATCAGACAAGATTCTAACCCAATAATAAATTTCCAATATATTATCCAATTTTCAACCACTATCAACATATTATGTTAAACATAGACTTATAATGATTAATAAAAATGATTACTTGATCAGGACAAGATAATTTATCTTCCAAATAGTATGCAATAACTATTATCCACTTAAATAATATTCTAGATCTACCTATCTTTATTCACATCGGCCATATTGTCCGAGATTGGATAATGGCATCATATAAAATCCAATATCATAACATGTTGTATTTGAAAAGATACATTTATCCTTAAAAATTCAAGATATGCATGATTGAGGAATTAATCAAATGCATGGGATTCCCAATTTAGGCCAACCCAAATCCAAATCCAACCAAATATTTACCACAATGTAATTTAAAAATTACAAATTAATAGTTAGGAAGATAAAACTCAAAATTATGTTAGATTGTTTAACATACAATGCCATCACAATTGGATAAAATTCAATAGCTATGTAAGGTATAAATTACCTTTATAACACAAACACCAAACTCACCTATTGATATATAATGAAATGCTATAGCCAAGGGTTGGCTTACAAAAAGCTTAAAAATTAAAATATTCAATGCTTATGAATGAATAAAAGGGTAACATGCCAAGTATTAAATAAGTCAAAGCTTTCAACCAAATTAATCATGAAATCAAATAACATAATCCATTGTAAGAACAAAAAAAATCAATATATGTATCAATAAAATCATTATCAAGAGAAAGAAATAGCCCAAGATACTCACAACTCAAACTTTCAATATCCAAAAACCACTTTCCATGAAATATTTCAATAGATAAGTCAATCCTAAGATGGTAGAGTTATCTTTCTTCATGATAATCAGTCTAACACTAGATTTTCAACAACATAGAAAGTTTAATAAACAACTATCCTACAAAAAGAGGTTTTCAACATAACCCATAACTTGTTTTACTCAACATGCTTATTCAATAGGAAAACAAAATTCTTAGGCGGTTTCAAATGGAAAATACAACTAATTTATCCAAATGGCCACATACCCAATCAACTACAACCACTTTTCCAAGTTAGAATCAGCTACAACCTAATTAGATATAGCCTTATACTAATATCATGAAACCACATAATAATAAATTTGCCCAAAAAGATCACCAAGATTGTATTACTTTACCTTCAAGAAGGAAAAAAACAAAATAATGTTCACATCTTCCTCACATGATGTGTTACATTCATACAAATATCATTACAATAAAAATAATAACCGTATAATAATAACTTGTTACTACTGCAATCATGCATAGATATGTTACAATCATATAAAGGAACATCATTCCTTATAGAGCAACTAGATCAATACAAATACCACTTTGTATACTTTAATTAACAATCATGCATCCATCCTTAAATATCAATGTTAAGTACAACATAAAAATAAATCTTCCAAAATAACAAATGACATAACAACATCGACATTAATCATTAAAAACAACCTTATAATTTTCACTAATTTATGAATAACCATATACACATACAAAAATGACTCGCAAAAACATACAAGTTTCATCTAACTTCAAGCATACTCTAACATTTATGATCATAGAGGACCACATGCAAGCACACTCTAATAATAGATAATGTACTTTTATTCTACTCAAAGGTAAAATAAAGGAATCGATAGTGTTACTACAACCATGTTTAACAATACCAAAATGTTGGCAGTTACAAGCCCATTAGGTAAAAATCTAGTATTACCATAGGTAGTGAATAACAAAAGATAATACAACTGTTAACCAAAATAAACTTATAATTCAAATCATTCACATACTTAATCAATACATATCAATAATTATATACCCATTAAAGTATCAATGAATTCCTTACCCCATAACTTATGTAATTTTAAGATTATATTCTCATACAAAAATAGCCTCAAAATAATTAACCAACGATCCTCCAAAAAGAATAAGTATCTGAAAAGCATTATTACAATCATGTATCTCTAAACAAATATTATCTAGGCTATTCATATAAGTTATTACAACTATTTATCTACACCATAAGGCTCTAACTAAGCCAATACTTTAAGCAAAATAATCAAAGAAACACTACATCGATTCACCCTATTTCCATTGCTTAATATTACAAACCCTACATCATTATAGGGCCAAAGGCATAATTAAAAACACTAATGAGCTTTCCCTAGCAAATATAGTTTTAATATTATTAATAAACTCAAAACACAAAGCTATCAAAAGCACTCACCCAGTCATCATGCCAAAGAGAAGAGTAATCCCAATAAAACCAATATGCAAGGCCCTCTCAAAACCTCAATCTATTAATTCATGGCATAGGATCTTATATGCATACCCATGTATGTATATATGGGTTTATAACCTCAAATAGAGCCATACTAAACCTTCCAAAATGTAAATTAATAAAAAATTCAATATTATTTATCATAAGAGAAGTATAACTTACATGAAATGAGACTCCCAGTTCTTACATACCCTTGCATTTTTATTTCCAAACTTTATTCAACTATTAAACATCTTGCCAAGACTATAAATTCTTACCATAGTGTCCTCTTATAACCCAAGCAAGTTCATTATAAGTATAGGGTTCTAATTAGATAGTGGAAGTGCCTTAAACAAGTAGTTTCATTTATTTCCACAACATAATTAAAATTAAATTGTTGTTAATTTCCTCAATCTCCTCAACATAACTGCCACAAACCCTTGTAATTCACATGACAACCCAAGACAAGTTGTTGTGGCCCCAAAAGACTTCACATTTATTCGAATGTCTTTCTATAATATTTTATAATGATTTAAGGTTCACCCAAATTCAACAATACAAGTTCGTGAAACATTAACAATTTAATTATTATGTAAAGTCCAATTCCAAAAATACCTCATGGTATACCATCATGGTTTATATCCCAAAGGGATTATCATTATTTTTCAAAAACTTAGGTTTCATTGAATTTCAAATATTAAGTCAAGTCTAAAATATAACTTAATGATAATTTAAGCAACATCCCAAAATGAATCAAGCCCATAACATACTCAATTTAAATTATTTATATCATAAAGTACGGATATTATTAAATATGAAAATGCCAACAACACTATTGTAAAGTAATACAGTCCCTGAGTTCATTTTTAGCAATCAACATATTATTCAAGATTTAATAATGAAAGATATGAAAGGCGCAATTGGCCTAGCCAATGATGATCTTAGATATTAATAAAACAACATGGTGAAGTCGATAATCACATTGTCACAACCATGAACATAAGTGGGAATAATTATGACTATGGATGCAACCTTACCTTGGATCAATCATTAGAAAAGTATAATCATTATCACAAGCTCAAATCTTGTTAGAATCATATGTTAGTTTATTTAAACAAGTTTGGGCCAATAAAATAAGAAACCCAAAGTTACAATTTACATTATTTTATCTAATTACAAAGAATTCCAAGTAATATTTACTACCAAACAAGGAACCTTTTGACTTTCACCAATATTATAAGTAGAAACATATTCATAATTAAGTCAGGCTTATTAAAAAAACATGCAATGACAAACCTTTTGCATTCAAAACCAAGTCCTGGCCCAAGACTTTATTGGTTATGAAGTACTATATGCTGTTATCACTTAAGAAATGTAACCATGTTACTAACATATTATGTAATATAAAGCAAAACAATGTGGCTTATTAAGTCATTATCAATAATTTGATTAATGAATCTAACTCAACATGCAAAATTGATAGTAAGTCAATTATGGATGAATAATCTAACCCAAAACTTAGTTAGGCCATAAAGGAAAATAGTCCCATAAAAAGATCTTGTTTAACAAAATTGATTCTTTCCCATCTAATTATGGGTTGGAACTAGGGATATAACATCTTCCTTCCCTAAAAAGGCATTGTCCTAGTTCCTAATGAGATAAATGTAGACAACTGACTTCTTTTTATTCCAAGCATACCTATTTTAAGAATCTGCACTAGCTTATACAACTAGAGACATCTATAAATTTTCAATTGAACCATTGAAAACATAATCATAATTTTGAAAATAAAACAATTTTGTGCTAATAATTCCTCTTATTACATGGGTAAGTCATCATACGACCCTAGAATTTTTATGACAACATTTTTAATAATGCAAAATAACTAATTTTCTAGCTTTGAGGTGTCATTTTATATAGTTTTTGTTATGCCTCACTCTTAAAATCAATAACATTCATTAAAAAATGTTAGAAAATGTAGTAGACCATATTGTTGTAGTTACCCCTTTTTCAAAAAAATTACCATTTATGGGTTAGTGCATCATTCCACACCAACCACACTAAACATTGGGAAAAGTCATTCTAGGAAATCACATGTAACCCCAAGGTTTTCACCATGTTCCCTATTAATTTGTAAGCTCACGATGGTTCAGGGAAACCAATCCCATCTTTTATTTTCTAGCTAAGGGCATTTACCCAACCTCTTATCAAACTCAAAGAGGGTGGCTAGGATTTTGTATTGCCTGATCAAAGCTTCATGTTGCTCTTTAGGACATAGTATTATCATAACACGATTTTAAATAAATCAAATTATTCATTATAGAATACCAATTACAACTATAATCAAAATATTACCTTATTTATAATATGATTACACTTAATAGCCAACACATACCCATGTTTTAGCAAGTAAAATTGTCTTAGTTTTGCTTAATAATCCAACACATAAGACCAAATAGTGCTTCTTAAGCATTCATTTCATCCAGCCTATATATTTAATCATAGTTTACATTATTCAACCTAAGTGACACATAAAACCAAACAAGAACATATATACATGTACACACAATGGTCAATTGTTATTTCACAAGAGCTTACCTTTATACCATTTAAGGGTGAGTTACATTTGGAAATAGTTTTGTCAAATAATGAGTAGATTATTCTTAAAAATTTATTTCACCCCACATAAGACCATTTGCCATAAGATTATTATAACTGTCCAACACTTATCACAATTTAGCTTCTATCAAAAGTTAAAATTAAATTAGATCATAATATTCAATTTAAAATAAACATAAAATCATACCTATCCATTTTATTTAACAATTAGAACTCAATAAGTCATAAAAATGCATGGCTCATAAATTGCATGAGGATTTATCATATGTAGTTTAGTTCATTCCAACCATGAAACCAACTTATATAACTTATCTATATGCCATCTGAGAGCTAAATAAAACTTACTTAGCCTCACCCAAAATGGGGTTTTCATTGGCTAAAGAATATTGTAGTTATAATTATTTTATAAACATAAATCAAAAGCAAACAATCGTGAATAATTCCATTCACTTCCAAGCTACATCATGATCTTCTTAGATTGTTTTGGCAATTACCATAAATAAGCATCCTAGAATCAATAGTAATATACTAATAACTATCAATAAGAAAATAAGAGTCATTCCTTTATGTTTTCTTAACCGTTATAAATAAAAAGAGACATGACTTAAAGGCATGTTTAAAATACCTCACGGAGTAGGAAGATTACTATTTGATTTATAAACAAATATTCTATGACTTTCATTGACCTACTTGAGTAAGTCAACTTGGTTCATCCCACTTGGTATTCAAGGTTAGAGTCATAACCTTGGACCTCCAAAGAACTTCATACCTTAATCATCATATGATGATTCACCCATACATGTCATTAATAGATTATAGACACTCTTCCTTTATTTCCAAAAACAAGTCTTTTATCACTTTACTCCCTATTGGCTTGCCCATACAATCCAATAGTTGATTAGTGATGCTTGTTTTTAATAAAACATAACTTAAAAAATAGCAAACTCAACCAAAGTTGTGGGTGAATATAAGGACACTTATCAAACATGCATTTATTTTAGATGAAGACTTATTAGTTTTTCAGTGTTTCAATCTCAAAATAGTATGCTACCCTATTCAAACTAAGAGAGACTGAAACCTCTAATAAGCTGAACTTAGGTTCAACTCAAGTGAGTCATTCTTAATTCTATTTATTGAGTAATAAAACATAATTTTCTCTTCCTAGAGATCCCTAGAGATAAAACCTATTCTATGAATACCAATGTAACATTCCAAATTATATCCTATCTTTTTTAAACCATAAGGATCTACCTCCTTGGATACCTACACCACTGAATGTTCCAGTGCATTCATCAGATGGAATTATGATGAGACTAATTGTAATCTTATTATTGAATATCATGAGGATGTAAATGACATTTCACATGTTGTTAGGATCCAACCACCATTGATATATGTTGGAACCCTACTGGATTACATAATGGATACATAATTTTAATTTTTTTTAATACCAATGGTACACTTATACAAAACTATCTATAATATTAATGTTGTGTCTACTAAATGCATGCAAAGAAATAATAGTAGTAATATGTCAACCACTGGTTAAGTAAATGATCCATTTAGTGACCAAATAATTTATAACATATTTCAAGATGAATATTTCTCATAAAAGAAAGAGTGGAATGAATCAATTACAACATAACACTGATATAATCCACATTTTAGCTATAAATAAGCATATAGCCAGTATTGTCATAATATTTAGAATTAATTAAAAATCTCACAACTATATTTATGTTGAATATTAATCAAAAAGTAATGTACATCATGCTCAATATAAAGTTAAATATACAATATAATATGCACAACAATACAAATAAGCCTCACAACCAACTCAATGATCCATGAATATTACTTGAGTATGATTCCAAATGGTTGAATAACTGAATGGATGGAGATAATCATCCGATTTTTTTTATCTCCAACTACAAACCAATGGTCTCCCACACACCTCCCCATTGGAAGTGGTCCCACCCTTCAAAAGGGGAAGATAAGAATAATGTGGATATCAATAATCAATTGGAACCCATGTGTGTACACTAGTACATGCATTAATCATATAGACCATGGAATCCAATCCTCTATCTAATATGAAATCAAGATACACATGGGAACTAGAAAGTATAGTGGAATGGTAGTGTCTTAGCTATAACATTAATTTGGCCAAATTTTTCATTATAGAAATAATATCTAAGGATCTGAGTCAATTTCACTCACATAAAACACTCTACTACTAAATCATGACTATTATATGATATCAGGGGATAGGTATATGAGTCACATACTAGCACCCTCATATATCTATTACCTGTTATCTATGGAATAAGTATAATAATTTTCACATATAGATTTAATGATAATGAATTCAAATACTCAATTCAAGAGTAATATAAATTAAAGGAAATCATGATCAAGAATCTCATTATTTCCATTCCCTCAACCACAAAAGTGTTGTGTAAAGGTTTATCTAATGAGCTGTATTCAAAACTAGAAATGTATATGATGATAGAACAAGAATACAAGTACATTATGTCCTTATCAACATATTTCTCAAACACCATTCATATTTATATATATTTGATGACAGAACTTGGTCTATAACATCTCAAAATAGCCCATAAAATATATACAATGTGTCGTAAGCTTATTTGAAACTTTATTTATTTACATCTTGTTATCTCATACCTTAATACAAAAAAGACTCATATTTTTGCTATTATATATATATATATATATATATATATATATATATATATATATATATATATATATATATATATATATATATTTCCTCCTAGAATAAATTAAGATGGAATTATGTAGGGGTTATAAAAGAACTTAAGGAATTGTATAATGTTTAATGGTTATTCTAAAGTTATCTGAGTTATTTGGAATGGTCTTTGGTGTATTTGAGAATAATATGGTTGTTCTGAAATATTTATAGGATATATATATATATATATATATATATATATATATATATATATATCCTATAAATATTTCAGAACAACCATATTATTCTCAAATACACCAAAGACCATTCCAAATAACTCAGATAACTTTAGAATAACCATTAAACATTATACAATTCCTTAAGTTCTTTTATAACCCCTACATAATTCCATCTTAATTTATTCTAGGAGGAATTCTCATAAGTTTTTTTAATGTAAAAGAGTGCAATCTTGAAATTATGTTAAATATTCCCCAAATTCAATAGGTTTAAATCTTTCAAGAGAACATTACTAAATACTTACAACCTCTTGAAGTATATATATCAAGTATATAGTAACTTCCTACTTTATTTATTGGTACAAGTCCAAATCAACTAAGCATGTCACATGAATTTATCAACCCTTTCAAGTATATTTTAAGACCTGAAAACTCAGTCCCTAACTCACAATTTAACCTACAATACTAAATGCTTAGGTTTAATATTTCAAAGTTGGATGACTACATATTTATATACTTGGCTGAGTTTAATAATCATTGTATGTGTGTGTGTACATTTATTTATACATATAAAATAAAGAAAGTTCTCAAATAACTAAAGTTATCAATATAAACTCAAATTTATCCATTATCACTTACAGCTGTCCCAAAACATTAAAATACACAGTCACTCAAATAATTTATACTCAAAAGTTTCCCTCTTATAACCTACAACTTTTCAATACCTTAAAAAGGAGATAAGACCATACTTTGTTTTGATACATATACATAAGTGAATGCAACTATCTCTATTTTTACATATAAATATACATACGTTTACTTTCATTTATATATATAGTTAATGTAAATAAATAATCAATGTCTATGAGCTCAGATTTAGTATTAAATATTAAATGAATAGGTCTAAAATATTTTCCATATAACCTATAGTTGTACTCATTCCTCAAAAAGAGAAAAATATAGGTCCAAGTTTAACATTTCAATGATGGTTGTCTACATAATTGAGTATCATCAACTTCATATATATATATATATATATATATGCACCAATAAGTAAGTTATATATAAATATAAGCTCATAAATCTTTATTCTTCAAAACCATGTATAAATGCATATATGTATACACATATGTTCATAATTATCTCTCTCTCTCTCTCTCTCTCTCTCTCTCTCTCTCTCTCTCTCTCTCTCTCTCTCTCTCTCTCTCTCTCTCTCTCTCTCTCTCTCTCTCTCTTTGTGTGTGTGTGTGTGTGTGTGTGTGTGTGTGTGTGTAATATTCTATATTTCAATTTGATATCCCAATATAACCTTCAATTATGTTTACAAGTATATACATTTATTGTTACTATCTTGAAATATGGTGGGACAAATGAATTCTAAACTATAACATATGCTTGCATATACCTAGGGCATATATGTTTTATGCCAATAAAGAACCTGACCCAAATCAATAATACTTTAAATATAACCATACATATAATTGTATTCTCCATTTATGATTTTTAGAAAGTCTTTTATCATCAATAAATACTCAACTAGAAAATATTAGTTTTTCAGGCTCACTCGTTATTACCAGTTTGTAAGAATGGCTCAAAACCCATAATGTCTCCCATAGAAGGTATTTGCTAAAAAAATTAACACAACCATTCCTGATTGTTCCTATAGACCCATATATACATCGAGTTTAATATTCTTCATTTATCATATATAAATCAACCTCAAAACCTAGGTTGTCGATGAACCAAAAACAATAATTACAAGTCATTTATATAAGCTCAGGTTTTATAAAAGATTTGACAAAGACAATGGGCCAAATGAATTCTAAACTACAAAATATGTCTACATATCCTAGGGCATATAGTTTTTCTGCCAATAAAGAACCTCACTAAAATTTGTAATACTTTTTAAATAGAATTGTAGATATAATTATATTCTCCATTTATAATTTTTAGAAAGTCCTTTGTCATCAATAAATACTCAGCTGACAAATATTAGTGTTTCAAGCTCACCCATTGTTACCAATCTATTAGAATGGCTCAAAACTGATAATGTCTCCCATAAAATTTATTTGCTAACAAATTTAACACAACCATTCTTAATTATTCTTATAGACCTAAGCTTTAAGGTTTTAGTCAAAAATTTATCCAAAATTTTTTAGTTTTCTTTACACACATGGATTGGTATCATAAGTATGGGCCTATGTATGGAACTGAGTTCCATCTCTAGGATCATAATTATGAAGCCTAATTTTTTATATTTTCATAAAAAAATATCATTCCACACATTCAAACAAAATATCAATAACAACCCATAAATGATTCATATTTTCCTTGCCATTCAAATCTACAAAACAAATAAGAAGATTAACTAACCCAGTTATAAGAATATTCCAGTCTTAATGTGTGTAATAAGAGCTCTCCTCCTTTGGCTAAACTTCATCCTCCTTCTCCTCTTTCACCTGTTCCTATCTTTTTTATTCCTATTTATTTAAATTTTTCTATAACCCATGCATGTTTTGTATGTCCAAGTAATTCTTCTAGTATCTAACGAGTTTCCCCATCATGCAAACTTAATTCTTTAATGCAAAATTACATTATTTATGATTAAATTCTAATCCTAAGCTATGTATTTGGCATGGAAGTTACATATAATCCTTATCATTCCAAAAAATGATGAGGTCAATGAAATATTTATCAAAACTCTTCAACTAAGATCTCTCCAAGAGCTCATTACTACAACCATTGATGCTTCAACATATACTAAAAGAAGAAACCAATTAAAAATAAAATAATTTTTTATAAAAAAATATATATGTAAAATGATCATAAAGCATGTATATTACAAGTAGATCCATTTCTTAAATAGGCAAGGCAAAATAAGATGCAAGCTAAACTAGGTAATGTGGGATAAATCCCCACATAGGACAAAACTAGGTAAAGACCAATGACCTAACTATAACCTAACAAGCATGAGTACTAAGATACTCTAGCACTCCCTGAAGTGAAGATAGGGGCTAAAAGTAGATGATTCAGTGTGAATAAATGTGTCCTTATGGATTCCAATCCATCATGCTGGAGTACATAGATGTCGAGTCACTGTAACCATCAAGTCGAAGCAGGAATGGTGCTAAATATGAGGATCACTGAACACAAACACTACACTCCAAAGTACTAAGAATAATGATGAACCTAAGGAATCATTACTTGAACACCCTCCAACATGATACTAGTGATAAGTGAGCATAAATACTGTTGGAGATTCCACATTGGTGTCACTGTAAAAATCACCAAGAAGGCCATGGAGTCAAGTAACAATCTTCATATGGGTTTTGGAAAACAAAGTTCCTAAATAAGATAACCATGTATAAAGGAGAAATAAAAAAAATACTAAAAAATAAAACCTATACTTATCACTCTCATAAAGTGGAGAAAAAGATAAAATCCATAGGAAAAACTCCCCCTAAAAGAGATAAGAATGAGAAGAAAGAGATAGAAAGCCCCCCAAAGATGATGCTGAAGAAGTCCACACTCCAAGTACTCACAAGTCACAAAAGAACTCAATCTTTATGAGTGGTCTAAATACACTACTTAATCATAAAAAAAATAACACTGGGCTTCATGATGCAAGGGTATTGGGGAGAAGTCCTCATAAACATCATTATCTATTGTTACACTCAACTGGCCACAATGACTTGCTTCTTTGATGCCTGCTTCAAACTAATTGATTTTTATTATTTATCACTATGATTTTTATCCTCATTCGATGAAATATACTCTTGAGGTGTTTTTTATGTTAATATATCCTTATCTTGACATGCACATTTTATTTCTACCTCATATTATTCATTTGTTTCACAAACTTGATTCCAATCTCTTACTAGTTGCTTTCTAGGCACCTTCCCCTTAAGTCACAAGTATTAAAAAATTGATTTAGGTTGCAAAGGTTCCATATTTTTCCATGTATGGTTATATATTATCATTTAACACATGATTTAATCCATTTTAATTATAAAGTCACCTTCATTACTCCTTTCTACACATTTCACCCTCCAAAGTCTCTCTAGGCTAATAGCCCTATTTTGGAATTTTCCCTTTGTTCATTAAATATAAGTAATATTTACAAGAAATAATCACTATTATAGATCCCATTTTCCAATTTGAGATACTTGTAAAGTTTCATGCCTTTATTCTTCTTTAATCTACCACTTTCTTTGAAAAACCACACTCTTTTAGGCTTAATTAGGCCTAGACCAATACCACTGATGTTAGATTCATACCTATGGGGTCCATACAACCTTGAACTATATTAATATTTTATATCACATAGAATTTGAATAAATTAAAAATTTTCATGACTTTTAAATAGTGGAAACTCTTTCTACAAGCCAAACCCTAATCCTAGATTTTCTAGGCCCTACACAGGGCTAAGGCCATACAAAAATCAATAAATTGTGCTAAAGACAGTTTCAAAAGATAAAATCAATTGTATAAGGTATATTATAATTCCTTTAAAATTTTAAAAAAGTATAAATTCCTTATTTTTCTTGTTACTTTCCCAAAACAATAAATATATAGTCAACTTTACCTTCTTTGCTGGCCCGTTACTTTTCCAAAATAACAAATATACAATCAAATTTACCTTCTTTACTAATTTTGCAAGACAAAATGTACACCAAATTTTAAATTAATTATTTATAGTGTTTATTAAAATGTTCTAAGACCTTATCAATATCTATACCAATGAGGAACAACTATCAAAATGGCCTCTTATTTTCAACTACCCTTCACAAGCTCATATCGTATCATATGTAGAATACTGAGTCTTTGGAACAACTGTATAACAATCCTGATAATCTTTGTTTAATTTTCATGTATATAAAATTCTTGATAGAGTTGAAATGCTAACCATGGGTCTTTATTCACTCCCTCTTGCCTTACTAAGATCCATATTCTATGCTCAATCCATACCAATATTCTTCCCTGAGGGTTTATATAGCTTGGATTCTTGGGTAGGACTAAAATAGGGTTATTTATAATTGGTAACATTCAATAGTTGTACATCTATTTAAATATCCTTATTCAATTTATTCATCTTCACTACACACCTATATTTCTTAGTAGATGGAGTTCACCAAAGGTTTTCATTCCTTCCACTTCTTAGCCAATCAAATTAACTGTGAATAGAGGAATTTTGCATGTACAAGATTATATGATAGGGTTGTGTGTATACATTCTCCAAAGATATTTAAAATTTTATTGGTCATAACATAGAATTTATCTTTTTCATTTATATCTAACCTCCAGCTATATATTATTCTCTCCAACAAACAAAATATAAGATTGTATGAGGAACAATCAGCTATTGTCATACTAGTCTATCACAGACCAATAGGGTATATGGGCATTGGTTACTCTTGATACTAAGTTTTATAAGTAGAAAGGCCTTAAAAATTTCCAAGAAGGCCTATATGGGCTCAATACATTGAAACCATTAATATAAGGAATCACAACTTCTTACCACTTGACATTACTTCAATTTCTCTTCTTTGACTATATCTTACAATCAGTCCTTGATCTCTAGTTTCAATCATGCTTCCACCTAAAAATTTAAACACATGTTAACATATTTAAAGTCTTGAGGACCTTTAAAGGCAACATGAAACCAAAAAAATCATATACACTTGGAGAAACCACAACAAATCACTTTCCTTTATTCAAAACATTGATATCTATTACAACACAATCCATTCTTGGACCTGAATTCTTTCTTAAGAGGATTTATATATTCTTTTCCTTTCTAGATATTCCTCTTTATTCTTTAGGAGCTCTCTATATATTTATATTCCATTCAACATATGCAAAAATTATTCTCCCTTCACCATTTAAACGTAGGTTCTTGGTTGGTTATACCAACTTCCATTCATAACTAACTCTCAACGTACAAGGGGGATTTTACACTTATTTATATGAATTTTCTTAAGATATAAACATGATTTGTATTATAACCCTTTGCATCATGACTTTAATAGACCCCTAAACCAAATTTTCTCACACAAACACTTCAAACATACAAGATGACCCTCCTATATTCTTGACAAATATTTGAATTTTCAAATTCCCTATTTTGGAGGGAAAACACCTATAGCCTATATAACTTACTCTAATGACTCAAAATGGAATATAAGGACAAAAAAGTACCTAATAAGGTCCCTTAAGCACATTTAAATCTAAATTTGACTAGATTTGAGCCCTTATTAACAATAACTCCAAAAATAGTGCTTCTTAGTTTGATGCTCCTACATCATACTCCCTAGGAGGGAGAAAATTTGAGCCTCCAAATTTCTTCCTTGAATTCCAACTAATATTTAAAAGGTCCTTCATACTTTGTGTACTGTTGTTCATCTTTTTTGGTTCCTTTTTGTTTTTCAATCTCTTGTTTTTCTTATTCTTATATTTGTCTAACCTTCTCATCCACACATCCTCCATCTCCATGAAGTGTTTACACTACTGTAATTTATTATTTGATGTATATTCCACCTTTTCCAAGTCATTTTGAGTCTTTTCATACTTATATACAACCAATTTGTGTTCATTCTCCTTCCTCTTTCTTATTTGATAGCTTCTTTCCTCTTTGTTTTCTCTTGTTTCTTGATTGTCTAGTGGATTTTACTTCTTGTTCATGCTTTATTCTTCTTCATTAGGATTTAATGGCATCTTATGCATACTGTAGACACTATAATTATGCTAATCCATTACATTATTACCTAGGTCAGGTTACCCCTCGGCCCCTTATTTAATTCCCTAACCTATGTCTTTACCCTTTAGGCACATATAATTAATTTAATTGTTTAATTCAATTGGTTAAATATCCTTTGGCCAACTCACCTAGCTACCTCACCCTATGATTGGTTCTCACCCTATGAATCACCCTAGGACTTGGTCATTATATCCTAACCACCTAGGACCTATTCTTCCCCCCCTCATAGCTCCTTAACTACCTAGCCACCTCTTGACCTCACATTCTGACTATTTTCCAATGGTAAAACCCATTTGTCAAAGTAACAAGTGAGGTAAAAGGCTAAATATAACATGTTTTACTTAGTATTAGGGAATCAACATTAGTTAGCCCTCTATCAATGCTGGTAGGCCCATTGACATCAGTTAGTTAGGCCTACTTCTAAATTGGCCATAGGGTCAGAAAATCATTGATTGACACAAAGCTTTCATTATCATAGCATTATAACATCACTATCGACATCTAGGCTAACCGTCACTCTATAAGAATTATTCTAGATCATAAATTGAGAAATTTCATAGTGTTTTGAGCACCATGGATTAGAAACATATGATTTGTCTCATCTATTTATGTACTGGTTCATCAAGCCTCATCAGAGCCATCTATCTAGCATAGCTGCTCACGTATCCAACCCAAATAAGTACATTTTGGTGTTTTCACATGTTTCAAACAATCCTTTTATATTGGTTTTACAAATATATAACTTAATTGTTCATGAAACTAGAGCTTCATTTGTGGAGGAGTTGTAACACTCCCCCACCTCCATCTCTCTACCTCAGCATATCAACCTCTACCTTCCCCTTCTTGAGTCTTACTCACCTCCTCATGACTCCTCAAGACCCCTCTACCAGACCATAACTCCTTTTCCCTCCCAAAAAATCCTTCCATAACCCCACCAATATCACTACCCCAACTAACATTGGTTACCTAGATCGACATCGATAACTTAACTAACATTGATCACTATGTTTTTATACTAGCAGCCGCAAAACCTCCCCAACAACCTCATCAAAGCATAATTCTATTGCCCAACCTACATTACATTTTTTCACTAAAAAATTTAGAACTACAACATGGTAAACAAAATTCTAACCCTTTCTCTCTCTCTCTTTTCATTTATGTTTATTTTAAACTCTATTTCTAAATAGCAAACTATCATCCTAGGGAAGTGTTACACTTCTTAGAATAAGCACGTAGTTTGGCAACCTGCACATATCTCTATTAACGACAATTTTAATTAGTGTTTTATTATACATAGGTGTCTTCCTCCACATCCAAAGAGGAGTTATCACAATGTTTGGAATGGTGTGCTCATTTCAGGTACTTAATCACTTATCCCTAGCATTCATACTTTTATTTTTTCCTTTTAGAATAGATAACAAAAACTGATAGAAACATTTTTTCATGCCCAGTGGGACCCTAGAGTTTATCTTGGATTCATTATTTGATTTTAAAATGACATTATTATAGGTGGATCAACAATGAAGTTTTCATTATTGAATTCTCTCCTTTTGTTTTCCATAAAAGTAATATACCACACCTTTCATTTTCAAATTAAGGGAATGAACTAAACTTTCTCTTCTCTCTCACCTATTATTCTATTGCCTTTAAATGAGATCATACTCTATTTTCAAAGTTAAAAAGAAAATTCTTTTTTCTTACCTCATTGCATGTTTATCAAAGTAGTGAAAGTCATACTCTTTCCCTTTCTTCAATGATTTACATACTGCATCATTGGTTAGCTTCTACATATCAATCACACATAAAACTAATTATCTAGTTAACGAATCATAATAAACTTTATCACACACCTCCAAGCTACATATCAACTTACACATTTCAAACTTTCCCTAGATATTCAGGTTGGATTTACGTGAATTTCATCACTGGGTAAACAAATCTAGTTCAGTGTTTTGGTTGAACTAAATCACAAGTCACAGGTTTGGGCCTCCCATACCTAATGATATATTGAGGATTACCTAGCCAAAACTCCTAAAACCATCTCTAGATGGATTATAGGACGTTCATTATCCAACCTCCTCTTTACATAATTTGGTTAAGGCATAAGCCACTAAGAGACTAAAAATAATTCTTAGGAATTAATGTCAGTTGGTTGTATGATTTTTTTGACTTATTTTTGCTTGATATAATTTTGAGTTGGTAAGGAAATTTTGTATCAAAACCATGTCTGCTCAGCCTTTTAGACTTGTTAACCTTTGGCTTCAGTCCCCTTGAGTATTCTCTATTGACACATAGGCCTATTGCATTCACTTTTATATTTGGATCTCATGTCTGGGTTGGTTAACTAGTGAATTTTTTACCTTTTTGGGTTACATAGCAACTGACCTCAGTCAAGCTATCGATGTTGATGTCCTTCCTACATACCAACCTTGATTAGGTAATTGATATCAGTCTCTATGGATTTTTTTTATTTTTAGTCTACCTTAAATAGCAAGTTAAAATCACCTACCTGTTTTAGTCAAACTTGGGTTTTTTAATTTCCTATCATAGATATAAGGTCTATTAAAAATTTCTACCCTTTTACATAGTCTTCACATGAAAGCAAATGAATATTTTCATTTATCATTCAAGTCGACAACCTCTTCTATCTTTGCCTTCTATTTTTAGTCCTTTCATGGAGTGCGATCCTATAATAAAAGGTTCCCTTGGATATTTCAATCCTATTTAGCTACCTATCATGCCTGAGGGTGATCAGGATTTCACTTGATTCCATTATCATAACACTAAATCCTTACAATATTACCTTATCATGAGTCAAACATGTAACTCTTTTAGTGATCTAATTTATGGTATGCCCACTTCCTTAATAGAGATAATGTTAGTTGTTTCCACCATTCCCCCTATGGTTATTCAAATCACCACTTTGATGAGTAACCCAACCACATCCAATGTTTAGAGTCTAGTTTCTCCAATCGTGCAATCAAACCCAAATTTTATTGGGGTTTCCTTAACCTCACAACCACAAGCCACTCAACCAAGTTAGACCCCATTTTAGAACTTGGTTGTGTCAATCTTGGCTACTCTTATATTGATTAATACAAGATTAACCACCTATCCTTTAGCTATTGTCACCATAACCCAACCCATGATGGCAGCACCTAGTCAAGGTTATGTTTCAAATTCTACGAGACAAGCCCCTTTTTCCTCAACCCCTCAACCTATGATTCATTACCCATATGTTACATCTACCCAGATACAAAAACCTATGTCATATGTTATTTTAGGCTCTCTATAATCCCCCTATATCTTGGGGAGTGCCTCTTAAACCAATCCTCCTCTGGATCTATCAAGATGCTAATGGATAAGATGTCTAGATTAGAAACATCTATTTTGAGTTCAAAGAATGTTCTTTCATATGATCAAATATGTAATGAACCCATCCATCCTTTAGTACATATCCAACCTTATTCCAATAAGTGGGAATTTTTTATGTTCACTTACTTTCAAAGTAAGGAAGACCCACAACAACACTTATGAGCATTTAGACATGCTTGTTACCTCATAGGACATGATGATTCATTGTTGCTTCATAGTTTTTCCATGTCCTATGTAGGTGCTACTCTAGATTGGTATAGCTCCATTACCTAGCACTCCTTATTTTCCTTGACCTAGCTTGATCATATGTTTTTAGATCATTTTGTGATCAATATTTCCTAAAATTTCTTAATCACAGACCTTTATTCTATTCGATATTTTGAGGATGAGTCTATAGCTAATTCATTGCTCATTGTAGAGGTCTTATTAATCAAATATACTTCTCATTACCCCAACTTGAGATCATTGAAATATTTTCAAGAGCATGCACCAAGCACATATCCTTGACCCTCTGATTTCAAACCTTTCACACATTCGATGAAGCCTTCATAATGGTAGGAAAGCTTGAGATTTAGGTAGTAGATGAAGACTGAGTCAAGTTGCACAGTAAAAATACAAATTCTAATCCTAGTAACTCCTCTTCCTCTAAACCCTCATCTTCCAACCAAAAGTATAAATGCTCAGCCAATGTGGTAGTCGTTAAGTTGACATCTTGCACAAAGGCATATCAATCCAAGCCTTCAACTTTTTAGAACCTAATGAAGTAATTCCAGTAATGGTATGAATGTAGAGAGTAAACTCTAATTGGGGAGTCATACACATCCATGTTGGATAAGATACTAAGGTAAGGAGATATTACCCTTCCTCAAGTCAAGCCCTACATATAGTTTGATATGTCTCATCCTATACCCACCTGGTACAAGGAGGACTAGTTTTATGGCTATCATCAAGTAAAAGACCATGATGCTAATAACTATAATACCCTCAAGAACATTATTTAGGACATGATAGATAAGGGTGATCTTGTTTTGGATAACCCTAATTCACTAGCTAACCAAAACGTAGATGTCTTTAGGAAATCATTTCTCAAGCACTCTTCTCAAAACATTGTTCAGGCAATGACCGAGCATACACATGACCACAACATCCACACTATTGATGTGGTCTTTACATCGATGATAGTCTAGCCTACTCTATCTTCTCCTCTTCCCTAAGTAAATACCCTAGCCATACCTATCCTACTTCATCATGTAGAGGAACCTATTTTTCCTCTTTCCCTTCCATGAGAAGAGGGACCTTCTTCCACATGAAGAGCCTATTGTGCTCATTCCCCTTGTACACATTTTTTATATTCTTCTACTACTTGAAAAACATGAGTACCCACTCCTTGACCACATGTTGAAGGGGGTATCATACCTTTACTCTTCTCCCTCAAGGAGCCTTCTTCACCTGCTTCTCCTCCACCAATGGAAGGTAGTGCCCTATCCACTCCTTTTTCATGCATAGAGGAGCCTATTTCATCTAATCCCATGATAGTTGAGGGATCAATTGTGCCCACTCATATTTAACCTATTTTTCCACTTCTCTTACCCATGGAATAACACACCTCACTAGTCCCTCATCTGTATGTTGAGGGGGAAATCATCTTGGTGCTCTATTTACTTATAGATATAGCTTTGCCAGTCCCTCCCCTACCATCAAAGGATCATATATCTTCTCATACCTCAGTTGAGGAGGATCCCATTATAGTTCTTACCCATAATTGGCTTGAGGTGGATATCACCAACAATGCCCCTCTTTTTTAATCACTTGAGTCTTTTATGGAAGTGATAGTAAGGCCTATGCCAACGTTATCTAAACCCTTCTCACAATTAGTAGGAAATATTAGTTTTCTTGACTCCAAGAACTTGGATCATGTGGAATTTTAGGATCAAATCAAGGCTCCTTTCCATACAAATCAAAATTCATCCTCGACCACCATCCCTTTCACAACCATATACCCTAAGGTGTTGACAAGGTTCAAGCTCCTTTTCCTCCACCAAAGGAGGCTCAAAACCTAATGTCAAAAACTTCACCATCTCAAGCATCTACCACACTAAAGAAAATTAGATCTTTAGGTATTCATGTAGTGTCCCATATAACTCATTCATAAGTGAAGTTATATTTAAACCCTCCTACACCTAGGAAGAATGTCAAGTTTCCTAAGCCTCATCGACCCACTATGCCATCAAATTTGACTTCAATATTGGGGCCACACCCCTTGAATTTTATTAGATCACACTGCATATTAGGGAACCAAAAGGTGAAGTTACCAACACTCTTTCCTTTACCTGATGTTAGTCCCTCAACCTCAAACATCTTGACACTTATCACTGAAAAGTTGTCAATGAAACTTGTAGTCATGCCTTCACCCAAAAAGGCACCATGAAAAACCCATATAACACCTCCTAAACAAAATAAGGTATCAACCTTAGTTGCAACAATAAGTGCAAGCCTATTAAAAGGCTCTCATGCTTCTAATTTATGCCAATTATTGTAATCATCTCGCATAACCCTTCCCCTGATTAAGCCTTATCAGCCTCTCAAACCAAAACCTTATTGGTTTTA
Source organism: Torreya grandis (assembly GCA_037957365.1). Classification (NCBI taxonomy): domain Eukaryota; kingdom Viridiplantae; phylum Streptophyta; class Pinopsida; order Cupressales; family Taxaceae; genus Torreya; species Torreya grandis. Next base: position 1,226,332 of record JARHVA010001406.1, read on the forward strand.
TAACACATAGGTTTATTTATATCACTAATCACCTAGACATGATATAGAGAGATACAAATCTCTCATTACTATCATCCATTAACACTTTGGTATAGACACTCTATTCAAGGAGCACCTCATAAATTTCTCAATCGCTCCAAAATTTACACCTATGACTTCTCATGCTTCTTTGCCTAAACTTGAGCCTAAGGACGCACACAAGAGTCCTTCATCACTTTTACTACCAGTATTCTAGATTAACTCAATTTATGTGGCCACTCAATCATAGACTCAAAAGGATAAAGGAAAGGAGAAGGTTACATCACCTTGGGATCATTCATTTTTTAAGGACACTCCCCTTCAAAATCCCAATATTTCTATTTTGGGTGCCACGTAACCAACATCTTTAGAGGTGGTTCAAGACTCTATGATCAAGAAACTATAGTAAAAACTTGTGAAGATGTCCTTGTATGAGCTGATCTAAAGCTCATCTCAGCATATTTAGGCCTTTATTAAGGCCCTTCAAGTATTTGAGTTTCAACCTGATGATCCCCAACCTCTCTCAACTTTTGTAGGTTCCCTTAATATTGTAGCCCTAGCTTTGTTCAATGATTTTGAGATTCTTGGTCATCACCCTAACAACCAAAACCCTAATTTTTTAATCACAACATATATCAACCAAACTCATGTGAAAAGAGTCATGGTTGATGGGTGTATTAGTATTAAAATAATCTCCATGCATGCCTACAAGCAATTAGAACTACCTAATCACTATATGTCATAATCAGATGTGGTTCTTCACTATAACAATACCACCCCAGTAGGCATGATCATGATTCATATTCATGTTGGTCATTGGACTATTCTAGAGCTCTTCTATGTTGTTGAAGGAGAGTTCCAATACAACATCTTGTTTAGATGTCTATGGATATGAGCCATGACTTATGTGCCTTGACTTTACACCATTGTGTTAAATTTAAGTATGAGGCTCCGGTGTACGTCATCTAAATTGATCCTCCTTTATTTAAGATGTGAAATATGACTTATAGGCCCAATGATGTCCTTATACCATTAAACAAATATCCTCCTCCTACTTTTGAGGCTTTGACAAACTTAGAGCTACCCATGACTTAGATTCCTGAGAAAGGTCTTATAGAGGATGTCTTCAATCATCTAACTCTCAGTGAGTATCATCTCCTCATGCTAGACATGTTCCATACTCCACAAAAACATGAAATATCACATACGCATCCCCATATGATCCCCGTATTAGGATGGTCATACCATATGGTCCTCCCAATATTTACATGAATCTAATGTATGGGGGGGGGTTGATAGTGCTCCCACTATGGGAAATCCTCTCCCTTCCACCCAACTCTTCACATGTGACTTCTCCTTCCTAGGAAAACCTATATTTACTAACACTTATCTATATAGGTATGCCTAGAAAGGGTTTGGTTTGGGTCGATATGAGCAAGGAACTCATACACCCATCAAATATCCCACCAATAAAAACATTAAGAACACTAAGAACTGGTATGGTGTGGGTTTCAAAGAGCCATCCAAGCTCCCTAAGGTTCCCTATGTTTTGATCATTGAGGAACCTTTTCCTCCTTCTCTGCCTTCACCTATCCTCCCACCTTCTCCCATAAATTTAGAGGTATCCATCCCTCTTAGTTTTTTTTTGTGAACATTGTTCACTTGGAACCCTTAACCTATCAGCATGATGGGGAAACAAGGTTCCTTCCCCTCCTTCATCTTGACATGATCTATGATGACTCTCTGATAATCAACATAGTCTAATGTCAGGATGATGACTCCATTATTAACTACGTGGGAGCTGAAGGCTCCTATATTTAGAAGTCATTCCCCTTTGAGACATAAAATATGCTAAATGAATAAACCATTGATATCAATTTGTAGTCTCCATATAACCCTCACATTCTTAAAGTTGGCCAATCCTTAGATTTTATTAAATAACAAGATTATGCCACTTTCCTTGATAATCATAGTAAATCTTTTACTTGGTCATACAATGATATACCTGCATAAACCTCATGATCATAACCCATAACATTGTCACAAATCATGAAGCTAAACTTGTTCGTCAGAAGCTTTTTAAGATGCATCCTCACATTTCCCTTCTCATCAAAGAGGAGCTTAAATGGCTCTTGCTTTCCAACTTTGTTCAACCCATTAATTACCCATAATGGGTCTCTAACATCATCTCTATCACCAAACCCACAAGGGGACTTCATCTTTACACTGATTTTAGTGATCTAAACCTTGTGTGCCCAAAATATGAATTCCCTCTACCTAACATCAATCTGCTAGTGGATATTATGGCTGGCCACAAGATGGTTTCTCTCATTGACATATTATTTGGTTACAATCAAATCTTGATTTCTCTTTAAGACCAACATAAAACCACTTTCATTACCCCATGGGGGACCTTTTGTCATCACGTTAAGCCCTTCAAATTGAAAAATACTAGGGCTACTTACCAACGTGAGATGACCTACATTTTTCATGACCTATTTCACACCGTCATGAAAGAATACATCTATGATTTTTTTGGAAAATATAAGCATCACCAAGACTATTTAGTGATCCTCGAGATCATCTTCGAGCATCTTCTATACTACAATATTCATCTTAACCCAAAGAAGTACATCTTTATGGTCCTCTCTAGTAAGATAATAGGATTTATCATTTCTCTCCATGGTATTGAGGTCAATCCTACTAAGGTTCCAGCCATTCTAGAAATGTCTCTACCCAGAAACCTCAAGCAACTTCACAGTCTGCAAGGAAAATTGTTGTCTATTTAGCATTTTATCTCCCAATTATCAAATAGATGTCAACCATTTCATGACCTTCTCAAAAAGAATGTCTTCTTTGAGTGAATTGAGGAGTGTCAAAAATAATTTGATTCCCTCAAAGGTTATCTTCTTTCCCCACTAGTATTCATTACACCTAAGGAGGATCAACCTTTCTATCTCTATATTTTGGCAACAAATCACTCCATCAGTGTTATGATTATGCATAGGGATGATAACCACAAGGAGGAAGTTATCTACTATATAAGATCAAAGATTATAGACTCTGAAATTTGGTATACTCACACTGAGAAACTTTATCTCACTTAGTCTTCACATCTTATAAGCTTTGACACTATCTGCTTAATCACAAGACCTACGTCATCACCAACACCGATCCCCTAAAATATGTGCACTCCAAAACCTATCAAAACCAGTGCATGGTTCATTCACTTATCCTTATCACTAAGTTTGATTTGAAGTTCATTCATCAAAAATCAATCAAGGGGAAAATGATTGCAGACCAATTGGCTGATGCTCCTCTTCTTGACATGTAACCTTCTAATATTGAATTTCTCAACAAATCCATCACCACACTCTCCACTGATGACACCACTTATCAAATGATGTTATTTTTTGATGGGTACAAGTGTCAAACCAAGGGGGTGTAGGGGTCATCCTTGTTCCTCTCGATGGTGAACCCATGCCTTTATCCTTTAAACTAGATTTTGAGTGCACCAATAACATGGTAGAATATGAGGCCTTGGATCTTGAGCTTTAGACAACCCTTTTCTTGGGGGTCAAGTCCATCCACATCTATGGAGACTCCTAGCTTGTGGTGAATCACGTTAATAGATCTTATCAATGTAAGAATGACATCTTATAATGATATAAACACTGTGTAGACACACTATTGGCCTCTTTCAACCATTATCTCTTACAAACTGTTCTTTGTTCTATAAACAAGTTTGTTGATACCATGGCCTCTTTTACCTCTCACATTCCATCTTCATCATCTTCTTCAAAGATTTATGTTATCATCCATCATCTGACTTTTCCCTCTTACATTTCAATAAACATCATTTTTATTGGTAATGTAAACATGAATTCTCATGATGTCTGGTACAAACTGTTAGTGGACTATCTCACTCATGGTTTTGACCCCTTCAATATTTCTAGCAATAGGTGGTGTGATTTTATCAAAAGCACTATTCATTACACCATATTGAGGGGTATTCTCTATAAGTGAGGCTTTAATGGCCTCCTTTACTGTCTAACTAGCACTGAAGTCACTTATGTTGTTAAAGAAGTCCATGATGGAATTTTTGGTAGACACTTCAATAAGAATGTGATTTCTAAATGCATTATTTGACTTGGCTATTATTGGCCAACCCTTTACCAAGATTTTTATGATTACATTCAACATTGTGTCAAATGCCAACATCGCATGAATATTCTTCATATACCAAGTTATGCTTTATAGGTGGATCGGGATTTCTAGCCCTTCTCTCAATGGGGTTTATATCTTATCAATGAGATTAACCCACATTAATCTCTCCTTCATCACTCTATCATCACCATGACAAAATATTTCAATAAGTGGGTGAAAGTAATTCCCCTTGTCTCCACAAAATTTGACAAAATTATTGACTTTATCAATCATCACATTATTTGCCATTATGGTATTTTGCATAAGATCACTATAGATAATGGTAAATCCTTCAAGAATAAAATTTTCCATAGGATCTTTGATGCCTTTAGAATCAAGCTAAGATTCTCATCTCCCTATCATCGACAAGCAAATGGATAAGTAGAGGATTATAACAAATCTCTGACCAAAATTGTCATGAAAGTGGTCAGTGACTCTAGTAAGGATTGGCACACACATATTCCCTTCACTCTATGGGCATATTGCACTAGCATTCGAGCCCCTATAGGTGATACACCTTTTTCTTTGGTTTATGGAATCAATGAAGTCTTGGCTCTTGAGGTACATATTCCTTCTCTTCACATATCCTTATAGGATATCCTCTCTAATGATGATTTTTGCCAAGAATGCTTGGCCCAACTTGAGTTGCTTGATGAGCATCGACTTGTGGCTCTAAACCATCTTAAAATCTATCAAGAGCACATTAGGCATGCTTATAAAAAGCATTTGAAAGAGTGAGATTTCAATATAGAAGATATCATCTTGAAGGAGAATCAACATGTGACTAACATGGAGAAAAGCAAAAAGCACAAGTTTACTCCTAATTATCTTGGACCATATATCATAACTCATAAATATGGATCAGGGGCTTATCACTTATCCTCTCTCAATGGCAAGCTAGAACCTAAGCCTTTAAATGTGTTCCATTTATGACCTTTCTTTTGCTAATCAATGAACATATTGCTTTGTGTCTAACTTGAGCTCATCCCTTGAGAAAAACTTCTTCTATTTTACACACCTTCCTTTCACCCTTTTCCCTCTCATACTTTTGTTAATCTTTAAATTATGTGGTTTTGTCCACATAAAAGGACACCCATAAGTGTTTATAGTGATGTCCATGACCAACGTCTAAAAAAAAAACTTGGGATATAAAGCAAATTCATTCTCTTGGGTCACTATAACAAATGTAGACTCCACCCTTGAAGGATAGCTGTGTAGCATATTACTATTACAATAAATAGACTGGTCCCTTGAAGGATAGCTATGCAAATAAAAAACAAATATATAAAGCATAGACCACTCCCTCAAAGGATTTCTATGTTAAACTTTGTTATAGCAAGCATGTTCTTCAAAGCTTCTCATATCGATCAACTTCACATGACCTAAAGAACCAATCAAAAATCCCACACATAGACTTCCTACATTAATCAGTCTAAAATAATAATAAAAAGGACTTATGTCATGGAATTACCTATGAAATCTCTCAGGTTACCTATAGAAAGGAATATTATCCCACTAGAAGGTTTTCATTACCCATTTACCCATTTGCTCATAATACCCTATTCCCCCATCTCTCTTACCTATTAAATGCAAACAAGGGACTTAGAGCTCACTTGCCATGAAGTGAACCAATTGCTTATCCAATGAAACTATGGTTGATAATGTAGCACATGAAAAGGACTTATGTTTTTATGCCTCCCTATGCTACCTTATGGTCCTCATCAATGAAAGAGCATCGTGCCTTTCATCATAACCATCTTATTGGCCTATTAGTTTCTCTATTTAGACATTGTGTCTTGAGGTGAAAAATTTCTTGTTTTCAATTCTTTGGTATAAGTTTTGATCACTAAAATGAAAACTATATGCTTGGTATCAACCACATTTATTATCATAAGAAAGCATAACAGTAATTATTCCTAACCATACTAACAATCCATATTTCAATAGTTTATTTAATACAAATGCCAATTTGTGTTATGTGAATTATAATTAACATTTTCATCAATAGTTTCTATGAATACCAATACACATAGAAACTATATCAACATCATTCATTTTAAAGCATACACCATCACACATATGAAATTTTTTGAAATGAAAAACTAACATAGTAAATTTAATGCATACACCATCACATATATGGAAAAATGCTAAGATGTATCTAAACATTCAATTGTGCATGTACCATCACAAATATGGGAAATACTCTAATACCCTACTAACATGTTAGCATCATCATAACCATAATGCTTAACATATAACATACTAACATCATCATAACCATAACTATAACATTTAACATCTCACATCATAATAACATGGCATCAATAAATAACATCTATAATACCATATTCATCATATAAATCAAAATCATGTCATAAGAATGGTACCATCTCGTATATGCTGAATATCAAATTATACATCAATGCTACATAAGTATATATATATATATATATATATATATATATATATCAAAAATATACATCTTGTATCTTCAGCATGTTGGCTGGTATATGTGTGTACATCATATCAAACTTAAAAATATACAAAAATGGCTAACTAATCTTGTTGTATAGGTGGTTGTGACCCTACAGTGTCACCCATGTCCTCAACATATCTATGGCACTAGGAGCTCAATATTGTGCTATGGGCAGTCATCCACTATTTTACTAAATAGTCAACATACCTAGGGATCTATGGATGCACCCTAAAGGCCTATTTATAATAGTCAATCTTTGCTAGAGTAGTTTTGTATCTCTTAACTAACATTGTCTGTGGAGGCTCCATACTTCCTACTACATGTGCTTATGGTGTCTATGGTGGTCCCATCATACTAATGGTAGATGCCTGTGGTGGTGCCTATAGTGCCTTTGGTGGTAGAGGAGGTGCAACTACTTGTCCATCCCTTAAGTCATCTCTCTTCATTGTCATGGTATTTAGTTGTCCCTATAGCCCTATCACCTGACCACCTAGATTCAAAACCTATGATTGGAATACCACTAGATATGTTTATAAGGTTGAAGCCTACCCTATGACTATTATCAGTTACCCCTGTAGCACTATCACCTATCCCTATAAAAATTGTACTTATGCCTATGCTACATCCCTATCTTAGATCACAACATCTCTCTCTGGCAATGTCCTACATATGAATGGGTAGTTTCTATCCTACTCACCAATCTCTAGATGCCCCCATACAACCTGCATCATTGACTCCTCTAGCTAGGAGCTCCTCAAAGTTAGGCCCCTTTGTATTTTGTGGTAGTGGTAGGGGAAACTCTATGTCATCCCTACTATATCGTGGCATGTCAAGAGGTACTCCTTGCACAAGCCCATACTGGCACCTGATGCACTTTACTGGTATCCTCTCCACCTCCCTAAATATCCTACCATGCACCCACCTCATGATCTGGGTGACTCTTAGTTGTATCTTATGTGATTTAGGGATTTGACTCAAGAGAGGATGGTTAGTATGGTATTAATTCCAAAATCAAAACAAAATGAAGGAAACCCACTAACTAGCATAACATCTCTAGGCCTAAACACTAGGGAGAGCTTAGTTAGCAAAGATGAATAAAACACACAACTAAAATTCAAAATAAACCTTCTTTTACCTCCCTTAGATGATCCAAAAGGTTGTTATAGTGGCTTTTTTGGCTTGTGCTCATGAAGTTCTTGGCAATGGAAGCTTGGCTACCTCTATCTCTCCTTGGCACCTTTGGCTTATGGCTTGGCTTGGCTTAGAATCAATTTGGCATGGTAACACTAGTTGAAATGGCTTCTTGAAGATATTCGTGCATGATAACTTTGCACCAAAATAGCTTATAAATCATGTTCAAGGCCTTTCTATTTATAGAGTTTTGAGAATGTCTAGAATTAACTTGAACCGTCCATCCTGAGATTGAGATGTGTGGTTGAGGATTAATTAAATTTTTTGAATTAAGTTTATAATTATCCTCATCATGACATTGTAAGAAGGGGTAATTAAGAGGCATGGAGGGAATCATTGAAGGCATTGATGAGGCATGGAGGGCATGAATCCTGATATTTATGGCATTTATGGCCTAGGGATGCCTTTCCAAGAAATGAGGTCACCTAATGATGCAGATATTCAATATTCCTTTCCAAAACTAAGTTTTCAATAAGTTTCTATGGAATTAGTAATTATGCCTTGATTTGGATTAATTATCTCTTAAGCATGATTAAGTACTTTGTGCACAAATTACTCAAATTGATCATAATACCTTATTATTGGTCCAAAATTCAACTGGATTGGAATTGGAAGGTAATGTCAGATGCATTAGATCCGTTAATCCATTTAGGATGTTACCAAAAAAAATATCAAAGGCACATGTCTTGTGCAAGAGATTTAATAGGAAAGATCAATCCAAAGCACCTAGGTACAAAATTGGCATTTTGACTCAAAATGATCTAATCAAAGTTAGCTGACCCACAAATTACATTGCCCCATTTAATGATACTTGAGCCAAAATTGGGACTTGAATATGTTAGTTTCACATTATTTAGCATGTTTTAGTGTTTTTAGGCCAAATTGTGCATTTTGGGTGGAAATTGGTCAAAAGCCTAATTGGAGGTCATTTGTGGCCAGACTTAGGTGTCTACAGTTTGCCCTTGTTTGGGAAGATGTTAAAAACCATAGGCAAAGCAATCTCTACTCAAAGAATGAGAAATGACTTGTATGCCAAAAATAAGATGATGGTTGAAGAATAAAGCTTCAAATGGTTTTAGGAAGCCTATGATGATGCCCCCTCGAGGGAGTGCCTATCACATTTGTTGATGGACAGTCCCTCGAAAAGAAATAAGAAGAAAGGTTAAATTAACCCATGGTTGAGATTAATCTAAATGAGAAAATGCTTAAATGCATTGATGTAAAAAGGATACTGATTTGTCCAAAGGTGGTTATAATCAGGAATAAAAGTCAAAATAATAATTTGCCCATAGGTGGTTATAATCATTACGAGGACCTAGATTAGCTAAAGATGATTGTGCCCTAATTGAGGATGATTAAAAAACATAACTCAAGGATATAACTTAGAATACATATTAAAGATGAGTGGGTGAAAAGTGATGAAAGAGATGAATAGAAGAATAAGATTGATCAATAAAAATTGATTTAGTTGTACCTGCCAATGAGGAGATGCACATCCTTATTAGTAATGATATAACTAAGATGGTCAATGGGTTGATTTGATCAAGGGTGGGAACGGAGGATTTACTAAGGTGTCAAGGAGAAACTTATACAACTCCATTGATTGTATACATTCTTAAAGCTAATTTTTGATATAACATGTGATGGTAGGCTTCATGATAGAACACCATGAAGACTATCCCAAAATATGCAGAAGGACTAACTCCCGATATCTTATAAACACTAAAAAATAATGCACTAATGATAAAAACCATGATGACAATGTTAATGGATGAATATGGATAGACTCAAGAATAATGTGCTCAAGGAATCACCCAATGAACATAGATAGTCTGAGTAAAGGCAACAGTGCTGAAAGAAAATAAACAGGCAAGCGAACAAACAAACAAACATAAAAATAAACAAATAAACAACATAAAATAAACAAATAAATAGAAAGCCTAAAAAACAAAGTAAAATAAAGCATCCTAATAATGACAATTCCCTAGTAAGGTAGATCGAGGATAACTGAGTAGGCTTAGATTAAACAATTTTTTTTGGAATTTTGAAATGTTATGAATGTTTTTAGAATTTTGAGGTATCTTAAATCATTAGAGAATGACAAGATACCTACTTGCAAAATGACAAGAGCATTTGGCTTATGTTACTCACAAAACAGTGAGAGCGTATGGAAAGGGGGACTGAGGTGACCTCAACATGAATTGAACATGACCCACATAGTCTTGAAATGACCTCAAGTCATCATAATTCCATCCGCATAAAAGGTGGGGAAAAATCAACTAGGTCCCAACAAGTTCTCAAATTTGGCAAATGACCAATCAAATGAAAATAGTAATGGCAAGGTGATGTGGCAATGCATGGTAAATAAGTGTTTCCCCTAGTTTCCCCATAGGTGGTTATAACTAGGATAAAATGGCATAGGTCAATGATACTATTTTTCCCATAGGCAATTATAATTAGTAGCAAGACTAGTGAGACATTGATTTGCCCATAGGTAGTTATAATCAAGTTCACATAAACAAACTTAATAAGATAAAAGATATCTTGCCAAATCAACTGTCACACTACTTTTATAGACTATCATTGAAACATAGATTGGATTGATTGTTGAAACTTTATTGGAATCCCCTTCCAAAAAGTTCAAGAAGAATTGAAGTAACAAAGATCAAAATAGGATTGGGTAGGATGAGTAAAAATATGCTTTGGTTTAGATAGGAATGTAATGGCATTACTTTAGGATAATGGTTGGTTGGATAGATTAGATAAAATGATAAGAGGGTTTGCCCCTAGGTGATGGGGTAAATGGCTAGGATATTTGACAATGGAAAATGGATATGTAACAACGACAATGGCATGGCAATGTGAAATGCTATGGTACATGTTGTTGGCCTAGGTATGGTTTTTGATTCTATTGTTCCTATTGATGGGGAGATGCACATCCTAATCAAAAAATGATACAAATAGAATACTTGATCATGTTAATTTCTATCCCATACCTTATCTAAATAGCTACTATGTCAAGAATTGGCTATAGATTTGGTTTTCAAGAATGCTTTTGTGATCTTCATTGGTCATTAATTTTGATTCCTTCAAGCATTGAGACAATGTATATTTGTAGCCTCTATAAAGGAAAGTGTAACCATGGATGGTAAATAGAGATAAATAATGGATGGTAGGTTTGATTATGAAATAAAATGGTTGTTGATAATGGAATTTATAATGGTGGGGAAACAAATGAAGATTGGGACATTCAGTCACACGTAATGTTACTGATGCTAGATTTAATATAATTTTTGTTGTGGTAGGGCTAAAGACTTGTTCTCTCAATAAGACCACTATATATATATATATTTTAGGCCTAAGAGTAGTTACCATCTAATTAGGATATATATAAGAAGATATTTTGATTCGATCTTTGATTTTCTCTTCATCAAGTAGTGAATAACTTTTGTGCTCAGCTATCAGTGCTGTAATGAGGTTTTCACCAATGAAGTTGTCTTGATTTTCCAATAACACCTTTAAAGGGTTTCACTAATGAACATTGGCTTTTGACTTTGAATTTCTTCTAGCACTTATAAAAAGGTTTCAATAAAAGATGTTGATTTGTGACTTTGATTGTCCCCTAGTGCCTTCAAAAAGGTTTCACTAGGAGAGTGCTCTTCTGCTACATGAATGTGGTCTTGGCCTCCTTACTATTATTCAACTTCTATGTCACCATGGATGCAGTTCAACAAAGTGTGATTCTATCAATCCTAATCAACACCTATGGGAGATGGAATGTTAATGATATGCATATTTTGGTTGATGGCAATGGCCTATGGAATGGTAATAGAATGGGTGATGGCATCAAAATCCTTATAGAAGATACTAGGAGAACTTGTGTTGAAGTTAAAGTACTCATCCTCAAAAAACATATAAGGATCACAAATGTATTTAAATTGATATACAAGGCATGCATAACCAATGTTGTAATAGCCATGAACATATTCTTCTTCTGAATCTGATTCTAACTCAAGGGACTCTAAATCTGATGTTTAGACTGATGTTGATTTAGATTTTGATGCTAAATCTAATGTCAATTTAATAATAGAATCTGACTCTAACTCTTATTCTTCATTTGATGGTTACTCTATTATAATGATGTCTTGTTGAATATTTGGTATTGGACAATTAATGGTTTGTGATGGCATAATGGGCTCCATAAAGACTAGTTTGTCAAAGTGAGTCTCCTCTAGGATGGGAAAAAGGTCAAGAGGTAACTCTTTAGAGATTGGCTTGTCAATAGGAGGCTCTTGAAAAATAGGCACATGGTCAAGATAATAATTTTCCCAAAGTTGGTTATAATCATTAAGAAGTGACTCAATAAAGACTAGCTTATTAGAGTGAGAATCCTCGATAACTGGTATAGGATCAATAAGTGATTTATCACAGGTTGACTTATCACAAGTGGTTGGTTCAAAAAAAATATATTAGATTAGTTTGTTGTCTTGGCTTTGGTTTCTAATGAGTTATAAAATACCATTTTTGAACATAACTTGGTCTTTAAATGATTAGATCAGTTGAGGTTTGGTTGGGATTGGTACTAGATGAGGAATGACTTGTGGTTGGATAATGGTAGGGCCTTGTGGAGCATCATTGCTCGCATGAACTAAAGGATAAAGTCCTAAGATGGTAAAAATAGGGCATTGTGGGGCTTAATTGATTGTATAAGCTAAAGGACTAGGTCCTATAATGATGAAGGGGCATTTTGGATCTTGATTACTCATATAAACCAAAGGATGAGGTCCTAATATATAAATAGTTGGGTGTTATGGAGCTTGGTTACTCACACAAACCAAAGGATGAGGTATTGGTATGGGAATGGTGTGACATTATGGTCCTAGAATAGAAATGGTACACTGTGGTGGAGCCTAATTACCCACATAAGCCAAAGCATCCAAGTCTTCCTCATAAACCATATCATCCCAGTCATGAGCAGGCTCATAAGCTAGTTCTTGACTATGTTCCATGTACTAATTATTTCAAAGAGGGTATGAATTCATATCCCAAATAACATTATCTGTAGTTGGGTCTTCAAAGTCCTCTTCACAAGCCTCTTCATTCTAATCAAGGTCTCGAGTTGGCTAATAATTTTTTTCATGACTTTGTTCCTATGAATGATTAATATGAGGTGGATATAAATCTATCTCATAAACCATATTAGCATTATTGGGGTCTTGACTAAAGCCATAAAAGTCATTTTGTGTGGCCATTCTATCATAATTTGGATTGTATGTGACTCTACCATAAGTGTAGCTAGACATATCTATGTAAATGATGAAAGCTCTAATATAAAAACACTTAGAGTTCTACAAACTCTAAAAAATTGGTCTAAAGGACAAATGGTTCAAACTTGGTCTAACTTGGTTGAAGGTGGAGCTGTATCTCCAATATGTTCTAAAAGTGGAGTTATATCTCCAAAATGATTTGTGTTAAGACTTGGCATAAAATAGCCTAACATCAAATGTCATATGCACAAAAGGTCAAGTGTCTGAATAGAAATCAGCATGTCAAAGGTATAGGTAAAAGTGTTCCAAAAAAGGTCTAAACTAAGAAAGGGAAAAGTGAAGTTACTAGTTCTTTTGTCCAAACTTAGATTTAAAAGCTAGGCTCAAAAAAATAGGCATATGCTAGGACTTTTGGCCAAACAACATCAAAAGCTAGACTTGAAACAAAGGCTAATGTGATTTGATTTAATTTAACAAGTTTGGAAACAACTTTGACATAGACCTGGCACATGGAATCAAACACAAACATGATCATTTGGCATAAGGCATGAGATAAAAGCATCTTTGAGAAAGGTTGTGTTCTCCAAAATAAAGATACGAATAATGATAAGGATAGGTACTGAACAAATAAATCATCAATAGTTTTTAAATTTGAGTAATCGATTAACCGAAGTTATGCAACTCAAAAGAGAAAGATCTATGTATTAGCCCCATGAATTAAGTCCTAAACAAAAATCAATCAATGTTTGAATCCAAAATTTACAAGGCTAATTAAAAACTCAATGTTGAAAACTAGGATTTGACCAAATAGGCTAGACAAAATTGGACAGCATGACAATACAAGATAAAGGTCTAAATGGTATACACAAAATGGTTTGAAACAAATAGTTTTTGGCACAAGGTAAAACAAGTTTTGAAACAAATTGAGTAGCCTAATGGTGTAAGCATGATCAAATGATGTGGTCAATGCTATTTTTCAAAGACTCAAAGGCAAAATGGTTTGACATGATTTGGGAAGCATAACAATACCCTTTATAACTCAAATGAGAGACACACAAACAAGTTTAGCAAAAATTTTAAGGCACAAGTGTGGTGTAAAATGGATAGCATAATGCCTCTTTAGATAAAAGAGTTACGTATAGAAAAATTGGTTTTGACATGGCTTTATGAACAAATAAACAAGTTTTAGTCTCAAAACATACCAAATGAGAAAATTATCTAAAAATACACTAAGTATAATCATCCAAATCCTAGCAAGGGTATAGAAAAATGGGGTTGACTAAACTAGCAAGATTTTGAATGTTTCTAGGGGAATCAATTGCACAATGAATTTCACATCAAATAATGTAAAAGACAAGCATGGAAATTAGGTGACTGTGGCATTGGCTAGTTGTAAAAATGTCTAGTCCTTGTTACAACCACTACATCCTATTATTCGCTCAGTGTAGTGCGATGTCTAAATGTAGATACATCCCATTTGTAAATATAATTAGGAACAAGTGAAGTCAATGTCAAGATATGAAACCTTAGATCAAATCTTCCCTAAATAACTCATGAGAGGTAATGACATCCCCCTCACAAGCCAAGTTTGTATGAAAATAAAAGACTAAGAGAAAGACTTTAGGGTCATTTTCAAGATCACCCAAACTTTGATGAGTTTATGGGGAGTGATTTAGATGACATTATTTCTAAGCCTTGGACTAGGCTTTTTGTAATAGGAATGACACTTTTGATTCCAAGGGTTCCCTACAGGGGACAAATGGAAGAGCATACATGCAACATCCTTCTTTTTGCCAAAAAAAATTTAATCTAAACAACTAAGTAAATAAAAAAAGCTTTAAAAAGGTGAGTTCATTTTTAATCCCAAAAGGAAAGTGAGGTGGTTTTCATTTGACCCCTTGGTATTAGTTGTAACTTTGAAAACATTCACTATAAACATCCATTTTTTTTGTTAAACACCAAACAAGGTTCTTAATTGCTTTTTAAGCATGAAAAAGGTGACCTAAACATGTTTTTAGAAAATGTCAAGCTTGATCCTATATTAAAAATGTTAGCATGTCCTTTGGCCTTGAATCTCTTTTTAGTTTGAAATAATGAACTTTAGGAAAAGAGCTCTCAGGTATGTGTTTTCAAAAAAACATAGCGATCAACATCAGTTTATATAACTGACGACGGTTACATTTTCTAACCGATGTCAGTTAACCAATTGACACCGGTAATACCAGTGTGACCGACAACGGGTATACAATCAATGTCAATTTTGATAACTAACATCAGTTAAGCTATCTAATTGATGTCGATCTTACTAGCTGACGTCAGTTACTGTGTAAAAACCATGACAAACAAAAATGACAAAATAAAGTTCAAAAATCAATTTGTAAGAGTTTTAAGGGTCCAAATGAATGTTTTAAAGATATAAGATTATTTTCTTCATGTGTGGGATGCATCTAGTTCCATCAGGTGTGCCATATGTGATCTAAGAATTTGACTCAAGAAAGGATGGTTAGTATGGTGTTAATTCTAAAATGAAAACAAAATGAAGGAAACACACTAACTAGCATAACATCTCTAGGCCTCAACCCTAGAGAGAGCTTAGTTAAGAAAAACAAATGGCAAACACAACTAAAAAGTAATGAATAAAACACAATAATTCCTTCACCTTCCTTGGATGCTCTAAATGCCTTTGTAGTAGTGGCTTGCTTGACTTGTGCTCATGAAGTCCTTGGCAATGGAAGCTTGGCTACCTCCATCTCTCCTTAGCACCTTTGGCTTATGGCTTGGCTTGGCTTGGAATCAATTTGGCATGGTAAGACTAATTGTAATGGCTTATTGAATATATTTTTACATTATAACATTGCACCAAAAATAGCTTAGAAATGATGTTCATGGCCTCTCTATTTATAGATTTTTGAGAATGTCTAGAATCAAGCTGAAATGTCCATCCTGAGATTGAGATGTGTGGTTGAAGATTAATTCAATTTTTGGTATTAATTTTATAATTATCCTCATCATGACATTGGAAGAAGAGGTAATTAAGAGGCATGGAGGAAATCATGGAAGGCATTGATGAAGCATGGAGGGCATGAATCCTGATATTTGTGACATTTATGGCCTAGGGATGTCTTCCCAAAAAATGAGGTCATTTGATGATGTAGATATTCAATATTCATTTCCAAAAATAAGTTTTCGACAAGTTTCCATGGAATTATTAATTATTCCTTGATTTGGATTAATTAGCTCTTAAGCATGATTAAGCACTTTGTGTACAAATTACTCAAATTGATTAGAATGCCTTGTTATAGGTCCAAAATTTGACTATATTAAAATTGGAAGGTGATGTCAGATGTGTTGGATCTATTATTACATTTAGGATGTTACCAACAGCAAATAACAAAGGTATGTGTCTTGTGCAAGAGATTTGATAGGGAAGATCAATCCAGAGCACCCAGTTGAAAATTGGCATTTTGACTTGAAATGATTTGATGAAAGTTAGATAGACCACAAATTTCATTGCCCCATTTAATGATACTCTAGACAAAATCAACACTTGAATATGTCAGTTTCACATCATTTAGTGTGTTTTAGGCTAAATTGTGCATTTTGGGTGGAAATTGGTCAAAATCTTGATTGGAAGTAATTGGTGGCTAGATTTAGGTGTCTACATCCTCTACTATGAAAAAGGAGGAAGTGTTAGATATGGTATTCATATGATATCCACTGGTATCAAGTTTTCTAAAATCCTCTTGTAGTACTCAATATCTTTGACCATGTCATCTAAGTTTAGACCATGGACTCTCTCCAATGTTTGAAGTCCACTCTATAGCCTACAATGATGGTGACGAGTAGGCCTAATGGTTTGGTCACTATGATATGATCGTAGGCCCAGTAGTAGAGAAAGTGACCCACATACAAGCTATATCAATGTCATAATCTAATGCCGTGGAGATCTTTATAAAATTATGTGAGGAATTCAGTCCCTTAAGCAAACACTATCTTCTACTCTAGCATGTCAGCTAGTACACCTATCATAACCACTATAAATTTGCTACCATAGATGTCTAACAATGCATAAATAGTCACTCTAATAATGAGCATGACTATGAGTCTATACTCATCATCACCGACCTCATATAGGGGCTGATATGTGAAGCTAGCAAAGTGGTATTCTATCCTCCTGACATGCTCTCAAAATAATGTGCCCTTGAGCACATCATGCTCATCTTGACTGCATGCATATAAGTCAACACAATGTATTGGTAGACTTGATATCTAATATACATCCTCTGATAGGAATATCATCTCACCTATAGGAAGATTAAAGGTGTTGGTGGCTAGATCCCATCACTCTATCAATGCCTGCATCATGCTCACATTCCTCATAACTTGACCATATTTTTGAAAGCCTCCTAGGCCAACTGTAGTGATATGGTCCCACTCATCGGGAGTCATGTCTGCTCATATCCTTGATAGTAAATTTGGGAGTCAATCTCAAAGTGTGAGATCCTATCTTAAAGACAACCATATATATACACATCATTAAAATCAAGAAATATTCATCTCAACTAACCCTCCCTCTAACCTAGTTTCTCCTTTGGGAGAATTACATTGACCTAAAACCCTTCATAGGGTTATGCAGGTATCACTCAATTGACACGAGGTCTCCTGAGGTTAGCTCAACCATTTTCACCTAGTGACTAATAGATAACTAGTTTCTTTATGAACCCAACCTTGTATTGCACTGTGAATGATCATAAACCCTCTAGTGCCCAACTTATGGTACTCGAGATCCAACCTTTCCTCCTTGGGTTACCTAGTTAACTCCTAAATGACCTTCTTTGACCCCTCCCTAATTTTGTAGAGACTGATGTTGGTCCTTACTTGACCTATGTTGGTCCCCTAGACCAGGCTTAGTCCTTTTTAAGTTGACCAATATTGGCCAAAGCCACCAATATTAGTGACTAGTTCAGCCCTAGGGTCAAACTGTCTAAACCTCCCATACCCCTTTTCTACCCTAAAACTACCCTTGACCCTCCTCAACCTACCCAAATCTCCCCAATTTCACTTTCTAACCTATAGCTCCTCTTTTCCCCCTCCTCCCTATCCTTTTCCTCCCTATTTCAAAAATTTTCAAAATCATAATTAAATTACAAATTGGGTGTATAGTGGTCCAACCTCATCCACTCGATGATGGCGAGCTAGGATGGCAAGTGCTAGGGTAGCCACTCTATATATAGGGTTTCCAATCACAAGGGCATCCATATTGATAGATAATCCACCTTTATGGTCCAATAGTGTCTCGTAAGTGCTCACCTCACTCCACTCACTCTTAAGCACTCTATAAATCCTCTCCACCACTCAAACCTCATGACCTAGCTCACACATGACATGAAAGTGATGTTTTCACACATGAAAATCTAGAACCTAGTGTTGGCAATCAAAAAATGCCAAATGAGCTTTAATGGGGCCACCAAACCCTTTTTTTTAGGTTTGATCGACCACCAGTGTTGACATTTATGTGCCTTAGGTAGTTGAAGTCAGCCGATACCCATTGATTCAATTTGGTAGTCAATGATGGTTATGCCACTAACATCAAAAACCTTACCAACATCGGTCATATTGTTATAGGGAAACTAATTTCCAACCCTCCCTACCTAAAAATTTTCTCTTAACTCAGAGCATGTGACCCTTTCATAGTCTGAAACAAACTACATTAGGGGCAATTAGAGATCACATGTATCTCCCAATCATGACAGATAACCATGGGGTTCACTAAAATCTCTATCAACCATGATGAATGGCTTGGAGATCACATATATCTCCCCAACCAGACATACCCTATGTGGTGACATTATTGTTGTCTTTAAGCTAGCTAGCACTATTATTGCTTTGAAGTTGACTTTTTCATAAGCATTACAAATCATGACCCTGATCGGTCCCTATTGCCTATGACCATTTTGTCTCTTCCAAGAGCACTTCCATTTTTGGATATTCAGGACACATCAACCATTGGAGATGAACCTTTGATGGTTTTAACGTGATCAACTATCACTTATGTATGCTTTGGACTAGTTATTTTTATTTGTGTCTTCCTGACCTGTTGACCATTTGACCAAATTTAGCATGAAGTGGTGTATGTGTGTGTCACATTATCACCATATTTCCACTTCCCACCTAACTTTACTCACCTATCTTCTTTTAATATGATCACTGATTATGGTTTTACCACCATTGGTCCTTATTTTAAGGGGGTAATACCTCATCCCATCCTTGGGGTAACAAACCTTTATTTTTATTTTTCAGCTTATGCATACAAGTTATAAGACAAAAATGGGAAAATATAGACACTAAAATTATGGTAATCCTTTACATGATTACCTAGGTCACATTACCCCTCAACCCCTTTCTTATTTAATTTTTTAATATATGTCTTTACCCTTTAGGCACATCTAATTAATTTAATTGTTTAATTCAATTAGTTAAATCTCCTTTGGCCACCTCACTTGGCCACTTCACTTGGCCACCTTGCCCTATGACTAGTTCTCACCCTCTGACTCACCCTAGGACTTAGTCATTTTATCCTAACCACCTAGGACTTATTCTTCCCTCCCTCATAACTCCTTAACTACCTAACTACCTCTTGAGCTCATGTTATGACCATTTTCCAAAGGGAAGACCCATTTATCAAAGTAATAAGTTGGATAAAAGGATAAATATATCCTACTATACCCAGTCTTGGGGAACCAACATCAATTAGCCCTCGGTCAACATTGGTGGGCCTGTCAATGTCAGTTACTTAGGCATGCTTCCAAATTGGCCTTAGGGTGATAAAATCATTGATTAGCATAGATATTTCATAAATAGAGCATTCTAGCATCACTATCAACATCTAGGCTTACCATCACTCTACTTGAATTATTTTAGATTAGGAATTGAGAAATTATATAGTGTTTTGAACACCATGGATTAGAAACATACACTTTACCTCATCTATTCATGCACTGATTCATTAAGCCTCATCAAAGCCATCTATCTAGTACAAAATCTCACCTATCCAACCCAAATAAGCACATTTAGATGTTTTTACAAGAATTAAATAGTCATTTTATATTGGTTTTAAAAATATACTGTTTAACTATTCATGAAACCCAAGCTTCCTCTATGGAGTTGTAACACTCCCCTACCTCCATCTCTCTATCTCAACATATCAACTTTTGCCTTAACCTTCTTGAGTCTTACTCACCCCTCACAACTCCTCATGATCCCTCTACTAGACCACAACTCCTTTTCCCTTCCCAAAAAATACTTTCATAACCCCACTAATATCATTGCCCCAATCAACATCAGTTACCTAAATTGACATCAGTAACATAACTAATATCAACAACCTAAACTGACATCGATGACTTAACCAATGTTGGTCACTATGTTTTTATACCAAAAACCCCAAAACCTCCCCAACAACCTCACCAAAGCATAATTCCACTAACCAACTTGCATTGCATTTGTTCACTAACACATTCAAACTTAAAACATGGTAAATAGTATTCTAACCCCCCCTCTCTTGATCTTTTCATTTATGTTTGTTTTAAACTCTATTTCTAAATATTGGGTTGTCATCCCAAGGAAGTGTTATACTTATTGTAACAAGCACGTATCTTATAAACCCACACATATCTCTATTAACAACAATTCTATTTAGTGTTTTCTTATACATAGGTGTCTTCCTCCACAACCAAAGAGGAGTTCTCATAATGTCTAAAATGGTGTGCATCATTCCAGGTACTTAACCCTCTCTCGATCTTTTCATTTATGTTTGTTTTAAACTCTATTTCTAAATATTGGGTTGTCATTCCAAGGAAGTGTTATGCTTATTGTAACAAGCACATAGCTTATAAACCCACACATATCTCTGTTAACAACAATTCTATTTAGTGTTTTCTTATACATAGGTGTCTTCCTCCACAACCAAAGAGGAGTTCTCATAATGTCTAAAATGGTGTGCATCATTCCAAGTACTTAATTACTTATCCCTAAAATTCATACTTATGTTTCTTCCTTTTAGAATAGATAGCAAAAACTGATAGAAACACATACCAAGCTTCATCATTTTCCCCATTTAACTTTCTCTTGTTGCCTCTACTTCACTTTCCTTCTCTTTTTGGTACCTTTCCCTATCATCTTGCTCACTATGCAAGAACAATTTATTGTTCCTCTCATCCTCCTCATATTACATTATTATTTGATCAATCTTTGGCATCCCATATTCATGCTTAGAAATTGTAAACTCATAACTAGCTTATCCAAATGAATAATTCACCTTTTTTTGCTTGTTCATATGCCATTTATTGGCTTGCTTACTTGCCTACTTGTATAACTTCTTGTACTTCTCTTCACTGCTCCTCTCTTGATGTTTCCTAGAGTTTCTCCTTGATTTTTACCTACTATACCTCACCTATTTTCATCCTCTTTAATGGACTAAACATTTCCTCTAAAATCCTCATCTCTTCTTGCAACTTTTGTGCATTAATCTCTTACAAATCCTCATCAAATTTTGGTCCACATTGTTCTTCCTTGTCTTGGGCAGCTTGTTCTTTATCTTATTATTGGACTCTCTCATTGTTGAGAGTCATATTAACCTCCTTTGGCTACATACCATGCTTCTCAAGCACTCTTTGAGTTTCCTCTTCCTCAACATGATTTGCCATACACACTCATCAAATAAATTGTTTTCATGTACAATATGTCTTCATCATTGGAGTCAAATTCACAAACATCATCATATACAAATTTTGAAAATAAATCTTGAAAATATATGAACTCATATTCTTTATTACATGACTATACCTTCATCTCACTTGATTGGTTTGTATGCACTATCTCTCTTGCTTGATTTATAGGCTTGTTATCTTATTCAATATCCATGCTTGTTTGGAGTATACTTGCACTATGATCTTCTTGTGTTCTTTCCATGTTCTTTATCACCATTTTATACCTTGTATCTTCTTGGACTGCCACCTACTTTTCTTTACATCTCTTTCATGCCTCATACTTTGGTCATCTATCATGCCAACTTGATGTACCTTGCCATTTTTCCTTTGTTTCCTCATTTGTGTGTGTTTTCCTCCTATGATTTTGCCTTGTTTAACCTATTGTTTGAGGTTCTCATCTTCCTTATATTTACCTACTTTTTAAATCCACTTAGGCCATACATATCCATTCCCTTGTTCTCCTTTTGAGGGTTGCAATTTTTCATTCTTTTCCTCAACCTGCACATCATCCTTTTCTTCTTCACATATACAATCAAAATAAATGTTCAAATAATCATTTAACTCCAATGGAAATTGCTGCAAGCTTATGTCTTCCTTTATGTCTTCATGGGTGGCCTCCATGTCTTATTTACATGCTTATTCTCTTATTTTAGGTGCTTGGCTTGGAAATGTATCATATAACTTCTATTTCTCTTCATCTTTTACATGTGTAATGCTCTCAATCTCCTTCACTTTGTCTTATTTCAAGAGGTTCTTTTTATTTCTCATTATTTTTCCACTTGATGGGTGTCATTATTTGCCCATTTTTCATCAACTTGGAAGCCTCATTCTTGGAATTCATCAAACTTGTTTTCATACCTATAAACACAAACTTAGAAGCAATGTTAGCATACAAAATGAGAGACCACATAGTCTCTTTGAATGTCTTCGGCATAGATATTCTCCATTTCATCTTGTATTCACCCTCATGTGCTCTTCTTGGAAATTCTCTCTCCTAATTTTTCTCTTAAATGAGAACCATATTCTCTACCTCTCTTTATTATTTCTCACTTGGAAACATATTTCTTATCATGCCTATTTGGGCTGCCTTCTTTTTCTTCTTCTCATCTTTCAAGACACATTTCTTGTGCCTTCTTCTTCTTGTAAGTGACTCTAGTGGCCATTTTACCTTTCTTCTCACATTTCATCCAGTCCATTAGATTTATTGTTCTCTTATGAGCTTTATCATGATCTCTATCCTTTCTATACCTTTCCCCAATTATCTTCTTATGTATTCCACTTCTCTTTCTATATCCATCTTCTCTAGTCTTCTTTATTTTCTAGGCCTATCTAGACCTTCTCTTAGAAAGTATATAAACCTTGAATCTAGGAATTCTATTGGGCCTTTCATCTTCTTTGAGTCCTCTATTGGGATCTCTTCTTAACTTCTTTGACTCTCTTTTGGAGTATTCTTTCTCCTCTTCTCTCTTAGAGCTTCAATGCTCTCTTTTTCCTCTATATTTTCTAGCCTTATCTTGACTAGCTTCTTGTCATTATCAAGGAATTTGGGACTTTATATACTCTCTTTATCACTCTTATCCTCCTCTTGCTAACCTTAATAGATCATACCTACAACCTTCTTCTCCCTCAATACCCTACTAGGTTATCTCTCATGCATTTATCTCAAATCAAAAATGTATAAAGAAATCAAAACATAATTTTATCCAAGAATACCTTGAATTTCTTTGATACCAAATGATGCAGGGATATTGGGGAGAAGTCCTCATAAGCATCATAATCTGATGTTACACCCAATTGGTCACAATGACTTGCTTCTTTGATGCCTGCTTCAAACTAGTTACTTTCTCTTATTTATCATTGTGTATGTTATCCTCATTGAATGGAATATAATATTGAGGTGTTTTTTATGTTAATATATCCTTATATTTACATTCACATTTTATTTTTACCTCTACTATTAATCTATTTCATGAACTTAATTCCAATCTTTGGCTAGTTGCTTTCTAGGCACCTTCCCCTTAAGTCATAAGAATCAAAAAATTGATTTGGGTTACAAAAGTTCCATATTTTTCCATGGATGGTAATATATGATCAATTCACACATGATTTAATACATTTAAATTATCAACTCACCTTCATTACTCCTTTCTACACATTTCAACCTCTAAAGTCTCTCTAGGCTAGTAGCCCTATTTTAGCCTTTTCCATTTGTTCATTAAATATAAGTACTATTTACAAGAAATAATCACTTTTAAAAATTCCCCTTGTCCCCTTTGAGATACTTTTATAGTTTTATGCCTTTATTCTTATTTAATCTACCACTTTCTTTGAAAAAACACACTCTTTTAGGCCTAATTAGGCCTAGAGTAATACCACTGATGTCAAATCCATACGTGTGGGGACTGTACAACCCTAAAAACATAGTAATATTTTAGATAATATATAATTTGACTAGATTACAAATTTTCATGACTTTTGAATGGTGGAAACTCTTTCTATAAGCCAAACCCTAATCTTAGGGTTTCTAGGCCATACACAGGGTTGAGGCCATATAAAAATATATAACTTATGGTACAGATGGTTTCAAAAGACCAATTCACTTGTCTTAGGTATATTTTCATTCCCTTAAACTTTTAAAAAATCCTAAATTCCTTGTTTGGCCCGTTACTTTCCCAAAACAACAAATATATAGTCAACTTTACCTTCTTTGCTGATTGTGCAAGATAAAATGGAGACCAACTTGTAAAGTAATTGTTTCTAGTGTTTCTTACAATGTTCTAATGGAATTTTGTTCTCAAATACACTTCATAAGCTCATATCATACCATAGGTATTCAAAACATTGATATTTATTACAACATAGTCCATTCCTAAAACTAAATTCTTTCTTAAGAGGATTTATATATTCTTTTACTTTGTTGATCTTACTCTTTATTCTTGAGGAGATCTATATCTTTATATTCCATTTCACACACACAAAAATGATTCTCCATTCACTATTTCAATGTAGGTTCGTATTTGGTTACACCAACTTCCATTCATAACTAACTCTCAATGTACAAAGGGGATTTTTCACTTATTCATATGACTTGTCTTAAGATATAAACATGTTTTGTATTCCAAACCTTTGTCTTATGGATTTAATAGACCCATAAACCAGATTTGCTTACACAAACACTTCAAACATACAAGATGACCCTCCTAGAATCTTGACAAATATTTGAATTTTAAATTCCCTATTTTATTGGGAAAACACCTATAGCCTATAGAACTTATTCTAATGACTCTAAATGGGCTCTAAGGGCACAAATAGACCTAATAAGGTCCCTAAATCATCTTGACATCTAACTTTGAATAGATTTGACTCCTTATTGATAACAACTCCAAAAATAGTGCTTCTTGGCTTGATGTTCCTACATCACTTCTTTAGAATAGCTTCAATCAAGAAGATTGTTAGTGGTGATGAATATATAAAAGAGTACTACATGTGCAAGGAACACTCAATACTAAGAAGCAGAATATACACCACAACCCCCATACTCTTGATTGGGTGGAGTGACAAAAAAAAGGTCTATATGAGTGGTCTAAATCCACTACTCAAATACTAAAGAAGTTAACATTATATATGCCATAATAACTCCATATCATACTAAAAGGGATTTTTGAATTGTCAAAAAAGATAAGATGACACTAGGATTCACCAGAATTGCTACATTTCAAGCTGTTGGAGATTATCAACTATCAAAAAATGGTGTCAAAAATATAGAAAAGGTGTCTCAAAGATGATAGCCCATGGTGGTGATGGAAGAGATAAGTAACTGAATAAGTGAGAAAATGCCCATAATAGAGCACATGAATACATCAAGGTAGACAAGGATAAATAAGCAAACCCCCCATAACACTTTATAAATTAGTGCAAGTATAATATAACCCATACATAAAAAACACCAAATGGAAATAAGGAAGATGTTAGGATTCACCAAAATAACTCCAAATGAGGAGACTATCAACTTGTCAAATAAGCCATCGATAGAGGTGATCCAAAAAATAAGAAGAGGTGTCCCTATAGAAGAAGGTGAGGCACTAAGAAAGGGGATTCAAAGAGACATGACACAAACTACCAGTGTGTCAAAGTACTAATGCATGTTGTGGGTTGATGGAAGAGTGTGAAAAATGGTGAAAAGAGCCATAATTTATGCAAACACACTTAAAAAATATAAACAACCAAAAATAACAACATATAAAAGGACGTTGGGATCAGATGAAAATGCATCTGAGATATTTCATACATGAAGTACAATATAGGGCCCACATCATAAGAAACCTCTTAGTAGTGACAATGCACACTCAATAATAGGATGTTAGAATTAGTAAAAAATGCATCTATGAGTGCAACAAATGATGACAATGTAATCCAGAAGAAGTAAGAAAGAAGTTTGTGTTGCTTGTGAGGGGGTCTGACCTCCTACCAGACTGGACCTCACCCTTTGATATTTGACAAATAAAAGATACAAGGTACATGCAAAATAATGACTATGCCCTCAATAAATGTTCTAAATATAGTAAATGTGTCACCACTAAAATGTCACCACAAAGCAACACAAGAAATGTGAAGGGACCCCCCAGAATGTGGCACTTTATATTTTGGTGGATTTTATAATGTAAATAGAACAACTACATGGTAAATGAAAAAATATGAACTTTTAAAAAAGATGATACTCAATTTTTCACTACTGATCAAAATTTATCAAATAATCAATTTCCCATAAATGAGGCCTATTTAATAAAAATTTGCACTAAAATTGAAAAATAAAGTAATACGGCTAAAGTGGACATAGCCTTTCAACCACTTGTTGGAATCAACATAGAAAAAAGAATCTCCTCAAATCAACATCATCCAAAAATTAATCTACCAGTGACCCCTATACATGTGGAAGTGAATTGGACTCCCTCTTTAAGGAAAAAATATAACTTGTAAAAGAAATAATGTATGAATAAATTGTTTTTGAGAGGAGAGGAAGTGACTTGCTATTTACAAAGAACCCCTTGGTCTATGCATAAGATGAGATGTTAGGAAGAGAAGGAAAAAATATGAGTCCTACACAACTTCTTCTCTTCTTCCTAATGCACTTCTAACATTGCAAAAAAGAAAATCATAAAATATGTAGGCACATCCAAATCTTCCAAGAAGAATCTCCCAGATCCTAATCTTGTTCCACTTTCCTCTACACAGTCCTCTCTTAAGTAGATCCCAAAAATAAGCAAGAAAAAATAAGATGCCACACAAAATTAATCATATTGTTTATTGCTATTGCTTTTAGAAGGAGAAGACCAATCCATTGGGGAGATGGGAGATAAGAAAGCATTCCAACACACACCATGTCAACTCCTTAGTTCCTTATCTCAAAATATAAGGTCTTCACACACTAGAAAATTCTCCCTCTTCCATACCACCATAGTATTTTTGTTGATCAAACTGCATACTACATCTTGGCACCAATAAAAAAATTGAATAGATTGCCCAAATGGACCTGAACCCATAGATGAGGCATGGATTTGCATGAATCAGTTCATCCACACTAAATTCTAATGATGGCCAAAATAATAGGTAAAGTATTATTTGAACTTTGATTCTATAGAGTGGTTATCATCATTATCAGCAGGTTATGGCTATGTTAGTCTTAAAAGAGATGATGAAAATTGCCACATTGCTAATAAAATAATAGTGAGTTATCAAAGACCCCCATGTAAAGTGGAGAATTAGAGATAAAAAGACATATTATCTTACAATGCCATCCACCACCAACATCCAACCACTACCACGTTAGCCACCATCATGCCTAACTACTACGTTCTCATCACCAACTACCACCATACCACCAACCAATGCCATGCCTAGTAGCTACATTCTCACTACCAACTACCACCACACCACTAGCCAATGCCATGCCCAACTAATAGATTTTGGAACCTCTCTTGATTCAATAGTAATATCATTGAAGGGTAGAGTTTAGATTGCATGTTAACATCATATGTGAGTGAGATCTAGTAAGATGGAATATTAGGTTCAATATTTCAATGTATAATATAAACATCAAATTAAAATAAATACAAATTGACACAAAAAACCAAACAAAAAATACCAGTCAAATGCCTAAAACCTTGTGAATTTTGATGATGCCCAAAACCTTTTGGTGGGCCAAAATGTTCTGGTTGACAAAAGACACATTGAGTTTGATCAATCAGTCCCCCAATGTTGTTGTGTGCACCATATTAACCTTTAAAACAAAAAAGGCCAAAACACTAGATCTATGGCAATCTATTGAAAGACAAGAAATTGGGCTTACAAGTAACACAAATGGCCATAGATCTGTGATAAAAGGTTTAGGGAAACCAAGATGGTTACAACCTCCACAAATATTAAGAAAAACATTTAGATCTATAGATCCATATGACATAAAAGTGTTACTAATTCATAGATCTCAATAAACAAACAATCTAAATGTGAAGAATCCATGAAAGACATCCAAGACAATCTTAGATATGATAAAGCTAAGTAATGGTTGCATACTAGCTAAGTAATGACTATTAGAGTGTGGCTATGATAACATGAAAGAGTTATCAAAACTCTTCAACCAAGATCTATCTAGGATCTCATTACTACAACCATTGATGGTTCATCATACACTCAAAGAAGAAACCAATTAAAAACAAAATCAATTGTTATACAAAAAAAGAGATATGAAAAAAGATCATAAAACATGTATATTACAAGTGGATCCATTGCTTAAATAGGCAAGTCAAAACAAGATGCAAGCTAAACTAGGTAATGTGGGATAAATCCCCACATAGGACAAAACTAGGTAAAGACTAATGACATAATTAGAACCTAGCAAGAATGAGTAATAAGGTACTCTATCAGTCAACTCCTATTATTATTGTAATAAACAAAAAAAAACCCTAATTTCATTTATTGGAATTTCCAAATAACTTAATTTCTTTACCATTTCACTTTATGGCATTTTTCCTAAGATAATAACCATAATATATTTAAATCTAATAAATACCCTTTTAATTAAGTTATTTTAGGGTGAATTTACCCCCTTTTTACCTCTTTAGAATCTTCACCAAAAGGATGACAATCAAAAAATCAAATAAGATCATTACACACTCATACCTCAATCGATTATAATAAAATCAAGGCTAACACAACACAATAAGCTCTTATAGATAGTTTAATGAAATCCAGACATATAACATAATATAGTGCTAACCAAAGCATCTAGTCAAATCAAAGACCTTGCCTAACATGTAAATCATGTCAATTGAAGATGTCAACAATGAAACATGCATCATTCACTATAAGAAGAAATAAACAAATAACAATCATTATTTAAACAAAACTCAAATTAACACTTATTTTACTCATGTATCTAGAATATTGTGTATGCAGGTTCGAATATTATCACAACCCCCAATTCTAGTATCCGCATTTCCCTCTCTAATGATACTCTCCTTTTGTGCTTCTTGTGAGGGAGAGACAGTCCTATAACCACCTCAAACAAATAGATGGGTAGTTAGTCTAAGATTCTAACAATAATTAGTTTATAAGAATCAATAAATCATTATAATATAAATTGTATGCAATGAAATTACAGTCAAACATGATCATAAATCATAATAATAACATATACAAATTCTATATAACATATAAAATGATTGTTAAACATAAATATAGATGACAACCATGCACTATACATACCCAAACCATGCAAAAAAATCAGAACTACAATCATTAGTTTTATAATCATCTATTAATACTTAAGTAGTTTTGTAGAGAAAAATTATATGCGATATCCTTCCCCCTTAAAATAGGTCATCATCCCGATGACATTTATTTCAAATAATAGTTTAGGAAATAATTAATAATATTCAACATAAAAATTAGTTAAATAAATGAGGAAACAACCTTAATAATTCATCGTAGTGCTGTTGTATAACTCTATCCTTAGGATATTAGTCCCAATGGACCTAGCATTGTGATACTTCTCTATTACACAATATAATATTGTAGGTATCAACTATTATATTTGGTTCTATTATGATCACCCCTAGATCATAAACCTGTAATGCATTCTAGTCCAAAATAAGAGTAGGATCAACTATATACCCTTTAATTTGTGCTATGTGAATAGATTTATGTTTTATTTTACTTAAATATTATTTTTATTTATCCCTAAGGAAAATTTAAAATAACACACAAATTCAATACCACCTCTACAACTAGAAATAATATTATTCCAAAATAAGTGCATATGGATCAATTTATCACCAAAAACAAACTAAAATTGCACTAGCCATTACTAAGCAGATATAAATAGTATCCAATATCTCAACTTAACTCATCTCCATGAATATTAGACTTCGGATCAAGTAATTATAAAATTAACATAAAAAATAAGGCTAAGGATTACACCATCCTTCCTACCTTTATAAAAGCACATGCAATACAATGCTTCCCTACTTACTTTGTAAGTTATGCAATCAGTTTTTGCTTAGCTCATCCATTTAGACTATAGAGATGCTCTCCACCTAATATTCAAAACTCACCCAAGGAAAAATATACACAAAAGGTTCTTGAAAATTACTTATTTAAACTAGATGAGAGAAGTCTTAATCTAATTCAAGAGAAATGTTTTTGGCTAAACAACCTATCTCAGGCCACAAAAGTGGTATAAAAATCAAAATCACTTCAACCATATAATCCAAAGAGTAATTTTTGACTTCTTTCTACCTTAGGCCTAGAAAGGACTCAACCCATGTCATAAGAACCTAAACTCACCTTTGTCACCCTCTCATGCTTTTTGAAGTGTTAGGATAATCCAAAAGGGGATCATTGACCATCATAATGTCAAGGTGATAGGTTTAAGTGTTTGTGATGTTAAGGAATACCATGCTAGTTGTGTTATACACCCTATTGAGCTTGTGTCAAATGCTCTCCTTATGGTTAGCTATGTATAAGGATCCATAACAGGCCTTAGGGTGGTCTTGATGGTCCAAATTTTCTCATAATGAAGATGACCAAATGTTGCAACTTATGACCCATCATGAATCTATCTAGTATGTTACGAGCCTTCAAACTATGGTGAGATCAGAAGAGTTAAATAATGTTATAAAAAATATGAATTAGCCTTGTTTAGGTCCTTAGCATGTTTTAAGGTTGTTTTATTGATATTAATGTTACCTCATTTTGAACCTTCACTTGAGATCACATCTATTAATTTCAAAAGCGGTGTTTGAACATGGAATGTTATTAGTTTGACCCCAAAACACCACTAAGACAATCAATCATGCCTTAAAAATCCTTCATGATTAATATAATGTTATGATCAAATCGTTTCATATGCAAAAATGATGTCTTTTCATAAGTCAAATGCTTTAATTTACACTAAAGGGGCACACACATGGTAAACAATGGATTTTCAACTTCCCCATCCATAATTCAGGTTTTAAAATGCATTTTGACCCCTATTTTCCTTCCTCCTACCCACCAATAATGATTCAAGGTCTGGAAACCTGAGAAAATGCATGAAACTAGTGTTTCTAAGGCATTTTCAAGCAAGTAAAGATTTGTACAATATAGACATATTAAAAAAGAGTCAGGGATCTACAAGGGATTTAGGGAAAACATTAGGTGATATAATCCAAGATTTTTAGGCCAAAAAAGATTAAAAAATGACCCCTCATTCCCATCATCCTCCTTCATAGCCATGGATAACACCTTAAGTTCTTGTATAGTACAAACATGAGAGAGAAGATGATGAACTAAAATATTGGATTGAGGAAGGGGGTATAATGTCTTTTTGATCCTTGTTATTAGTATATAGAATAATGATCTATTCTTTATGAACAAAGGTTAAGAACTTAAGATAATCAGACTAGCCTTTTACATCCACATAGGGTCAAGAGTAGAACAGTTTCATTATATTCTGGCATGCTTGATGAAACTAATGATTATACATATCTTCTACAAGTCATTAGGTTCCTTCCATTTCATTCTCCACAATTGGTTTACATTTTTTTTCCTATGGGAGCAATAAACATCCAAGTTATTACAAGATGCAGACTGCAAACAATGTTTTCTTGATGAAGAAGAGCCTCTAGTGTGCATATCTAAGAGTGAATAGTGGTTTGAGGTTTGATGATGATTTCTTAAAGTTATTTAGATCTTATCACCTCCTTATTACAATTGGAGTAGTTAGATGGACCTTCATCTCTCCCACAATGGTGCCTTCAAATGAGTATGACTAGTAGTTGATCTTCAGTATAGACATGGAATGAGTAATGCATGGTAATGTCTATTAGACGTCATTATAACACTATAGAGTAAGAAAGAGTGTTGTATTCATGTATAAGAGTCCCTTTATCATAATAAATAGTCTTCATTATGGTCTTTATAGGAAAGAAACCATTGACTAGCTTCTCAACACCTTTATATACTTGTTTAGCCAAATTTAAGGTTCATTAACAAAAGTTAGTGTTTTCTTAGAATCTTAGGTTTTAATTTCACTCCATATGTCTGATTGATGAACTCCAAATGTCTTTCCCTATTGAGTATGTGAATAAGGGTGTCTAGGGTCCCCTTTGGTGGTCTTAAACATGGGTAAAAAATCCTCATGGCATCTCTTAAAGAACATCTACTATCTAATGGTCTCATCAAGTATATTCACCTCATAATGGGCTCTGAGTTCTAAGTTAAAGTTTCATAGGGTTCTATGACCACCACCTACAGGTTCAAACCTTTTTGACCAAGTCCAAGGCATGAAAACAAGGTCTAAATGCTACATAATGATACTAAAAACCATTGAAACTATGGTAAGAAGGGTCTACACAAGTGTGGATGTTATCTAGAAGTTATAACTAGATTATGAAAGCCAACTTAGTCCTAGTCTCTACGAGGTTTTAAAATAATTATGTACAATTGAGTTTCAAATTCAAAGAAGGGTCATACACTATGCATATGGATATCTTAAAATAGTCTGATTTGGGTTCAAGGCAAGCCACTAGAGTTTAAATCATAACATGGAATCACTCGTCGAACTTAGAAGTCTAATTAAAGACCTCTTGATAGTCAATGTGCATAGATCACTACCTACAAGGCTATAGGTAGTCTATTCCTAAATTTGAATACATGATGTTATATGCACATGGATAAAAAAACTTAGATAGAAAGGTAGGGCATAGAGTTCATGGCCTTGATAAGCAAAGGAACTTGAAAGGATGACCAAGTATTCTCACTCAGGCATGAATATTGGCTTAAATGCATTCAAACTTGCCTAGCCAATCAGAATGAAAAACTAATGTAAATATCATGGCATATAATGCTCAAATCATTACCCTTTTAATGATAATCATCCTCATCAATACCCTATGGGTATGGTTAAGCTTAAAACCTATTTGGCTTAGGTTACACGCTTAGGACACATAGACCTAAGCACTTGATTGTGTGAGTAAGCTCTTATAGCATATATAATAAGCCTCAAAGGATATGGTCAGAGTTTGAGAATATGTTACTTTATCCCAAACTCTATTACTATAGAGAGATGAAAGAGGCTATTCAAATATTCAAACACAACTAACTTAAGCATTTAGGTTGGTCAATGACACTCAAGGATAGACCTACATGAGAAAAAAAGACTAAGATGATAGTTAGGGTAGCTGAGGACATATGAAGAAGGAAAAAATAAGAGGGAAATAAATGTTATTATGACCTAAAATCCATAAATGACTACCTATAAGTGACTCAAGGTTTAAAAACCCAGTCTAAGTCTATAAGGCCTAAATCCACCCTTGACCCTTAAGACCCCATATTCACCTCAATGGTAGATTCAAAACCCCATGTTATATTTAAGGCCATGAGAAGGTATGTGATGTTGGTATAGGTCTTGAAAAAACAATTTAGATAGAAGAATGTAAGGAATAGTCAAAATTAGTCTTAACACCCCTTTTGATCTCCACTTCCCTAAGTAGCCATGTCGAACTACTAAATCAAGCACTCATATCTCACATGGCATGATGCCTTAGGCATAATAATCTTAGGGGGAGTTAGGTAATACAATTCACTCAATATCCATGAAGGAATGAGTGGGATTCAAGAGCCCATATCTATGAACAATCCTTAATATTGTTAACCCACCCAAAATGCTTACTCAGAGCGTGAAGGTCACCAAATTTCACTCAGTACTCATCATACAGTATACATGGGACCAAAATTTATTCAAGAGATTTGAAAAGCTATATGGGATAGACACCCATGGAAAAAGGTTTTGGTTTTTTGGCCTATACTCTATAAACCATCATTAAGATGGTAGGCCACAAAAACCCTATCTAAATCCTGATTAAGAACTGATGAGGAAATTGCACTTTCAAACATATCCAAATGAGGAAATTGAAACTTAAAATAACCTTAATAGTCTCCTTAGGTGACATGGACACCCAAATAGTCTATTGGTTAGCACATGTAAGGTGTGTAATGTATGGATCAGGCCTAAAAGAGATAATACAAGTCTATATACAAGAGAATAGAAGAGGTCTACACATCCTATATGTTTTATGAGGGAGAGGGACCCATAGGTATAAAATAATTACAAAATGGCCACCTAATAAGGCCTCCATATCTAATAGTCACTTACAGATGTACTTAGGTACCTAGGTAGAGGATTAGGTGCACACAAATAAGAGGTAAGTGGCTTGATCAAGCCAACACAAATGATCTAAAGTCCCTAAAAGGTAAATTTAATATCAACAAGGGTATTCAAGTGCTTCATAGCTCTAGTTTGTGGTCAAAACTTAGGAACCCTATCTTTAGGCCTATTGGCCTAACACCTTCCTCAAGGTAATGCTAATTGAAAACTAAAATAGAGGACAAAAAGGGATTAGATAACACTTCAAACCATCATGGAGATGTTTTCCAAGGAGTTTCAAAGATGAAAGCTATGAACATAAGGTTTCAATAGGGGAAATTAGTATCATGTTAGTGAATAAACGAAATCAATCAAAAATACATTAAACTAACACCCTAAGCCTATCTCAAAGGAGGATTTTAGTTAACATAATAAATATGGAAAACACAACTAAAAAATGAAATAAAAACCTTCCTTCACCTTCCTTGGATGCTCTAAAATGCTTGTTATAGTGGCTTGGTTGGTTTGTGCTCATGAAGTATGTTACAATGGAGCTTGGCTATCCTCCATATCTCCTTGGCACCATGTTTGGATTTGGATTAATATTTTATTATTATAAAAATAAGATATAATGATTTTAAATACATTTGGGCATTATAATTTTGGCATAAAAGAGCTTGAAATTCAATAGGCAAGGCTTCCTATTTATAGACTTTGCAAAATGGTCAGAATCAACCTGAACCACCCATCTCAAGATGGATATGTGTGGATACAGATTAATTCAATTATGTAATTAATATTCATAAATAGGATCATAAATATTTGGGATATATGGGAATTTAATAGGCATAGAGGGTTTTATTAAGGCATGGAAGACATTAATTCAGATATTTGTGGCATTTATGGCTTGTGGATGCCACCCCATAAGATGATGTCATTTGATGATGTAATTAATGACAATAAATTTAATAAAATAAATATTCAAAATTTTCCATGGAAAATTAAATTAATCTCTTTATTTGGTTTAATTAGCCTTAAACATGATTATTCAACTTTGATACAAAACTTTGGCATTTTATGCACAAATTAATCAAATTGGTCAAAATGTCTTGTTATTGGCTCAAAATTTGACTAGATTGGAATTAGGATGTGATGTTATATGAATTGGATTTTTTATCCCATTTAGGATGTTTCCAATGCAAAATAACAAATGCATGTGTCTCATGCAAGAAATTTGGTAGAAAAGAGCAATCTAGAGCACCTAGGTGCAAAAATGTCATTTTGACTCAAAATGATCTAATAAAAGTTATATGATTCATAAAGTGCATTTCCCCATTTAATGATACTCTAGCCAAAATAATAACTTGAATATAATATTTTCAACTCATTTAATGTGTTTTAGTGTTTTAGGCCAAATTGTTTATTTTGGTAGAAATTGGTCAAAACCCTGGTTGGAGGTTATTAGTGGACAGTTTTAGGTGTCTACAATTTGACCCTTTTTGGGAATATGTTACAAACCATAGGTATAAAGATATATTCTCAAATAATAATAAATGTCTTGAATGATAAAAATAATATTATGGTTTAATAAAAAGCTCCAAATAGTGTTTGGGAAGCCTATGATGATGCCCCCTTGAGAGAGTGGCTGTCACATATGTGGATGAACGGTCTCTTGAAAAGAATCAAGAAGAAAGGTGGGATTAACATATGGTTGAGAGTAATCCAAATGATAAATTCTTGCATGCATTGATTTAAAAAGGATACCTATTTTCCAAAATGAGGTTATAATCAAGAATAAAAGTCAAAATAATGATTTGCCCCTAGGTGGTTATAATCATTAAGAGGACCTAGATTGTTTTATAAAGATGATTGTGTCCTAGTTAGGGATGATTAGAAATCATAAATCAAGGATATAACTTGGAATATAGATTAAATATGAGTGGGTGAAAATGTATATGTGATGGTGTAATGTCTAAAGAAGTCACAAACAATAAGGCATACAAGGATGTACAAGATTATGAAAGGGATGGATAGAAAAATAAGATTGATCAATAGAAAATATTTAGTTGTACCTACCAATGAGGAGATGCTTATTATGATTAGAAATGATACAAATAGAGTGGACAATGGGTTAATTTTGATCAAGGGTGGGATGTAAGGATTTTCCAAGGTGCCAAGGAGAAACTTCTGTGGCTCCATTGATTGTAGACCTTCTTGAAGCTGATTTTTGGTGTAGCATGTGATGGTATGCATCATGATTAAAAACCATGAAGATTATCCTAAAATATGAATAAGTATTGACTCCCAATCCAAAAAAAAACTCAAAAATAATGCACCAATGATAAAAACCATGATGACAATTTTGACATATGATTATGGATAGATTCAAGTGTAAGTGTGGGTAAGGAATTACCCAATGAACGCACATAGAGTGAATCAAGGAAATAGTGATGGAAGAAAACAAATAGGTAAGTGAACAAACAAAGAAACAAAAAAAATCACACAAACACACAAATAACTTGAAATAAAAAAACAAATAAATATCCTAAAAATGAAAGCAAAAAAAAGCATCCTAACAATGACTTTGCCCCAGTAGGGCAGATCGAGGATAACTAACTAGGCTTAGACAGGACAAATGTTTTTGGGTTTTTGAAATATTTGAATGTTTTTGGAAATTTAAGGTATCTTAACTCGTTAAAGAATGACAAGATACCTACTCGTAAAATGATGAGAGCATTTGGCTTAGGTTGCTCACAAAACTACATGGAATGGGGCACTGAGGTGACCTCAACATAAATTGAGTATGACCTACATAACCCTAAAATAACCTCAATTCATAGTAATTCCATCCACACAAAAGGTAAGTAAAAACCAACTAGGTCCCAACAAGTTTTCAAATCCATAAAATGGCCAGTCAAATGAAAACAAAAATGGCAAGGTGATGCGGCAATGCATGAAAAATAAATGTTTCCCCTAGTTGTCCATAGGTGGTTATAGCTAGGATACAATGGAATAAGTCAATGATACTAATTTACCAATAGGTGGTTATAATTAGTAGTAAGACTAGTGAGACACTGATTTGACCATAGGTGGTTATAATCAGGAACGCATAAACAAATGTGATAGGATGGAAAAATGAAAGATATCTTCCTAGATCAACTATCACACTACTTTTATAGACTATCTTTGTAAACACAAATTTGATGGATTATTGAAACTTGATCAAAATCATCTCACAAAAGGTACAAGAAGAACCAAATGAACTAAGATCAAAACATGATTAGGTAGGATGACTTAAAAATAAGCTTTGGTCTAGAAATGAATGGAATGATAAGATGACATGGTCTTGCTCTAGGATAATGATAGTTTGATAAATTGGATAGAATGGTAGGAGGGTTACCCCTAAGTGATGGGGTAAATGGTAGGAGTATGTGACAACGGAAAAAGGATATGTCAATTGAAATTGAAAATTAAAACAACATGGTACATATTTTTGGCATGGGTGATGGTTTTTAGTTTACGATTCTGTTGTTCTTGTTAAAGTGAATATGCACATCCTGATCAATAAATGACACATGGAATAATCAATCATATTAATTACTATCCCACACCTCATTTGAATAGTTTATTTGTCAAAAATGGCCTGTAGATTTGGTTATCAAGAATGCTTTTATGATTTTTTTTAGTTGTTGATTCTGATTTCTTCAAGCATCGAGACAAGGTATCTTTGTAGCCTTTGCAAAGGAAAGTGTGGCCATAAATGCTAAATAGGGATATATAATGGTTGATAGGTTTGTTTATGAAATGGAATGGTAGATGATAATGGAATGTATAATGATGGGGAAATAAATGAAGATCAGGACTTTCAGTCACACGTAATGTTGCTAATGCTGGATACAACATAATTTTGGTTATGGTGGGGCTGAAGACTTTTGAAGATGCTCTTGATAGGACCACAATAATTTTATATTGTTTGATCTTGAGAGTAGATACCATAATATTAGGTTGTATATGAGAATCTATTTTGATTTGATCTTGAATAATGTCTTCATTAAGTAATGAAGAACTTTTATGCTTAGCTATTAGTGCCTCAATGAGGATTTCACCAATGAAGTTGTCTTGATTGTCCCATAGGACCTTTGAAAAGGTTTCACAAAGGATCATTGGATTTTTAATTTAATTTAATTTTATCATTTCCAAAATCATTTCAATAAAATATGTTGAGTTTTAACTTTGCTTGTTCCCTAGCACCTCTAAAAAGGTTTCACTAATAAAGTGTTCTTTTGCTACATGAATGTGGTCTTAGCCTCATTGATTTTATTGAACTTATATGTCACCATAGATGTAGTTCAATAAAGTGTGATTCTATCAATCCCAATAGAAACTTATGGGAGATGGAATGTCAATAATATGGCTATGTTGGTTAAAGGTAATGGCCTATAGAATGGGGAGAGGCTGCACAATCCCCATAGAAGATACTAGGAGAACTTATGTCAATGTTGAAGTAATCATCTGAAAAAACTATAACAAGATCACAAATGTATTTAAACTGATCTATGAGGCATGCATAAAAAATATTGTAATATTCATGAATGTATTCTATTTTTGAATATGATTTTGACTCAATTGACTCTAAATCCAATGTTGAGACTAATATTGATTCTAATTATAATACTACATCTGATATCGATCCAAAATAGAACCTAACTCTAACTCTAGCTCTTCATTTGATGGGTACTCTATTATAATGATGTCTTATTGAATGTTTGGTATTGGTTAAGTAACAACCTATGATGGCATAATGGGCTCCACAAAGACTGGTTTATCAAAGTGAGACTCCTCTAGGATGGGAAAAAGGTTGAGATAACTCTTCAGAGATTGGCTCATCAATAAGAGGCTCTTGAAAAATAGGCATATGGTTGAGGTAATGATTTTACCAAAGGTAATTATAATCATTAAGAAGTGACTCAAAAAAGACTGGCTCGTTAGAGTGAGACTCCTCGATAACTGATATAGGATTGAAAGGTGATTTATCATAGGTTGACTTATCATAAATGATTAGTTCAACATAAACATCTTGGATCAATTAGTTCTCTTGGCCTTAGTTTCCAATGAGTTGTACAATACTAGTTCTAAACACAACTTGGTCTTTGAATGATTAGATTGGTTGAGGTTTGGATGGTATTGGTACTAGATGAGGAATGGCTTGTGGTTGGATAATGGTAGGGCATTATAGAGCTTGATTGCTTGCACAAGCCAAAGGATGAAGTCTTGAGATGGAAACAATAGGGTGATATGGAGCTTGATTTCTCACACAAGTCAAAGGATGAGGTCCTGACATGATGAAGGGTGTTTTGGAGCTTGATTGCTTACACAAGCCAAAGGACAAGGTCATAAAAGGATAAGGCTAGGGAATTGTGGAGCTTGGTTTCTCTCATAAGCCAAAGGATGAGGTCTCAAAATGGTAATGGTATTCTTTGGATATTATGGAGCTTTATAGATCATATAATCCAAAATAGGGTTAGGGGTAGTTGATGATCAGATAACAAAAGGATGTCATGGAACTTGATTATTTGCACAAGCCAAAGCATCCAAGTCCTCTTGATAACCATATCATCCAAATCTTGAGTTAGATCATAAGCTAGTTCATGACTATGTTCCATGTATTGATTATCATAAAGAGGGTATGGATCTATATCCCAAACAACATTATCTATTGTTTTGTCTTCAACAAATTTATCCTCATAAAACTCTTCATACCAATCAAGGTCTTGTGTTAGATTGTAAGTATATTCGTGAATTTGTTCCCATGAATGATTATTATGAGGTGGATATAAATCTATCTCACAAACCATATTATCATCATTGGGGTCTTGACTAAAGCCATAAAAATCATTTTATGCAGGCATTATATCATAAGTTAGATTATACGTGACTCCACCATATGTGTAACTAGACATATCCACATAAATGATGAAAGATCCAAAAATAAAAAGGCTTAGAGTTTTAAAAACTCCGAAAAACTATATCTAAAGGATAAATGGTTCAAACTTGGTCTAATTTGGTTGAAAGTATGGAGTATATCTACAAAATTGGTTTGAAAGTGGATTTTTATCTCCAAAATGGTTTGTGCTAAAACTTGACATAAAATAGCCTAACATCAAATGTCTAACATTAGATGCCATACACATAAAAGGTCAAACATTTGAATAAAAACTGGCATGTCAAAGGTCTAGGCTAAAGTGTTCCAAACAAGGTCTAAACTAGGAAAGGGAAAATTTGAGTTGCTAGGTCTTTTGTCTAAATGTGGAGTCAAAAGCTAGGCTCAAATAAAAATGATCTGCTAAGACTTTTGGCTAAATGGTGTCAAAATCTAGGCTTGAAACAAAGGCATGATGTGATTTGATGTAATTTAACAAGTTTAGAAATAACTTTGACGTAGAACCAGCATATAGAATTAAACATAAACATGCTTAGTTGGCATAAGGCCTGAGGCAAAAGGCTCTTGAAGAAAGGTTGTGTTCTTCCAAAAAAAAACACAAATAATTATGAGGATAGACTTCAGACAAATAAACCATCAAGTCTTCAAATTTGGGTAATCAATTAACTAAAGTTATACAACCCAAAAGAGAAAGATCTATGTATCAGCCCCATGAATTGAGGTCTAAACAAAAATTAATCAATGTTTGAATCCAAACTTCAATAAGGTTAATTGAAAAATCAATGTTGAAAACTAGGTTTTTGACCAAAAAAGCTAGACAAGATTGGAAAACATGATGGCACAAGACAAAGGTCCAAATGGTTTACATGACATGGTTTGAAACAAATGGTTTTTGATATAAGGTAAAAAAGTCTTGAAATGAATTGAGTAACCTAACAACGTAAGCATGCTTGAATGATGTGATTAATGTTATGTTTTAAAGACTCAAAGGCAAAATGGTTTGACATGTTTTGGGCAGCATAATGCTACCCTCCTCAACTCAAATACATGGTTTTGACATGGTTTTTAAATAAAAAAATAGGTTTTAGTCTCAAAACATACCAAGCAAAAATGACCAAAATACACTAAATATAATCATCCAAATCCTAGCAAGGGTATGAAAATATGGAGTTGACTAAACTAGAAAGTTTTCAAATGTTTCTAGGGGGATCAATTACACAATGAATTTCACATCATGATTCAAAGTAAAAGCACATTAATTGGGTGTCCATGACACTTGGCATGTTGCAAAAAGATCTTTCCCTTTTTGCAACCACTGCATCCATCTATTTTCTCAATGTAGTGTGATGTCCAAAGTGTAGATACATCCTATGTGCAACTCCAAAACTAGAAGATGTTTTAACCATTCAAACCTCTCATCCCAGTGGGATTGGTTCAAGTTAGTGCTAGGAGATGAAACCCCAAATCAAAGCTTCCCTAGAGAAATTGTGGGAGGTAATGAAGTGCCCCTCAAGATCCAAGTTTGCATAAAAATAAATGACTTAATAGAAAGACTTTGGGGTTGTTTCAAGGTCACCCAAACTATTGTAAGTTTTTGGGGAGTGCTTTAGATGACATTATTTCTATGCCTTAAACTAGGCATGTTTGCAATAAGGATGGTGCTTTTGATTCCAAAAGTTCCCTAAAAGGGATGATAGAAGAGCATACATGCAACATCCCTCTTTTTTCCAATCAAATTCCAAGTTTAAACAACTATTGAAGATAAAATTTCATAAGTGAGTTCAATTTTAAGTACTAAATGAAAATTAGGTGGTGTTATTTTGACCCCTTGGTCTTAAGTTGTAACTTTGAAAGAAAAATTTATCAAAACATTTACCTAAGCATCTAAATTTTCCATTAATCACCAAAACAAGGTTCCTAATCCATTTTAAACTTTCAAAAAAGGGTCTAAAAAGCCTGTTTTAGCACCCTTATTAACTAGTGATGGTTATGCTAATCGTCGATGGTTATCTATCTACCCAAAGGCTTCACCCCAAAATCAAATGTGTTAGATTAGAAACATTTAAAGAAATTTTCAAAATTTTGTGAAAAACTATGTAACTTGAAACTAAACTAATATCATTTTTTGAAAATTTAGGAGAAATCATGTGATTTAAAAAAATAATAAAAAATAGAGTCTGTATTACCCCAAACCAATCATTTGAAAATGGCCTATAGCTCTCAAGTTTACGTTTTTAAGAAAAACATAGTGAACCATCAATGGTTTACCTAACCGATGACGGTTTACCTAAGTGGCAATGATTATATGACTGGAAATAGTTTACTCAATCATCAATGGTTTACTTAACTATCAATGGTTCTCTATGTAAACTCATGAAGGTGAAAATATAGGAAAACAAATTTATAAAAATAAATTATAAAGAGTTTTAAGCAGCCAAATTGAAATTTTAAAGTTGCCTCATGTTCTCTTTCAGACGTGGGATGTGTCTTGTCCCACTAGGAGTGTCATTTGTGAACATAAGATTGTAATAGGGGGAGATTAGTATCAGTTTAGTGAATAAACCAAATCAATTTAAAAAAATTAAACTAACACCCTAAGCCTATCTCAAAGGAGGATCTTAGTTAACAAAACAAAGATGGAAAACACAACTAAAACATGAAAGAAAAACCTTCTTTCACCTTCCTTAGATGCTCCAAAATGCTTGTTGTATTGGCTTGCTTGATTTGTGTTCATGAAGTCTGTTGCGATGGAGCTTGGTTATCCTACATCTCTTCTTGGTACCATGTTTGGCTTTGGTTAAATATTTTAGCATTATAAAACTAAGATGAAATGATTTTGAATTCATTTGGGCATTATAATTTTGGCATAAAAGAGCTTGAAATTCAATAGGCAAGGCATCCTATTTATAGACTTTGTAAAATGGTCAAAATCAACTTGAACTGTCCATCTTAAGATGTATATGTGTGGCTAAGGATTAATTTAATTATTTAATTAAAATTTATAAATAGGCTCATCAATATTTGGGATAAAGGGGCATTGAATAGGTATGGAGGGTCTTAATGAGGCATGTGAGGTATTAATTTAGATATTTATTACATTTATGGCTTGTGGATGCCACCTCATATGATGTCATTTGATGATGTAATTAATTACAATCAATTTTTAAAAATAAATATTCAAAAATTTCCATGTAAAATTAACTTAAGTTCTTGATTTGGTTTAATTAGCCTTATACATGATTAGTTAACTTTGATGCAAAATCTTGGCAATTTATACACAAACTAATCAAACTGTCTTATTATTGGCTCAAAATTTAACTGGATTAGAATTAGGATGCAATGTCAAATACATTAGATTCGTTATCCCATTTAGGATGTTGCTAATGCATAATAACAAAGGCACATGTCTTATGCAATAAATTTGGTAGAAAAGAGCAATCTAGATCACCTAGGTTCAAAAATGTCATTTTGACTCAAAATGATCTAATCAAAGTTATCTACTTCATAAATTGGATTTCCCCACTTAATGATACTCTAGCCAAAATCAGCACTTGAATATAATATTTTCAACTCATTTAATGCATTTAAGTTTTTTTATGCTAAATTATCCATTTTGGTAAAAATTGGTCAAAACCTTGATTGGAGGTTATCGATGGCCTATTTTATGTGTCTACACAAGCAATATTGGTTTGTATGAAAGGATCAAAATTAGTCATTGTGGCCCAAAAATAACCTTGAGAATTCATAGAATGCATATTTCTCACCTGAGGAGCAAATTGATGAGCTCATAATTGTATGTAATAGTTACATAAGTTCTTGATCATTTTGGTAAATTTGAGGGGCTTTGGATAGAAGAGATTAGTGGCATTGGTTCATAGATTAAGGGCCTAACCTTTATGAAATATTTCTAAGAACTCAAACCCCCTTAAACCTCCCTAAAACTCAAGTAGTGACCCGATGGAGAAGATCTTGAATAATTTGCATCCAAATGAATTGGGATGCCCTGGTAAACACTTGGATCTCATAGTGAACTCTTAGAAGATCCCATACATGTCATTGGTCTGTAAGGATTATTGTATGAAGCTCCTAGAAACACTATTTT
This sequence comes from Torreya grandis, assembly GCA_037957365.1. Lineage (NCBI taxonomy): Eukaryota > Viridiplantae > Streptophyta > Pinopsida > Cupressales > Taxaceae > Torreya > Torreya grandis. The sequence continues at coordinate 1,270,986 of JARHVA010001406.1, forward strand.
GGAAACGTTTAAAAATAAATCTAAGGTGAAAAACTTAGTCAAAGGTTAAAAATCATTAAATAAGGTAATTTGAGGTATATTTTACCTTCTCAAATTATGAAAAACTCATATTTATACCTAGAAATACTCATACAGGTCTATGCCAAACAAGCAATCTAGATGTGTTAAAGGGAGGTGACCTAGTCACCTAGGTGAGGTAAAGTTATAGATGTGAGATGTCTAGGAGGCATAGATCATGGTATAATATGTTATTAAAACTTTAAATAGTCTCACTCACTCATATATAGGTTTTTATTCAATATCTATGGTCAACCAAATAGTGAGCATCAAGTCATTAGGCCTAATTACCTAACAAGCCTATATGGTCAAGAAGGAAGGACAACTATTGACATAGATGGCTGCCAAGAAAATTATTTTAGGTCTTAAAGCATTTTTAACTAAATCATGTAGGTAATCATACCCATTTCCTATCCATTGTGAAGAATGGGACAATTTTCCAAGTCATATTGGCATGCAAGAAGGTGGCTACTAAATGCTTCATGGAGGGGCCTAATTGATCCACTTTGATGTTTGTAACTATCAAATTCAGAGGGAGTTTACTAGGATTGGAATGTATATGATATTCATGGGGTAAAATCAACTTTAATTAGCCTCCACCACTCCACTTTAATCTCCAAAATCTCATTGAAGCTGTCAACCAACCTAGGCAATGTATGGAGAAGGAATGGAGGGTTGATTGTAATTGTTGGTTGAATGAATGGTGACCATTATGAACTATTCATGACCTTTCCATGATTTTTTATCTCTTCCCTCTTATTTATTAATCTATAAATGGAGGATATTAAGCCATTGTATCTATCCCTTGATTGGGTATGATGAAACTCTACCCAAATTATATCTTGTAAGCCTTGTGAATCAATAAAGGACTGCTTTTAGATTTCTTGCTCACCTAGTGTGTTTATGTTCTTATTTATTTATATAAGTGTGAAGTGTCATTCTCATTTTTAGGTATTTACCATCACGTAATTTTTATAATTCTACTCTATGCATGTCATATGTTATGTCAAGTGTTGATGATTATGTTTTGAAGAATATTTTGGTTGATAGTGTCTTGAATAGACCTCTTACCCATTTATCTTCAAGTTACAACAACATACATAGTCTTCATATGAAATATTTATGATTAAGATCTCATTATAAATATTTTTTCATTCATTAGTCTTTACTTGTTTCCCAAAGTGTTAATCAAGGATCAAATAGAGTGGATAAGTCAAGATTGGTACATCACCTCATTAGGTTAGGCTTCTTTCATGCATTTCTTTATCTCTTTTCATCCCAAAAAATTAGTGGGTCTTAGGAAGTGATCTAAAATTTATGTAATAGGGGAGCTAGCCCCATAAACTATAGGTTTAGTCTTCCTATAGATCACTAATAGCCTTTGGACTAATCCCATGTTACCCCAAAGTTGGAAAAGTCTGCCACACCTCCTCTTAAGGTATAGTTTGGAGAGTTAATAGTTATAGCACACCCAATGAGACCAATATTCAAGTGCGTTAGAGAATTCTCTTAATTTTTCTCAAAATAAAATTGTTACAAACCCTACACATCTAATGGCTAGGCTTATACATCAAGCTTTTATTCCCTTCAATGGTGGCAAGCCCTTAAATTTGAACCAATTTGATGATATACTTGCTACTGCACTCAATAGCCTTCCCTAGTTTAGAGGTTAAAACTCAACCTTCCCTATGGAACATATTGTAGATATCCAGTCTATGCTCAGTTTATAATGTGACCCAAAAAACTATGGCAATGAGGTTATTGGCCCCTTATGTGAAGGGTAAGGCATTTCAATGGTATAAGGGCTTAACACCTAATTCTAGAAATAGCTGGGATGAATTTGGGGAACACTTTTGCAAACATTTTGAGGATAGGAATGACTATTTGTATTTAGTAGAGAAACTCACCACAATTAAAAGGTTTCCCTAAGATTTTATGTAGATTTCAATTATAGGTTTCAAAAACCCTAGGTGAAGATCCCACAGTAGTCAATCCCACCCCCAATTATGCATTTTTGTACTACTTAAGAGCTTTTAATTCTGATATGGCAGTCATGATACATTCTATGGGAGGGAAAAATCTACTAGATGCCTATGAGGTGGCCATAAGGGCAAAAAATTATCCAATCCAGGTAGACAAGCTTACCCCAAGACCCTCATGCTTTGTTCCTAGAGATACAACCCCCTATGCCTACCATTACTCCCTTACCATCACCAACTAATCATGATTATACATGAGTTAATCAAGTACACAAATTGGGTAAGATTGAAGGGCTCCTCAATACACAAAACTACAAGATATTAGCCTTAGAAAGGAAACAAGTTCCACCTCATAGGAATTATCAAGCACCCTATCAGGCCCCATATTAGCCATATTAGTATAATATACCTCCATATTGTTAAGCACAAAATATACTGAGAGGGGGGTGAATCAGTGTATTATGTATATCTTTTACTTAATCAAATTGCTTTTCTTTAACCACTTAACCACACATTCAAGATATGTAATAAAACTTAAACAATAATATGAACCACACAAGAGAGAGAGAGAGAGAGAGAGAGAGAGAGAGAGAGAGAGAGAGAGAGAGAGAGAGAGAGAGAGAGAGAGAGAGAGAGAGAGAGAGAGAGAGAGAGAGAGAGAGACCATATTTTTACATGGAAAATCAAAGTGGGAAAAACCATGAAGAATATTCTCAAGTATATGAATGAGCACCAACTCAAATTACAAAGTTCTCAAGCACCAACTTATAGGAACACCAACCCCTTTTCCATGCACCAACACAACAACTATTTGTGATTACTAACTCATAGGAGCACCAACCCCTTGCAAATATTTGTGAGCACCAACCCCCCTTGTGTATAAAACACAACTATCTCTCAATGTTGCTTACTCAACAAATGATAGATACCATATCTCCTACTTTTCTCTCTTTGAAAACAATTACAAACCATGCACTCTCTTGCATATACAAATGGCTTCTCAAGACTTTATTTATAGATTTTTAAATGACCTTTGGCATTCACCCTTTGTGACCCTTCAATACTCATGGAAAATGTCACCAAACTTGCATGACCCTTCATATCCTTGCATTTGAAAATTCATATGGTGACCCTTAATAAGTAAAATCATCCTTTCCTCTTTTGTCTTTATCTTGGTAACTTTTCATATTCCTCAAAGTGTCCCTTCATGGAAAAATGCACCATACCTTCTTTTGTCTTCACATAGTGACTCTTGGAATTCCTCAAGATGACTCTTCATGAGAAAATTAATCTCATTTCTCTTTTGTCTTTACCTTGTGACTCTTTGACTTCTCCATGGGCCCTTTTTTGACTTATATGCAACCAAAAATATATTTGTTAATATTAAATAAATATTAACACACATTAGCCAAGATATGAATATTAAAAACATCATTAAATATAATGGGGACTTTATCACCAATGCTAAACCTTTGACATCAATGATAATATTTCCAACAATCTCACCCTTTATCATTGATGGCAACCTCAAACTGAAACTACCACATCCTAAAACCTGCACATACTATCATTTAAAAAACATATAGTAACTCTCCCTTACTGCAGCAACCTGTACCTTTTCTTTGTACCTATTCTACACCTATTTCTGCACTTATACATATTCTTCTCTCCCTTTGACATCAATGGTAAATGACGTATCCTGGAGCTAACACTTAGCTCCCCCTCATCTAATGTTGATCCTCAATGGTAGGAAGTAAAATAAATTACTCCCAACTTCTCCTACAGATACTCAAATGTGTATTTTAGTAGTGCCTTTGTGAAAATATATGTAATCTACTCTATAGTGGATATATTCCATCCTAACTTGTTGATCTACAACCTACTCTCTCAAGAAGTGATATCTGATGGGAATATGTTTTTTCTTTTGAATGCAGCATTAGATTCTTTGAAATATTAATAGCACTTATGTTGTCAAAAAAAATAGAAATAGGTTCATCATATTTTACCTTGATATCTTCTAAATTTTGCTTCATCCAAAGCACTTGAGTACAACACAATACTGCTGCAATATATTCTGCTTCAGCTATAAAAAGTGATACTAAATTTTTCTTTTTGGTTAGCCATGATACTAAGCTATCACCAAGGAAGAAATATTCCACTTGTACTTTTTCTATCATCCAAGAAACCTACCTAATTTGAATCTATATAAGCAACCAAAGTGAAATCTCTACTTGTGGGATACCATAATTCATAATCCAATATTCCCTTGATATATCTAAATATTCTCTTCACCAACTGAACATGACCATCTTTTAGAGCTAACTGATATCTTGTAACCATACCTATTGCATGCATGATGTTTGGCCTTGATGCTATCAAATATAAAAGACTACCAATCATAGATTAATACAAAGATTGATCTGTAATAGGTGAATCTACAACCTTGCTTACCTTATTTTCTATACTCATTGGTGTGCCAATTAGTGCATAATCCTCAAAAATAAATTTCCTTAACATTTTCTTGGCATATTTACTTTGAGATATGAAAATTCCTTTCTCTGACTAAAATATTTACAAACCTAAGAAAAATGATAATTCTCTAAGTATAGACATCTCAAAATATTTGTGCATATTATCAGAAAATACTTTTGTCATCTTTTCTATGTTTCCTCCAAAAATGATGTCATCAATATATACCACAAAAATCAATTGATACTAACCTTCTATTTTTATATAGAGATTACTGTCAGCAAATCCTCTCTTAGAACCTTGATTCTAAAGGTACTTATCAAGTTTTGCATACCAAACTCTGGGAGCTCGTTTCAATCCATGCAATGCTTTCTTTACTCTGCATATATGGCTACAAATATTTGAGAGAATAAATCCATCAAGCTACTCAATGTAGACCTCTTCTTCTATATTCTTATTTAAGAAGGTAGATTTGACATCTATCTAAAACACTTTGAAAATTTTAAAACACTACATATGCAAGAAACATTCTAATAGCCTCTAGCCTTGCCACTGGTGCAAAATTTTCTTCAAAATCTATTCCCTCAATCTGAGCATATCCTTTACATACTAATCTTGCTTTATTCCTGGTCACTTCTCCATTTTCATTAAACTTAATTCTATAACCCATATAGTTCCTATCACCTTATGATCTTTTATTCTAGGCACTAATTCCCAAGTATCATTCTTTTCTATCTAATTTATTTTTTCATCCATTGCCTTAACACAATGCTTATCATGTTTAGCTTCTAAAAAAGTTCTAGGCTAGATTTTGGATAACAGAAAGATGAACTTGCTCAGATTCACTAACCATCATTCTTCTAGTGTGAATCCCTTCATTTATGTCCTCAATGATGTCACTTTTATTATGATTTATCTGAACATATTTGGATAGAGTTTTGGTGTCCTTTTTCTTCTTTTCATCTTCATCTGAATCTTCAAAATCTTCCTCTTTAATGATTTCAGAAATGTCTACTAGATCACTGATTATGTGTTCCATCTTCTTCTATCCTGATACTTGCACTTTCAACAATTTTTTTGGTTCTTTTGTAATGACATTATTAAGCTCTAATTTTTAAATAATAACTAGGAAATATAATTTCATCTACTCTAGATTCAAACTTACCAAGTTTTTCATCGATTCTCTTTATGAAGCATTTGCTACCAAAAACTCTAAAATAATCAACTATTGTTAGTTTGTCTTTTCATAGCTCATAAGGAGTCTTGTCACTATTGACTCTCAATAATGCTCTATTATAAATATGCACTATTGTAGCAACTACCTCTCTCTATTATTTATCTGATATCTTGGATTCATTTAGCATTGTCCTCACCATCTCCTGAACTATTTTATTTATCCGTTCAACTACTCTATTTTGTTATGGAGTTCTAGTTTCTAAATAATGTATCTTTATTCCATGGCCTTCAAAAAGCTCAATAAATTGATCTGACATGAATTATCTTCCTTGATCTAATATTAGACACTTAATCTTTAAACTGGTTTCATTATCAACTAATGTTTTGAATGCTTTGAAATGTCTAAAAGCTTCTAATTATTTCTTTAAACATATTACCCAAGTCATATGTGAAAAATAATCAATAAGAAACATGAAATATTTTTCACCTTGAGTACTTTGATTTCTCGCAGGTCCACATAGATTAGTGTGAACAATCTCTAACATTTGAGTGGTCGAGTATTCTTTTATTTTGAATCACCTTCTAGCCTACTTCCCATGTTGACAAGGTTCACAAAGTATGTCAGATGGCTTTGTAATCTTTGGAAGATTTATAACTAATTACTTATTACTGATGTTGACAAGATTATCAAAATTTATGTGTCTCATTCTCTTGTGCTATAGCCAAATTTCTTCAATATGACTCAAAAAACATCTTTAACCTTTGATGTCTGATAACATATACAAATTATTGCTTATTCTCTGAGCATCTGCAACCAACACATCTAAATATTTTCTCCTAATTTTAAAACCTTATAAATAAAACTTTGGTGTGTGCCCATAATCACACATTTTAATTACACTCAAAAATTTATGCTTAAGACATCTACATACAAAACATTTTTAGTTTTAGTTCTACCATTATCCAAACTTAACGTACCTTTTCTAGCAATTTTGGTAGTAGTATTATCTCAAAATTTCACTGTGCCACCATTGATCTTCTTCAAGGTTATGAGCTTGATTTTGTCTCCTATCATGTGCCTTGAACATCCACTATCAATGAACCATGGATTTTCTTCATTTCTTGCATGTAAAGCTATCTGTACCAACATAGATTTTTTAGGTTGTTTCTTATGCCATGAACTTGTCTAAACTTTCTTCTTGATGAATGAAGCCTTGAAACTCTAGTCCTTCTTGACTGACTCAAACATGATTCTACAATACCAGGCTATGTGTCTAAATTTGTTTCACTTGTAACATATTATGGCCTCTTCATTAAACCCTGATAGAGGAGCAAAAGAGTTATGGCTTTTACTTGACTTTGCATGACTTTTCTTTCCCTTATTTATAAAATTATTAGCCCTTTTTCGACATTCTATTTTTTTATGACCATATCTATTACAATAAAAATATTAACCATAAAAATAGTACCTGTTTGTGTATCTCTAACATGATTGCCTTTTATATCTGTGTTCCTTCCAGCCTTTTTTGTTTGAGATGTCCTCTGTATTCTTAATTTCTTTCCTTTTTATTTCCTCTATTGTAAGAGCATCAACATATAACTTTCCTTTTTATTTGTCTGTGAAAGTAGTGGCCTCCACTTTCTATTTTTGAAATTTTATACCTATCTTATCTAACATTAATCTTTCATTTTCTAATATCTTATTCAACATATTAGTGATATTTTCAAATTTTGAATCATTGGTTGCTCTATCATTGATTGCTTTATTTTTTTTCTCAAGATCTGCTTTTAAAGAAGCAATTTTAATAACATACCTTTCACATTCTTTACTTAATTTTTTCAACTATGTCATTATATCTTCTTCATTCTTCTTGGCTTCTTCGAAGTGTGCTTGTATATCTTCAATTATTTACTTTGATGCCTTTTCATTTTTCTTGATCTAGATCTTTAATCTTTGATCCTTCTTCTCAAGAGCTTTTAACTCTTCTAAGGCACAAACAAGTTCTCCTTCCAAATTCACTTTGGATTCATCTTATTCTTTTTGTTCATCATCTGTACTTTTGCTTGTAGAGGCATCTTCATGTATAGCCATGAATAAAATCTCTTCTTCTAAATCATTGACTCCACTATCTTCGACTAAGCTAGGATCTTTATAATACAAACTCTTCTTCTCAAATCCCTTCTTAAATTTTCCTTTGAAATTATTCTTGTATGTAAAATTTATTTCTTCATTATCACTATTACCCTTATTTGGGCACTTAGCTACAAAATGTCTAATCTTTCTATAACTAAAACATTTAAAAGGTAATTTTCCTTGATATTTATCTGTGCCTTTTTTTGGCTTGCAAATGAATAGAGATCTATTGTCATCTTCATCATCACTAGAACTATCACTTGATTCTTGAATCTTAGCCTTCTCTTTCTTTGATGTCTTGAAAGCAGCTTCTCTCTTTGAGGGTTTCTCTTATTTAGTCCACATCTCATATACCATAAGAATACCTTATAGCTCATCGATCTTTAGCTTGGATAAATTCTTCATCTCTTCAATTGATGAAACTTTTACATCATATCTCAATGGTAGAGATCTCAAATTTTTTTGAACCACAATTGATTCTTCTAAATTTTATCCAAGACCTTAAATTTGATTAACTATTTGATCAACCCACAAAAGATAACTTGCTATATTTTCTTCCTCTTCCATCTTCAAACTCTCAAACTATCTTTCGAAAGTCTGAAGCTTAGCTTGCTAAACCTTTCCATCACCTTTGTAAATATTCTCAAGTTTTACCCGAATTTCATGATCAAATTTGCAATGCATAACTTTAACAAATTATGATTCACATAAACTACATAAAATAACATTTAAAGCTTTAGCATTATTTTCACTTGCCTTCTTTTTTGCTAGAGTAGTTACAAGTATATGTGGATCTTCATATTCCTCCACCACTCGCTGTCAAATGTTGAATCCAATAGCCATCAAATAATTCTTCATCTTTATGCTCCAAAAATCATAATTTGTCCCATCAAACAAAAGTGCCTTATTTGTAGAAAAACCTTCATGTGATCCAACCATCATGCTTTCCTGATCTACCTTCAAGCTATCAAAGGACCCTACTCTGATACCAATTGTTAAGCATAAAATATACTGAAAGAGGGGGGTGAATTATTATATTATATATATATTTTACTTAATCAAATTCATTTTATTTAACCACTTAACCACACATTCAAGATATATAATAAAACTAGAATAATAATATGCACCACACAAGAGAGAGAGACACACACACACCAGATTTTTATGTGGAAACCTAAAGTAAAAAAAACTATGGAGAACAATCTCAAGTATATGAATGAGCACCAACTCAAATTACAAAGTTCACAAGCATGAACTTACAGGATCACCAACCCCTTTTCCATGCACCAACACAATAACTATTTGTGAACACTAACTCACAAGAGCACCAACCCCTTCCAAATATTTTTGAGCACCAACCCATAGGAGCACTAACCCCTCTTGTTTATAAAACACAACTATCTCTCAATGTTTCTTACTCAAAAAATTATATAAAGCTACAATATCTCCTACTTTTCTCTCTTAAAAAATAATTACAAACCATGCGCTCTCTTGCATATACAAATGGCTTCTCAAGCCTTTATTTATAGTTTTCCAAATGACCTTTGGCATTCACCTTTTATGACCCTTCAATCCTCATGGAAAATGGCACCAAAATTGCATGACCCTTTGTATCCTTGCATTTGAAAAGTCATACGGTGACCCTTCATAAGCAAAATCATCCTTTCCTCTTTTGTCTTTATCTTGGTGACTTTTATTCTTCAAAGTGTCCCTTCATGGAAAAAAGTACCATACCCTCTTTTGTCTTCACATGGTGACTCTTGAAATTCCTCAAGATGACTCTTCATGAAAAAATGCATCCCATTCCTCTTTTGTCTTTACCTCATGACTCTTTGACTTCTCCATGGGCCCTTTTTGACTTATATGCAACCAAAAATATATTCATTAATATTAAATAAATATTAACACACATTAGCCAAGATATGAATACTAAAAACATCATTACATATAATGGGGCCTTTATTACCAATTCTAGACCTTTGACATCAATGACAATATTTCCAACACATATTAGCCTAATCAAAAGGTCAAGGGAAGATCACACAAATAAGGTCCTATAACATTTACAATCCCAATTCTTCGAGCACTTCTATAGCACTAGTTCCAAATAAAAATAACTATGATAAAGAAGGTCGATGGCCTAATCAATGGGGGACATCACATGAGATGCCAATCAATTCAAATGGATATGTTTACGAAGCTCATTTCATGCAGTAGTATCAAACTCCTCTAATACATGATAGTCGGCCTCTTACACAACATAAAGGTATTTTTATGCAACATAAAGACACTCCATGACTCAAGTTGAGATGCCAAATCAACAAGGAACAAGTGCAAGTAAGCCACCATATAAGACTAATTTTTTTAACATCCAATAAGGAGAATATTCCTTTGAGCAAGTTACAACTAATCAGATTGGAGGTGAAACTAAAGTAGATAGTCCAGTTGTAGCCCATAGAAGGGATAAAATAAGGGTAGTTGGTGATGACCTAGAAGTTGGAAGAATATCCGCTATACCATCTCAACCACCTCAAGAGGCTACTAGTCAAGGTGTAGTTCCTAAGACTCCACCAACTCAAAAAATTCAAGATGTGAGAGGGAATAATCATAGATATCCATTCATACCTCAATTAAAATAAACTCCAAGTGGTATTATTGCTCCTAAATTATAGTAAAAGGTTGTTATCTCTCATATTATTATTGTGGATCAGATGAAGAAGGCCCATGTCACCATCCCCATGTAGGACACATTGCTCATTCTAAGGAAAAAGGATCTCCTCCAATAATATCTATCCAAATTCCACATCTCAGACAAGTAGGTAGAAAAGGTGGGTGTATTCCTAACCAATACCAATAATCCTCATGAGTCTCAAGAACCCAAGGTAATTAATCCCCCTCATTTTTATCTCTTTGTCATTATTAGTGATTCCCCAATACATAACTATATGATAGACAGTGGGGCTAATACTTCTGTCATGCTTAAGTCTATAGAAAATAAATTGGGGATAAAGTATGAACTTAATGCTAAAGGGGTCTTAAAAATAGATGGGTCTCCTAATAAGACTATTGGTGTCCTTAAGGACCTAAAACTTATCTTGGTTTCTTTTCCTAATAGCACTATACCTCAAGATGTGGTAGTAGTTGAACTCCCTCTTAACTTTGCCTTATTCTTATTTAGGGATTTCACTACCAAGATAGGGGTATATCTCTTTTGTGATTGGTATTATATGTTTTTTAGGACCAAGTATGGAAAAAATGTCACCATAAAGTTTGAACCTATCTCTAGGTTCTATTTAAAGCCTTACATGCCTAACTTGTCTAATGTCAATTTCACTACAATAGATGAGGATGAACATCCCAATGACTAAGAGCCCATTGAACCACTTAAAGGTATATCAAAATTTCCCCTCAATGAATTGAAAGTAGATAACCATGGATATGACCCATACAAGATCATTGAATAATTAGGTTTGGGTGTATATCATATGCATAAGGAAAAGGTTGTCATACCAACTCTCACTATCCCAAGTCAAGATCATGAAGGAGTACGGAGTTTGTTTTTTGATGGCTCTAGGTCCAAGAATGGAAGTGGGCCATGTTTCATGATTATCTCTCCTTCCAAAAAAATGCACTTTTTTGATCTGAGGTTTCAATTTAGTTTCACTTACAACATAACAGAGTATGAGGCCCTCATCCATGGGATGTAATAGGCAAGAAAGAGAGGCATCAAGCTCTTATAAGGCATACATTATAGTGATTTAGTAGTACACCATGTGAGAGGGTATAATATAGTCAAGAATCTAATATTGAAGGTATACAAACATAGGGTTTGGGACCTCTTATAATGCTTTAAGGCCTTTGACATTTATTCCATTCCTAGAGGGGCCAATCAACATGCAAACTAGTTGGCAGCCATAGGAACATAGTATGATATTCCAAGTGGGGTCAAAGACATCAAGGAGTAGTCTCAAATCAAGTTGGTATGTAGACCTTCAATCCTTGAAAATGATCTTAGTTACTAGGTTTTAAAAAGGAGAAGCAAATAGCACGAGGCAAAATTTTGCTCAAGAAACCAAGGCAAGTTGCAATAGAAATATGGGGACCAGATTATCTAACTGAGGAAAAAAAAATTACCTAAAGGTTTGGTGACATTGGAAAATATATTTAATTAAGATGATAATCTAAGGAAAAATAAGGTTATCATATCCAAAAAGGAAGAACACTATGAGAAACTTATCATTTTCAAAGATATGCTACTCAAACTAGGAAAAGTGAACACTAAGGAGGAGAAGGAAACCTTTATAGAGTTATGTCAAGAGTTTGTAGACATATTTTCTTGGGAGTGCCATGATTTTAAGGGGTTTGAACCTAGTTTGGCTTAGCATACCATAGAGTTAGAGGCAAGTGCTAAGCCTATGAGACAAAAACAAATATCGATCAACCCCAAGATTGAGATCTTTTTAAACAAAGAATTGACCAAGCTCATTGAATCCAACATCATCTTACCCATCAAACACTCTTCATGGTTGGCTAATATTGTGCCTATAATAAATAATAATAGGGATATAAGGTTATGTGTAGACTTTAGGGATCTCAATAAGGTGTCATTGAGAGACCACTACCCCTTGCCCTCCATGGATTAGATTATTTAAAAGGTTCTAGGTTCATAAAGATTCTCCTTACTTGATGGATACTCAGGGTATAATCAGGTGTTTATGAGGGAATATGATAAACACAAAACTACCTTCACAACCAAGTGGAGAAATTATGCTTACAAAAAGATGCCCTTTGGACTATCTAATGTAGGAGCCACCTTCCAAATGGAAATGGAAGTACCCTTCCAAGGGATTATCAATTGGATGGTGCTCATTTACCTTGATGACATAACAATATTATCTAATGATCTCAAAGATAATTTGACACACTTGAGGTTGGTTTTTGATATGTGTAGGCAGTATAGAGTCTCCTTGAATCCCAAAAAGTGAATTTTGGTTGGTGTTTTTTTTTTGCAATCCATGAGGGTAGACTTCTAGGGCATGTTGTGTCAAAAGAAGGCCTCTTTATAGACCCTGAGAGGATAAGTGAAATACTTTCCTCTTCATTTCCCAAAAATAATAAAATACTACATAATTTCTTTCACAAAATCAACTTTATCATAAGGTTCATACCCAGATTTGTAAAATTGATAAGGCCTTTAACCCACATGCTCAAGAAACACAAGGAATTTTCATGGACCAAAGGAGGGAAAAGAAGATTTTAATCCATAAAGTAGGAAATTTCCTAAGATCCCACCCTCTTCAACCCTAATTTTCAAGGTACTTCTTCTTGTATGCCTTCTCAACTCATGATACTATTTTTTCCATGCTTATGTAGTAAAACAGTGATGGTCTTGACCAGACCATAGCCTTATTTAGTCAAGCATTAGAGGGGTATGAATAAAGGTATATATTTTTTTAAAGACATGTACTTGTATTCATGATAGGTCTTAATAATTTCAAACACATTGTGTATAATAACAAAATCTTTGTCATGGTGGTTCACCCTAGTGTCAAAGACTTCATTCGTAACAGAGATTTGAGTGAAAATAGAGCTGGTTGGGTGACCAAATGCATGGAATATGACATAGAAGTTAAGGTCACTAAGTTTTTCATGGGTATGGGAATGTGTGAACACCTTGTAGTAGATGTGAAGGAGGATAAGGAAGTGGTTTTGGTAATGCAAAGTGATCAACAAGTAGTTATAACTATATCTCCTTCTAGTTGGACTCAATACATGGTAAAATTCCTTTAAATAAGAAAATTTACTATAGGCCTAAATAATACAATAAGGAGGTAATTTAGAATAAAATACATTCCCTATGTCTTTATTAAAGGGATAATCTTCAAAAATGACCTTAATGGCATGATCTTGAGGTGTGTAGAAACTAGCCAAATTGACAAGCTCCTATACTAGTTTCATGATGGGCTTGTAGGAGGGAAATTTGAAGCAAAGACCATAATAAGGATCATACGATCAAGCTATTTTTGGCCAAGTTTTTAAATTAATCTCATGCTTAGGTTAGGAGGTGCCAAAAATGTGCTATGTTCATAGGAAAGCAAAGACTAATTACCTTACCTCTCAAGCCTATTCAAGTGGAGCATCACTTCATGTAATGGGGACTAGAATTTGTAGGTTTAATTCACCATCCATTTAGTGCAATGCATAAGTGGGTTTTGACATTTAATTATTAATTTAATATGTGGGTATAGGTATTTTCACTTAAAGAGGCAAATGAGAACTTAATTTTGGAATTCTATTATAATCTAGTGACCAGATTTGGGATTCCCTCTACCATCATGTCAACCAATGCACTAGCCTTAAGTAGTGAAATGGGGAGTGAGTGGGATCTTAACCATGAAATATACCTTATTTATTCCTCTAATTACTATCCACATGGAAATGTACTTGCAAAGACCAGTAACAAGAATCTAATTAGGATCATAAAGAGAACTATGGAAGACAACTAAAAGGAGTGGCATACCAAGCTAAGTATAACCTTATGGATAGATAGGGTCACTAATAATATGATTAATATCAATTAAAAATATCTTCCATTATATGTAAAATAATCAAGGCTACCCATATCACTTGAATTTCCAACTTTGGAACTCATACACCAAATTGAACTCATGGAGGATGATGCAATGGAGGTGCGAATGAATAAATTAAGAGAGTTGAAAGAAATGAGGGATGATGTTATGCATGACATGTGGTATAATAAATATAATTTCAAGAGATCATTTGAAAATAGATATTTTTTAAATACCTTTTAAGAAGGTGACATTGTACTTAAGTGGGATGAATACCATGTCAAACCAAGTAAGCATTCAAAGTTTTATAGTCTTTGGAGTGGACCATATGTTATTACCAACTATAAAAAGAACAATGCCTTCCAATTGTCCAAGATAAGTGGTGAATAAATACCTATCCTTGTCAGTTAGGGGTTCCTTAAATATTTTTACTAGGATCTCAAAACCATCTTTGTACATAGTAGTTAGTTTTCCTTCTTCCAAGTGTTGTAACACATGATTTTCTAGTAGTTTATTTGGTTATGTTCTTGTTTCTTTCTATTATGTGTATTTTTTGTGATGCTTATGTCTTGTTGTGTGTATTTTATAGCTTGTTATAGTCCTTGAGGTCTTCAAGGTATTAGTCATAAGGTGTTAGTTCAGTCAAAGAGTCTTCATCTAGGCATGAGTGACATATAAGAGATTCTAGGTTCTCTTGACCAGTAGGTAGGTCAAACCTTTAGAGTCACTCATAATGTTGACTTATTTATTACCTTAGTCCTAAAAAATATTCAAACCATATAATAAGAACCTAAAATCACCTTGATCAATTTCTCATGCTTCTTAAAATGTTAGGGTAGTCTAAAAGGGGATCATTGGCCATCATAATGTTAAGGCAATAGGTTCAAGTGTTTTGACATGGTAAGGAATACCATGGTAGTTGTCTTATACATCATGTTGAGCTTGTGTCAAATTCTCTCTTCATGATTATTTATGTATAAGGATCCATAACAAGCCTTAGGGTGGTCTTGATGGTGCAAATTTACTCATAATGAAGATGACCCAATGTTGTAGCTTATGACCCATCATGAATCCATCCAGTATGTTAAAAGCTTGAAAATTATGGTGAGATAAGAGGAGTTATATAATTTTATAACAAATATGGAGTAACCTTGTTTAGGTCCTTAACATGTTTTAAATTCCTTTGATTAATATTAAGGTCATCTCCTTTTGAACATTCACTTGAGATCACATCTATTACCATTAAATGGGTGTTTAACCATGGAATGATATTAATTTGACCCAATAATACCAATAATACCATCAATATCACCTTAAAAGTCCTCCATGATTGTGAAAATTCCATGATCAAACCATTTCATATGAAAAAAGGATATATTTTCATAAGTCAAATTATTTATTATCCACTAAAGGGACCCACACATGGGAAGCAATGGCTATTAAACTTCCCAATCCAAAATTAATGTTTTGAAATTTATTTTGATGCTTTTTTTCCCTCCTCATACCCACCAATAATGATTCAAGGTCTAAAAACTTGAGAAAATGTAGGAAACTAGTGTTTCATGGGAGTTTTCAAGCAAGTACAAATTTATACAACATGGGCATGGTAAAAAAGAGTTAGGGATATATAGGGGGTTTCAAAAAAGACATAGAGTGAGATAATACATGATTTTAGGCCAAAAAATATATAAAAAAACTAACCCCTCATTCCCATCATCCTCCTTGATAGCCATGGATAAAACCTCAAGTTGTTATACAATACAGACAAGAGAGAGAAAATGATGACCCAAGATCTTGACCAGAGGAAGGGATTTTAATGGCATTATTATCATTGGAATTTGTATTTATAATAATTATTTATGCTTTATGAATAATGGTTTAGAACTTAAGGCAGTTAGACTAGCCTTCTACATCCACACAAGGTCAAGAATGGAATGGTTTTAGTGTATTCTAGCATGTTTGATGAAACTAATGATTATAAATGTATTAAGAAAGTGATAAGGGTCATTCCATTTCATTCTCCACCTTTGGTTCACATGTGTGAGCCTATGTGATCAATAAACACCCAAGTTATCACAAGGTGTAGACTAAAAATAATGTTTCCTTGATGAATAAGAACCTCTAGTGCAACTAGCTGAGACTAAATAGTGGTTTGAGGTTTGATGATGGAAATTTTTTCACATATAATCACATTATTATTATAATTGGATTGGTCATATGGACCCTCAAATCTCCCAAAAATTTTCATTTAAATGAGTATGACTGGTAGTTGATCTTCATTACATACATGGACTGAGTATTCCATGGTAATGGTTATTAGAGGTCATTAAAACACTATTGAGTAAGAAAGAGTGTTGTATTCATGTATAAGAGTCCCTTTCTCACAATAAATAGGATTAATTGTGGCCCTAATAGGAAAGAAACCATAAAATAGATTCCCAATAGCTTCATACACTAATTTAGTAGAATTTAAGGTTCATTAGTAGAAGTTAAGGTTTTTGTAGAATCCTAGGTTTTAATTTCTCACTCTATATGTATGATTGATGAACTCCAAATGTTTTGTCATGTTGAGTATATGAATAAGGGTGTCTAGGGTCCCCTTAGTCTATCTTAAACAGGTTAA
This sequence comes from Torreya grandis, assembly GCA_037957365.1. Classification (NCBI taxonomy): domain Eukaryota; kingdom Viridiplantae; phylum Streptophyta; class Pinopsida; order Cupressales; family Taxaceae; genus Torreya; species Torreya grandis. The sequence goes on from JARHVA010001406.1 coordinate 1,287,996, forward strand.
ATAGTCCTCATGGGATATCTCAAATAAACTCTGCTATCTGATGGTCTCATCAAACATATTCACCTCATAATTGGCTTTGAGTTCCAAGTTAAAGCCCCATAGAGCCTTATAACCACCACCTATAGGTCCAAACCTTTCTTCCCAAGTCCAAGACATAGAAAAAAGGTCTAAATTATCCATAGTGTTATGAATAATCATTGAAACTATGAGAAGAAGGGTTTATACAAGTGTGGATGTTGTCTAAAAGTTATAACTAGGTTCTGAAAGCCAACTTAGTCCTACTATCTAAGAGGTTTTAAAACCATCATGTACAACTAAGTTTCAAATTCAAAGAAGGGTCATATATTATGAATATGGACATATTAAAATAATTTGATTTGGATTCAAGGCAAGCCAATAAAGTTTCAAGCATAACATGAAATCAATCTTCTAGCTCAGAAGACTGCTTAAAGACCCCTTGACAGTCAATGTACATATATCACTACCTATAAGGTTGTAGGTAGTCTATTCCTAAATTTGAATATAAGATGTTATGTGTAAATAGATGAGATAACTTAGATATAGAGGCAAGGTATAGAGGTCATTACCCTTAGAAGAAAAGGAACTTGAAAGGATAACCAAGTAAGCTCACTTAGGCATGAACAATGGCACAAATGCATTCAAACCTGCCTAGCCAGTCAGAATGACTAACTGATGTAAATATCATGGTAGATAATTTTCAAATACCATATTAATGGTAATTTTCCTTCTTAGTATCATATGGGTATGGTCAATCTTGAAACCTATTTTGCCTAGGTTATATGCTCAAGATATAGAGACCTAAGCACCTAACTATGTGAGTAAGCTCTAATAACAGAGTTAGGGAGGACAAGCCTCAAAGGTTATGGTCAGAGATTAAGAATATGTGACATGAGCCCCAAATATATTATTTTATAGATCTAAAAGAGGCTACTCATATCTTCAAACATAAATAACTCAAGCATTCAGGTTGATCAATAACACTCAAGGGTAGACCTACATGAGAGAGAAGGGCTGAGATGATGGTCAGGATAGTTGAGGACATATACAAAAGGAAAACATAAGAGGGATATGAATGTTATTGTGACCAAAAATCCATTAATGACTACTTATAGGGGATTTAGGGTTTTAAAACCCAGTATAAGTCTACAAGGCTTAAATCTACCCTTGGCCCTCAAGACCCTATATTCACCTCAGTGGTAGATTCAAAACTCCATGTTAAATTTAATGCCATGATAAGGAATGTGATATTGGTATAAGTCCTAATAAATTTGTTCTAGGCATAAAAAATATAAGGAATAATCAAAATTATTCTTACCACCCCTCTCGAGATCCACTACCCCAAACAACCATATCAAGTTACCAACTCAAGCACTCATATCTCACATGGCATGAAGACTCAAGACAATACTCTTAGGGGGATTTAAGGACCCTAATGCACTCAATATCCATGAAGGAGTGGGATTCAGGATCCCAACTCTATGAACAATCCTTAAGACTATCAACCCACCTAGAATGCTTATTCAGAGCTCAAAGGTCACCAAATTTCACTCAATACTCATCATACAGTCTAATTGGGACCAAGAGATATTTAGGATATTTGAAGAGGTCTATGGGATAGACACCCATGGAAAAAATATTTATTTTTATGGCCTATACTTTATGAACCATTGTTAAGATGGTAGACCACTAAAACCCTCTATAAACCTTGACTAAGGCCTGATGCAGAAATTACACCTTTAAACAAATCCAAATGAGAAAATTGGACCTTGAAATAGCCTTGATCGTCTCCCCAAGTCACATTGGACCCCCAAAGAGTTTGTTGGTTGGCATATGAAATGTGTGCAATGTATGGATCAGGCCTAAAATAGATACTCCAAGACTATATACAAGATAATGGAAGAGGTATGCACATATTATATGTTTTTAAGGAGGGAGAGGAACCCAGATGTCTCAAATAACAACAAAATTACCACCTACAAGGGCTTCCATTTTTGATAGTCACTTATAGACATACCTAGGTGGAAGACTGTGTGCATACAAAGAAGAGGAAATTGGCTTGATCAATACATCACATATGATCTAAAGGATCTAAATGGTAGATTTAATATCATAAAGGTTATCCAAGTGTCTCATATCTCTGTTTTGGGGTCAAAACTTAGGGACCCTTCCTTTAGGCCTATTGGCTTGACACCTTCCTCAAGGCAATACTACTTGAAGACTAAAATAGAGGACATAAATGGATTAGATAAAATCTTAAACCACCATGGAGATGCTTTATAATGATTTTTAGATATTCAAGTAACATTCGTTTATAGAGGAAGGATCAAAATAGGTCACTATGGCCCAAAAATGCCTTGAGACTGCCCAAAATGCATAATTATCACCCGAGGAGCAACTTGATGAGCTCATAACTTTATGAAATAGTTACATGGGGTCATAATAATTTTGGGAAAGTTTAAAGGCCTTGCATATAATATATTAGTCCCACTGGTTCATAAGCAAGGGCCTAAGCTTTATGAACCATTGCTAAGAATCCAAACCCCCTTAAACCTACCTGTAACCCTACTAGTGACCCGATGGAGAAGATATTGAATAATTTTCATCAAAATTCATTGGGATGACCTAGTAAACACTTGGCTCTCATATTTCACTCTCTGTGTATCCTATCCATGGCATTGGTCTATAAGGATAATTGTACATACCTCCTAGAAACACTATTTTGGAAAAGTTTAAGGATAAATATATGAAGAAAAACTTATTCAAAGGTTAAAAATAATTGAATAAGGTAATACTAGGTATATTTCACCTTATCAAATCATTATATACTCATAATTCTACATATAAATACTCATATAGGTTTTTCCCAAACATGTAGTCTAGATGTGCTAAAGGGAGGTGACCTAGTCACCTAAGTGAGGTAAAGTTGTAGATGTGAGATCCATGGGAGGCATATATCATTGTATATTATGTTATTAAAACTTAAAATATTCTCACTCACTTATATTTAGTGTTTTATTTAATCTCCAAGGTAATCTAAACAGTGATCATCAAGTCACTAGTCCTAATTGCCTAATAAGCCTATATGGTCAAGAAGGAAGGATGACTATTAGCATAGAGGGATGACAAGAATGTTATTTAAAGTTTTGAATCATTTTTAACTACCTCATTTAAGTGAGAAAACCCATTTCTTATTAACCATAAAATATGGGATAATTTTCCCAATCATATTGGCATGCAAGAAGAAGGTAGTGACTAAATGCTTCTAGAGGGGGCCTAATCGATCCAATTTGATGTTTGTAACTATTAAATTTAGAGGGATTTGACAAATATTTTAATGTAAATGCTCTTCATGGGCTCAAATAATCTTTAATTATCCTACACCACACCACTTCAATGTCTAAAATCTCATTGAATCCACTAATCAACCTAGGCAACACATGGAGAAGAAATGGAGGGTTGATTATAATTATTTGTTGAATGAATGGTGATCATTATGACCTATTAAAGCCATTTACATAATTTATTATCTCATCCCTCTTGTTTATTTTTCTATAAATTGAGGCTCTTAGGCTATTGTATCTATCCCTCAATTAGGTATGATGAAACTCTACCCGAATTATATCTTGTAAGCCTTATGAATCAATAAAGAAGGGCTACTTTCAGATTTATAGATAGCATAGTGTGTTTATGTGATTTTTTATTTACATAAGTGTGGAGTTTCATTCTCCTTTTTATGTCCTTTCCCTCACCTAATTTATAAAATGGTACTCTATGTAGGTCATATGTTGTGTCAAGTGTTGATGACTATGTTTTCAAGAATAATCTAGTTGAGTGTGTCTTGAACATACCTCTTACCCATTTATCTTCAAGTTTTATCAATATACATAGTATTCATATAAAATATTTATGCTTAAGATCTCAATATAAATCTTTTTACAAGCATTAGTCTTTACTTGGTTCACAAAGTGTTGATCAAGGATCAATTAGAGTGGATAAGTCAATATTTGTGCATCACCTCATTAGGTTAGGTTTGTTTCATGCATTTCTCTCTCTTTTCACCCCAATAAATCACTAGGTCTTAGGAAGTGATCTCAAATTGATGTGATAGGGGAGTTATCCCATAAAATATAGGTTTAGACCTCTTATAAGTCACCCACAACCTTTGGACTAATCCTATGATACCCTAAACTTGGAAAGGTCTGAACCACCTCCTCCTAGGGTGTAGTTTGGATAGTTAATTGTAATAAATCTTGAAAATGGATAAACAACTTAATTAAATTCAAAATTGAATGTAAGAAATAAAAATAAGAGCTCCATAAATCAAAAAAATTATTGAAATATTAAATGATTTCATAAACTCAAAATCCATTGCAAGGTAATTCATTAAAAAATTGATCTCAATCAATTTACAAATACCAATAAAAAATAATAATAACCCAAAGTTTGCCACTTTACATGGTAAAATTTCACAAGTTTAAATTTGAGTTGTAATAAAAGTTTTGGTTCTATAATGCTATAAATGGATAGTAGGGAGCTATCACCTCATCAACTAATAACTTCATACAGTATAAAAAATTATTACAACCCAAGTTGCCAAAACCACTATGCACTTACCAACCTATAAGTGGTAAATATCACAACATATTTCTACAACAAAATATTAAACACATGGAAGCATTAATATATTTCATCTATACAACTCCTTTATCTAATAAGAAGTAGAGGATACCTCCCTACAAAGTTTAAGGAATGTTTCCAAAATAAATTTTCAAAATAAATCCCAAATCAAAGGATCATTTAATCATCCATAAAATGATGTGAATCCACTCAATAAAATTATAATGATGTAATTGGATAATAAGAGAATACCAAATCAATTCAATGCTATTTATATATTATAACAATATATTTTCCCAACCAAGGAAATAAACACATTACACATTCATAAACAAACTTACATGCATAAATCCATTTAACCAAGCAAAACACACTCTTATAATATGAAGAGGTTTTCCATCCTTCTACGTGGTGCCAATTTCTAAGGAGTCTTCCAAGATTCCATTTCTTAAGATTGATGTCCTGAAGGCAAAAAAATCCATCTATAATGCACACTTTCTCAAGTGAAAAATATCCTATGCTTGTATAACTCCTAATGTTTAAAACACAAGTGGTCTTAGTGACTTTATTATAAAGCATCAAATACTAAAGTCACCAAGGTGCTCATTTCAAGTGATTAAAATGGTTGTATAAATATCCTACTAAAAAATTATGATCTATGTTTGGTACTCATCTTCCTATTATGTTATGCAAAAGTAATTTCAACACACTTGATCAAAATAGACATCTAATGAAATCTAGGAAGTTATTGGTGCCCTAAGGCACTCACTCAATGTACCTCAAAACTTTAAATAAAAAATGATCCTCAACAAATATCCAAACCTCCATGTCTTAAGTTTCATATCCAATGCGTTGACCTAGATTTAGTCCCTCTAGACCAAATCTTGAGATCATACATTCATGGTATTTCAAAAAAATAATACCATAAATTAATGCCAATATTGAGAAGAAAACAAAACATCATACCAATAACCAATATGTAAAAATAAATTTTAGATAATTATAAAAATTCACCCTTATAGAATTCATCTTTTTATGCTAATAAATTCAAAAGATTCAAGAGTGTGCAATTCCTGCACTATTTTTATTTTCCCTCCTCTAGGTTATTCTATATTCCATGATCCAATCAACGTTTAGTATAATTATGAAATAAAAACATTAAAAACTTTGATACTACATTCATATGGTACCTTATGTCATTAGACCATATATGCATTTCCACAACTTTTACCATTCCCAAAGAATGCATAGGTCCACACACATAAGAGAAAGGTTGCTTAAAATGGTCAGCACTTATACATAGTTTAGATAACACAATCAATTCCAAACTCTATGCTTTGAAAAACTAGTATATATATACCACTAAAACAAAGGTATGATTTAATCTTACTTCAATGTCATTGCTCTCATAGGAAACCTACCCATATGGGTGCCACCACCATAGGATTAACACTTTCCTACGTGGATAAGGAATTTATCTCCTAATCATCAAATAGCTCAAACTATTAAGGGTACATAAATCCTTTGGTATGCCCTACAAGCAAGAAGGTATACTCCAACCTTCTAGTGACGAGGCATAACAACTTTCATATCCAATTTAGATCTATATCCTTAGTTTATCAAGGAGACTTATTATAAGAGTTAATAATGTTCCACATTAATCACTCTATCAAAATTTATAATTACACCCACTTGGTGCTAACATGCCCAAAAGACCACATGTTCTTTTAAAACTATTCATAAGGAATGATTAGTCCATCTATTGAGGTGAAAACAATACTCAATGACCTTATTCTATACGTGATGACTTCCAAGTGGAAACCCATGTGTGATTCCACAAGACTTTGGCCCATTTAACACTACTTAGTTATCCAAACCAAGATTTATCTTGTTAAGGATTTCCTTGACAATATCCATTATGGAGTCACGAATGGGCACAATAGGTTGAGTGTCACACCTATATATCTGACACCACAATGTTGGAACCCCACTAGGTTACACAAAATATATACATTTTTTTTAATACCAATGGTACACTTCTATAAAAAATATCTAAAAAATTATTATTTTCCTACTAGATACATTTAGAAAAAATAAAAAGCAACAATATGTCAACCCACTGGTTAACTAAATGATCCATTTGGTTCCCTAATAGTTTATAATAGATTTCAAGATGAATATTTCTCAAAAAATGAATAGTGAAATGAATGAAGTGCAATATAACATTGATATAATCCTCATTTTAGTTATAAATAAGCATATAGCCACTATAATCATAATATTTATACTTAATTACAAATCTCACAACCATTATTGTGTTGAATATCCATCAAAAAGTAATGTACAACATGTTACTCGATCATCAAATAGCTCAAACTATTAAGGGTACATAAATCCTTTGGTATGCCCTACATGCAAGAAGGTATACTCCAACCTTCTAGTGACGAGGCATAACAACTTTCATATACAATTTAGATCTATATCCTTAGTTTATCTAGGAGACTTATTATAAGAGTTAATAATGTTGCACATTAATCACTCTATCAAAATTTATAATTACACCCACTTGGTGCTAACATGCCCAAAAGACCACATGTTCTTTTAAAACTATTCATAAGGAATGACTAGTGCATCTTTTGAGGTGAAAACAATACTCAATGACCTTATTCTATATGTGATGACTTCCAAGTGGAAACCCATGTGTGATTCCACAAGACTTTGGCCCATTTAACACTACTTAGTTATCCAAACCAAGATTTATCTTGTTAAGGATTTCCTTAACAATATCCATTATGGAGTCATGAATGGGCACAATAGGTTGAGTGTCACACCTATATATCTGACACCACAATGTTGGAACCCCACTAGGTTACACAAAAGATACACATTTTTTTTTAATACCAATGGTACACTTCTATAAAAAATATCTAAAAATTTATCATTCTCCTACTAAATACATTTAAAAAAATAAAAAGCAACAATATGTCAACCCACTGGTTAACTAAATGATCCATTTGGTTCCCTAATAGTTTATAATAGATTTCAAGATGAATATTTCTCACAAAATGAATATTGAAATGAATGAAGTGCAATATAACATTGATATAATCCTCATTTTATTTATAAATAAGCATATAGCCACTATAATCATAATATTTATACTTAATTACAAATCTCACAACCATTATTGTGTTGAATATCCATCAAAAAGTAATGTACAACATGTTACTTTTCAATACAAAGTCAAATATATAATATAATATGTACATTAGTATAAATGAGCCTAAAAAACAACTCAATGATCTATGAATATTGCCTAAGTATGATTCCAAATGGTTGAATAACTAAATAGAGGGAGATCATCATCCAAGTGTTTTACCTCCAATCACAAATCAACTGTATCCTACACATTCCCCATTGAGATTGGCCCTACCCTTCATAAAGGGGTAGATAAGAATAGTGTGGATATTAAGAATCAATTAGAACCCATGTTTATATAATAATTAATACATTCAGAAGTCACGTAGACCATGGAATCTAATCCTCTATCTAATATGACATTAACATACATATGTGAGTTAGAAAGTATAGTGGAATGACAATGTCTCAGTTGTAACATTACTTTGGAAAAGTTATTATATAAATTAGATCTAAGGATTTGAGTCAATTCTAGTCACATAAAACTCTTTGTTATTGAATCATGACTATCATATGATATCAAGTAATAGGTATATTAATCACATAGTGGCACCTTCATATATCAATCACCTATTATCTATGGAAGAAGTTTAATAATTTTCCCATATAGATTCAAGAAGAATGAATTTAGATATTCAGTTCTATAGTAATATAAATTTCAAGCAATCATGATCAAGAATCTCATTATTTTCATTCACTCAACCACAAGTGTTATGTAAAGGTTTATCTAATGAATTGTATTCAAAACCAGAAATGTATAGGAGGCTGGAACAAGAATCCAAGTGTACTATGTCCTCAACATATTTTTCAAACACCATTCATATGTATATATATTTGATGATATAACCCAGTCTATAACATCTCAAAATAGCTCATAAAATATATACAATGTGTCCTAAGCTTATTTAGATCTTTAATAAATATAACTTGTTACCTCATACCTCAATACAAGAAAGCCTCATATTTTCAATATTACATATGTATAGCCTATAAATATTTCACAACTACCATATTATTCTCAAATACACCAAAGACCATTCCAAATGAACCTAGTGACAACTTGTATGTGTGAATATGCATAGTGATCATATAGTTGAATAAATTAAACAGAGTTAATGGCTTGCTCAATCCTCATATGGGTGTCTCAAGAAATCAATTCAATTTGGAATCCATAATTTACCACCCCTTCTTGGTGGATCTTTATTTATGTGAATATATTGGATAATATTGTAAGTATTTCAAACCCTCTCATGTAGGTGGTTGAAGAACTCAAGTAGGCCATGCCTCCATTATTGTCCAATGTGTGAAGTAGATGAATCTATAATTATACTATATAAAGTATTGAAATTATTATTATCAATTAAATTTTCACCCTAAGGAGGTTTAATCTAGCCTCCTTAATTGTATGTAACATGGAAATATATCTCAAGTTGTGGATGACCTATGGGAGAGATGAGTCTCTAGATTGAAGGGCTAGCTCCCTTACACCATACCTAAAACTAATCAATAATATAATTAATTTGAAATAAAAGGGATAGAAAGAGATTAACACTAAAATAACATAGGTTATGCACCAATATTAACTCCACAATACTTCCTAAACTTTCACTATGAAAGACAATTCATAAAACTGATCTCAACACCCAAGGTTCTCCTAACAAAAGTGTTTCAAAATGAAGATTGAATGAAATGTGTTTCTCAAGGTATATGATTATTAGGTCTGATCATAGACACTAATATCCTTATTTACACTTAAAGACACAAAAAAACCATTTACACTTCATATGAAATGCTAAAAGTTAGATTACTTACACTAATCAAGAAAGAGTGAGATTAACACAAGGAGAGATGACCTTCACTTGATATTCACTATGAATTACTTCAAAAACTTAATAAATAATTTGGTAACTAAAAAATAGTTTGAAATATTTTATTCAAAGTCAAAATTAGTTGTCATTTCAGTAGGGCTTTTCCATATTAGATGTGGATATCTTACAAGGCCAAAAGTGGCAACTTATATAGAGAATTGGAAAGAGAGAGGGAGAGGGATGTAGAAGGAGAATATTACCAAGTATCTACATGGAATTTAAAAATAAGGAGGAGTTATGAAATATTTCAAATATACTTAATAATACTTGTGTCTCTTATGAAGATGTCCAATCATCCAAGTGGCATAAGAGTTAGGAACTCAACTTGACACCTTGCACAACTCTTCAAAACTGCACTTTTTTGCATATGAGAAGTGACAAATGGAATTTTTAATTATAAATTCACAATTAAATTATATTATAAAACTTATTTTAAACCTTTATAAACTGATTTGATCTAACATTCCAACAACAATCATCATTCATATGCATAGTTGTCTTGAAACTCTTCATTTCCCATGCCTGGCTTTATCCAAGTGCCTCAAAACTTGACTTATCTTATCCAAATAACTATATCTCCATGTATGGCCTTAAAAAATATTATTAGACCTAAAAAAATCCATTTTGGTTCCTATAACAACTCCCAAGACTCTATTTTTCTCTTCAAGCTCTCATTAGGCCTAGTATGGATTTACAAATCCATGTCAGTTTTTAGGTCCCGAGGGTGAGTGTAAGTTCCCTTTTTCTGCCTTTTTCTCTTCTCAATTAGGCCTCCTTGCCTAGAACCCTATTTTCTGATCCATATCTCTCCAACACATGTGAAACTACCCAAACTTGTTTGATTTAATTTTAATATCCTATCACCAACCTACATGTCAAATATGAGGTCCTGAGAAATTGTGAAAGTGTGAGAACCAAGAAATGGCCTTGAAACCTAGTCTTATTTTAGACTTGTTTAGGACTTCCTTGGAAAACAAGATTTATTGAGTCAATTCTATTATTTATTGTGTATTTTTTTTGGATTTAATTGGTGTAACACATCCTAAATGACCTCTCCCAATAGTTTTCAAGTTTTCCTTTGCTCAAAACCCCTACAAAACACTAAAAACCATGCAAAATAGTTTATTTATTATAGTCTGTACAAATGCAAGTACAAAAAAATTACTCATGGAGAATAAAATTGCATTCCCAAAAAATATTAAATAGGTTTTAGATTCAAACCAATTCATTATATGTGATTTAGAATTCTAGTTTTCAAATCAGGTCTCTATTAGGGTTTTAGGAGGGTTTAGTGTGGATTAGGTTCTTAACGATTGTTCATAAACCTTAGGTCCTCAATACCTAACCAATGCCAAAATTTTAAATTAAACTATAAACGTCAACTATATCCCTAATATCAGGTACCCATTAATCTTTACCATATAGCTATGAGTGTGAGAAATTGACTCTCAGGTTGCAAGTAAACCATTAGAGAGGGATCTGAGCTCTTAGCCTTTGTTCATGCAGGTGATGGGTTGAGTGAAAAAAATGATGCCAAAAATATGAATTATGGATACATAAATTCCATATATAAAATACACCTATCTCCATGAATTATATTAAGGCTATAACTAGTGAGATAGAACTGCCATTTGAATGATAATCATGCATGAAGGTAGCTCAAAGAGGTATTAAGGCTAAAATTAGCACTTTTATTGATTTGATATGAATTTTTATGGTATTGTAAAACTTTTAAAATATTTTAAAATTATAAAATATCTTTAGATATTCATACCATCCTCACCAAACCTCCTTTATCATGACTTTACCTAGGTATACTTTTGTGTGTAAATTAGGGTCTGCAGGCCTGGACATGGTTTCTAGTATTTATTTCATGTTTAGTTGAATTTGAGGGTCTTATTAATTTATGTAATTAATATGAAACATATCTCAAATTATTTCCATCACTTAAAGTTTCTCATAGACAACATTCACTTACCAAGGTAGACAAGCTTGTCACTTACATGGTTGTGTAGGAAGGGATTGGATGAACTTATTTTGACCAGTCTCTTATTTAAACCCTTATTAAATTATATTGAGATTTATGGCCTCACTTAGTCTCATTAATTGATAATTTTCTCATCCAAATTCCCTTCTCACTAACTATAGGTGATAATTCTTTCTTAAAACCATAACTAGACTACTTGCTTAGGCAAACTATAGGTGGTCCTTGAGATGGTTTGACTGCATTTTGTGTTTCAATAGTTTTGTTATTAATCCATGGTCATCTCAATGATTTTTTTGCATTATGTTAATTTTTTAACTCTTTTTTTAACTATCAAGTCATCATGATTTAACAACCTATAATACCCTTCTTACTTCTCTGTAACTCTAAATGTAGGTGCCAATTCTTGAGGTTTTGACTGCACTTTGGGTCTTAAGGTCTTCAATTATCAATATATAAACCTATTAATGACTCTTTTTTATTATTAAGAGTTTTTGGTCTCCTTATACTATCCAAAACATCACACACTTACTTATCACACATTGTTATTTGCACTTTCCCAAAGTGGCTATAGGTGTTGATTGGAGGGGTCTGAATGCATGAGCCTTGAAATCGACTCTCTTAACTCTGTAATTATACCTTGGAGATATTCAAACCTTATTGAGAGTTATTTCTCACTTTATACAAGTTCCATTTTAATTTTCATATCATTTCAAAGCTCTATCATTCTGCCATCATACATAAGCCTATGCATGAGTGTTAAGGCTTATAGACTCTCCTCTCAACTCTCTCTTTACTTCAAATGGTCTAGTGTATTAATTGGTTTATGAAACTTCATGTATTCATTTAGATATTATTTAAAATTTACTTTTTTCTTATTTTGATATCATTTATCTTTAGTCCAAAAGAGGACGTACATGTCTATCACTTGTAGGTCTCTTTTTGCTTACACAAGTTGCTAAGAGAGTCACTTTTTGAATCTTAATGTGTGAGGATGTATCAATTATATCCCTATATATTATCACCCAATATATAATATTGTTCCTTTTAACTAGCATATGTCATCCTCAAATTATCCATTTAATCTGTACAGGCATGTGTGTCATTCAACTGAAGGTTTTGTATGGAAGTTTATGCATAGAGGTTAGGTCTCTTAATCATAGTTTTGGTTATGGAAGTGGAGTATATCAAGTTCATACAAGTGATTATGATTATATATACCCTTCTCCATAATTTGAAAACCTCAAAATGGAACCTTAGACTCAATGAATGCTCACCTACAGTCAACAACCTTGTAGGTGAATGAAACTTGTCGAAAGCCCTCATTGGAGGGTGTATTAAGCTTCATGATACTTTATTGAGTTTATAACCTATTAAATAGTGTTATTATAATGCTTCATCATTTTTATTCATTACCAATGGGTAAAATATTGCATTTAGACCTGTAGCAAACCATTTATTCACAGATCATACTTTTTAAAGACCAAGACATGATGTCCCTTGAAGGAATATTTACAAAGAGATACTTATAAAGAGAGAAAAAATTAATTATGTGAGAGTGAGGATGTTTTATATGAAAAATGGAGTACTAGAAACCTCTAAAAGTGATAGATCTTTAAAATGACCAAATACTTATAATAGAGATGACTAAAACACCTTATACTTGAGACACTTTTCCTCTTATTTAAGACACTTCATGGAGTTGAATTGGATGATGAAACAAGAATTTAAAATATATTTTTGACCTCTTAAAACATCCCTCAAAACCATTCTTCTCCATCAAATTCTAAAGTGGAGAAACAAGAGCAAAATCAGACCTTGCTTAGATGGACAAGGCATAGTGACCTGTTGTCACTCTTAGAAATTATTTATAAAGGAGGGGAAATGAATTTTAAAACCAATTCCACTAATTTAAATCTTATTTTGACCCATAAAAATTACTAAAGTTTCAAATCTGAACTCTCTCTCCCCTGGTTGTGCCATCCACTTGATTTTTGCCTTTCTAAGCTTATGAAGGTACTAATGGAGGAGAGAGAGTGTCTAATGCATTTGTATGACCCAAAACCTGATCCAAAGATATAATATTACCTATGAAATCACAAGGGACACTTTTACACCATTTTTAATTTCAAGTATATCTACCAAGGTCGTATAAGTGCCTAAAAGTGCTTGTAAAGAGGTAGTTTGCTTAGTTTAGGCATTAAACTACAAATTTTGTGAGTATCTAACCATATCTAAACATTATCTGAAATTAAGTACATTGGGGAACTATTTTTTAAATGTTTTAATTTGAATATGGTACTTATAACTCCTCTAAATAGGCCAAAAGATGACCAAAATGACATTTTAGCACATAACAACATGATAAATGGTTAATACATGATATTATGACCTGAAAGATGCATTAATAAACATTTATAATTAATCTAAACCATATCAAAACTTTCACCACATTTTACAACACCAAGACCTTATTAATTTCCCCTAGGACTAGACAAATACAAACAAAACCAAACCTTGAACCAAGCTAAATAAGGACAAATGTGACCACATGGAGCCATTTAAGATCATTTAAGACCACTACAAGACTACATACAAGATTTGATAACACTATGAAAATTTTAAACTTAGATGGGTTGACCAATTTTTACTTGGGATCAAAATTTGGTCAACAAGTATCTAACTAAGTAATCTAACTTTATATTTAGCTCCACAACCACTCGAGTATATTAGGCAGCTCTGGGCCATTTGAGAATGCCAACCACTATAGATGGAATAAGGCATTAATTTAATGACAACCTGGAATGTGATAGTAAGTTTATATAACATAGATAATGACACAGAGTTTTCCATTCCATCTAATCAACCTATCTAAAGTTAAATATATAAAAACTATGTGTGATGCACATGCCCCCAATCTGGTATTTGAGTATATTGAATCTAATTCAAGTATGTAATAGTTAAATCTATGTAACTAATTTAAATGTATGAGTGATCATGTCGTGTATGATGCACCTAAATATGAGTGATTGGTATGAATTTAAATTAAAATGACTGAATCTAAATTAAAATGACTAAATCTAAGCTAAATCTAAACATAATTGCAAAACTTATGATTGTATCTATCTAAATTTGTATTGTGTCTAGTGTGATGGTTTGAGTGATATGGACTATCCTAAATTTGGGGATACTAGATAGTAGCACCATGTAGTGGATAGTATTTCCTTGTGGTTCTAGTGTCCCAATCTAGGTGCTAATGACTATCTAGTCTAAGCTCTCTGTTGTCTGAACTGACTATAGAACCTTTATTCTATTTTGTCTACCCTGAGTCTGATTTATATAACTGATCCTATGTGATAAAATGTATCTATGAAAATAAAAAATAGGAGCATGATCTCTATAAAAAACCCTATAAATTCCCCCTCTTTTTAGGGTAGTTGTGAAATCTATGGAATAACTTCCCTCTAAAGAAGTAGCTCTATAAAATGTGTTAGTCAGAGCATGATATTCTAATAGAATGTATAAACATAACATCAAAATGTAAATGTATCTGAGAAATAGTAAGAAATGTAAGATATATGTTATAATCTAGCATTACAAAAGGGTTTCAAAATAGATATAAGCAATATATATTAGTAGTAAATCTGATTAACTACTCAGGTGGATGGGGTATGATGTCCATCAAGGCTCCTAAGTAGTAAAGTTAGATGCATGAGGTCCCTTATGGCATCAAAAAAGAGAGAGAGTGTGTGTGTGTAGCAAGAAAAGACAAATATCATGGTGTAGGAAGAAAACATACAAACACATGAGGTACACAAAATTTAGGCTAAAAAGACATAATACAAGAGACATGGGCACACATCAATAAATCTAGGAATGAAGACATATAAATACATGTCCAAATGTCCACATACACAAACAAAGAGAAATTTGGCATGGAGCCATAGAGAAGGACATGTTCAAATGTTTGCATATAGAATCATGAAATAGCACACACAAAGGACATTGGTACATGTCTAAGGCATACAAATAGAGAAGTGGCATATAAGCCAAGGAACAATGGTATATTCAAATTCCATCAAAGATGGAAGAATCATAGGAAACACAATCAAGTCTAATATAGAAACTAGAAATGAAAGCATGTATAATTGTGTAATGTAAATTTATGTAGATTTTAGGGTGCTTATATACTAAAGCTAACTAGTGATAGTTAAAAAAAAATGAGTAATAAACAACTATGATTAATATCAAGGTAAATTAATACATGACTAAAATGTAAAGTATGTAAAGATAAAACCTATGTTTAACAACTGTGTAGGAGATGCCCCCAAGTGGGAATATGTAACAATGTATAAACCTGGATTGGTATAAATTCCCCCAATGCATAGATGATAGCTGGTCTAGATCAATGTAGTGGACCAAAGTCTTATCTGGAATCTACAAGCACTTGATAAGAACAAGTGAAGCATATGTGTATGATAAAACTAGCTACACTAGGATAGCTAGCAATATGCAATATCTAGTAAGTAGTAGAAATGTAAATAAAGTGATGCATACAATCTCTAAAAAATTTGGATTTTTTAAATATTTGAATGTTTTTGTATTTTTACATATTATATTGTTTTTGTGTTTTCTGAGTATAAGCTATGTACAAGCAAATGAAAATAAACTATGTACAAGGAAAGAGAGAAAAAAAGAAGTATGTACAAGGGTAGAAGTCATACTAACCAATGAATCTCATGGGAGACTCACTATCAGTGTGACTTGTGTTGAAGAGTGGAATTGTTAGCCCATGATCTAGTGTGTTGTATATTCTGAACCTAAAACTACTTGAGTAGTGATGTTATGATGTTATGGCACTAACTATGCTTCCCTATGAACTATAGGGGCCTTAGGGACCCATTTGGTATATGTAGAATTGGTAAGTGATGTAGGTGCCCCATATTTAATGTTTCATATAAATTTTGCTTATATTATTTAGAAGCAATAGAAAATAAACTCAAGAAGGGTATGGTTAGTATAACTTGATATGTTGTGTGTACGTTATTCTAGATTATTATAGATTATCCTCTTTGGCTTGGGAAGAATGACTTAAAGATAAGAAAACACTGAAGCAAATGGTTGATTAGGTAGATAGTAGGGTGGATTGCCTAGCAAGCTAGATCCAAGAGCATGAACTTCCTTAGATGTTTTCATTCCACACTTTTAAACAATCAAGTTCTGCAAATAAAAGATAAAGTACTTGCATATATCATAGAAGATACTAAAATGAAATACAACAAGTGTTTGATAAATCAAGGTGAATTTAACTAATTATAGCAATAAATAGATTGATATTAATGCTAAATTAAATGGGTGTGGTTTAAAAAATAGGATAAGATTCTATGATTAGGTGAGAGGTTAGAAAGTTGGATTTGGTTGAGTTCTAGTTAGCAAAAATAACTTGTTTTTTATCAATCACATAGTGACCATTGATGGTTGGCATGATCAATGGTTGTTAGGGTGACCATTGGTAGTTAGGGTAACCATCAGTGGTTAGGATAGATTATCAGTGGTTACTATAGTTTTCTTTTGGTTTAAGGAATTGATATGGTAAGGTTGAAAAATGGGAATTCAGAAAATGGATTTGGGCTAGGTTGGTCATGAAACAATATCAAAGTAACTAATTGGTGAAAATAGATACTTAGCTTATTATTTTCTATCTAAGGGAGGGTTGAAGAATATATTCATGAAACTTGGAGTAATTTTATTATAGTAAGGATACTTGGTTGTTGGCCAATGATTGGTATCACTTTAGATCTCTATCACACTTGTTAGTTTGCTAGTTCACTAGAAGAACACCTGCTAAAGGCAGTGATAATGTAAGAAGGTCTAGCTCTGGATGTGGATGATTAATTGATTATAGATCCTTTTTCACCTCCTCCTCTATTTTTATAGTAAGGAAGAAGAGGTGAAATAATAAGTTAATAAGATATTCAACAAACAGTTCAAATTTAACTTTCACATATATTGGCTTACACATGAATTAAATGAGCTAAATATAAAAAGGCAAGTTAGATTTGACTAGAGTTTGACTATTCAGGAAATGAAAACCTAACCATCAATGGTTAGGCCTAACCATAAATGGTTATAATGACCATCAATGGTAGAGGGTCAAAGGTAAAGTTTTGTAAAAATATTTAGTTAGTTGGTTAGCTAGTCAGCTAACTTGGCTTAGGTTTACAGTCGAAGAGTTTTAGGATGGTCCCTAAGGGGTCCCAAGGTGGTCTAGGGGTGTTTCAACATTGAGAACCATTATGTGTGGTTTTATAGTGTTTATATTTTTCCCTTTTTTTTATGTAGTTTGTATTATCAAGTTGTAAAATAAAAATGGATTACGGGTCAAAGGTTTGGTTGACCTGAGCATGAGAGGAGGTGTTCTCCCTCAAATCAAGAATTGATGAGGTGAAATAAAATTAAGTATGGGTTTGATAATTGGTTAAGTTGGTGGTGAAATGGGTGGTATTTTATCCACTGAAGTATAAACATGTGCAAAAAGTATGACTAATAGCGATAGCTAGGAGCATATAATGACTAGGTTTCCATGGGTGGTAAAAATAAAGGTCAACACTAAAAGGATAGGTAACAAGTGGAGCAAATGACTATATATGATAGTTAAGATACACTCATAAATTCAAGTCTCCTAGATAAATTTAGTGTATTCATGGGTATCCAAGGTAATAAGTGCTTCCATGAATAAATAAATTGGTCTGGTGTGTGCAATGTAACACAAGTTCAAAAAACTATGCAATATGGCAATTTAATTGGTGTAGTCAAAAGGACCAAGAAAAGGTCATCATAAAATATGTGGTAGTTAGGCCAAATGTCCAATGATGAGGGGACATGGTGGTTTTCAAGGTGGGTAGAGAAGGTGATCTCCATATGTGGTCACTTGGTGTGGGTATGTTCTAAAATGTTTATGCGATAAGTTTAGGGTTGGAGGAGAAAACCTAAAAATTCTAACCATCAATGTTCAAGGTTGACCCTCAAGATTAAATATCCATGATCACCCCAAATATCAGTGGTCAGGTGTTAGCCCTAAAATGGTGAGGTCAAAAAACCCACCATAGGACCTTTTATGTTCATTTGATCATATTGACTTATAGTGATGGGTGTTTAGAATTTTATGAGAAAATGATTATAAATTGCTAGTATTTGATTGGTTGAGATTGTTGAGGTGGACTAATGTTGATGGAGAGTTGAGTTGATTGAGGATGTATTTAAAATAAGGGAGGGAACATGGCTAGGTTGTGGGTCCTCAGGTTCTTCCTCGATGATAGTCAAGGAATGAGGTAGGTGGTGTATTGTTAATGTGATAAACTAGTTTAAAATTTGGTAAATGAATAGTGATGTGAGGTTATTTATAAATTTTAGTTATTGGTGACCTAAGATTTAGGGTTTTGGGTAATGTTTGTTTGAGTGGAGAGTTGGAAGTTGTAGTTGTTATTTAATTTGGTAAGGGTAGGGTAGGGTGGGGGTAGATGTAGATATATGTATAAATTTATAGGAATTTATGGTTTTTGGGCAGGTATACTAGGAGGGTAGGGCTAGTTTAGTCTACTAAAGGTCACCCACATTGGTCATCAATAGTCACTATCAACCATCAATGGTCGATAAGTGACCATCATAGGTCACTTGACTATTGGTGATCGACTATAATAATAGTCGACCATCGATGATCAACTAAATGGTGATGTGTTTTTAAAAGTTAAGATTAATGGTATTAGAGTAAGGTTGATAGTTAAATGTTAAGGTTAGTTGTTAATTTAGGTTATAGGTAATGTTTAAGGGTAATGGTTAAATAATAGGTCATGGCTAAAGGAAAGAGGTGAAGGTTATAGGTTGAAATAGATAAGGGTCATAGGAAATGGTAGGAAGAGGTAAGGTCAAGGTTTACTGGTGGAGATGTTCTTAGGTTGCATAGTGCTTGCATGGGCATCTATGCTATTGGTTTATATTTATGAGGAGGTGTGGGGATTCTGATCCCATAAGAGGTATGGGATTAGTTTCATCTTCATTCTTCATTGTTGGGCCTATGAGCACATTTAGGTGTTGAGACCTATGGGGCTACCATGGGAGAGCTATACATAGATGAACTTTAGAGTAGGATTCATGAGGTGGAGAGATGATTTTGTCCTCTCAAGACCAGGAGGAAGGGTACATGACATAGACTAGTTTAGAGGCTTATTATATGCCTTGGTCATTGGATGTGATTTGGAGACCATATGTTAGGTTTCTAAGATGGGCTTACTATGCCCAACACACACTACGCTATATAGCTATCAATGGATATACAGTAGATGGGATGGTGAGATAGATTTGATACCATTTGATAGGGTACGATGATAGTTTACATTGGTATAGGGTATCTTCGAGGTGTTCTTAAGATACAGGAGGGAGGATGAAGATTTTTTTTGACTACTCTATAGCTAATTCAAATATTCATGGATTGTGAGAAGCTATTGATGAGGATAGAGATGGATGATACATGTGTCAAATATGGGTATCTTTCATGGTACCAGACACTCTATGATACAACCTATATTGGTCTAGATGATGGGGGTCAATAGAATATGGATGTTGACCCAATTAGGAGAGGTGGTCATTAGGCTCAGGTGTAGGGATTAATGGCCTAGATATATAAGTAATGACTACTTAGAGGGACCAAGCATGAACAACGCTAGTTATAGTACAAGCATCATTGGAAATAACATAAGCATCACTGATAGTAGCATAGGGTCATTTGGTCACTTTTATAGGTGAGAGAGATTAGGTGAGGTCTTAGCTAGCCCTGGTGACATAAGAGAAAGACTCTCTCTGATAGGTAGGAGGTGGATTACCAACAACTGCAAGACCAATAGGGATGATCCCCATATAGAGATACATAGCGACTGCAGAGGAGCTACAATACTATAAGGCCTTGGTATTTAGGCATTATCCATACAATCCCTGATGGGGTGAGAATAGGGATGGGATGGTAGGGGGTGTAGGTATAGTGACACCAGGTTAGTGGATCACATTTATGAGAGGATAGACAAGTGTAGGAGGGTAGGCTCTAAGAGGTAGTGGTGCACCAAGAGGCATTGTTTCCTTAGGTTCTTAGTTTGTTTTTGAAACATTATACTTATTATGTATATGACTTTTTATACTAGCCTATGAGTTGATGTAATCAAATGTATATTTTGAGAGAGATATGTATATTTATTGTATACAAAATGATGATTATGTGATTATAGACTCATGATTTAAGTTTGTTTTTAAAACATTATACTTATTATGTATATGATTTTTTATACCAACCTATGAGTCGATGCAATGAAATGTATATTTTGAGAGAGATATGTATATTTATTGTATACACGATGATGATTATGTGATTATAGACTCATGATTTATAGATATGATCTTTGCCTATGGATTGTGGTTCATGGTTATGTGTTCATGTTGATTATTTTTTATTATGGTTATGCTCACAATGATGTGGATGTGGACTCACCTACCTAGGCATGTGATGATATGTTCCTTTATTCATGTTTACGATGATGTTTGATATGGATTGATGTTATGATGTGATTATGATGATAATGTGATGTTGTTTATGATTATGATCATGTTTATGACATTTATGACAATAATTCTTGATGCTCATTGCTCATGGATGATTTTTTCTATGATGTTGACATGATGGTATTGTTGTGGTGCTCATGCTGAAATTAAATGAGTATATGCTTCTTCATTTAAATTAGACATGTGATGAATATAGTTTATTACGATTATGATCATGGATTATTTATGCTATGATGATGATATGATGATATTGTTTGATGATTATATTATGTGATGTGGTTATGATTATGGTCATTTTTTTAAAATTAAAGTGAAACACTTAAAGTTAAATAACAAAACTAGATGTGAGAAAGAGAAAATAATCAAGAAACAAAAATCTAAGTGAATATATCCACCAGTATGAGAGGATAAGAAGAGGGAACAATGCTTCTTATTTGGAAAGGACTAAAATAAACTGAAGTTAGATTGGCTTAAGTAACATAATCCTTTCAAATGCTTTTCATTGTCATTCGTTAGTTGGCTAAAAAGGTGTCTTGATTACATTATATCAAGTGAGCTAAAAAATCCCTTGCTTATAGTGTATGAAGGGGAGATGGATGAAGATGGAATATTCTTATGAGACTAGCATGCCTCTTCTGAATATTACTAAAGGGTCAATATAAACAAATCTATGTCATATAATGTTTATAATCACTAAGTAGAAGTCTACTTATAAGAGCCGATTGTAGCTTTCAAAATTATTTTGCTTTGGTTGATTATTTGATAATGGGTCTTTTGTTGTTTTTCAGCCATCCTTCAAGGGAGTGGTCTAAGTTGGTGTGCTTTGTTTAATGCTTTTGGTAGTTGTCTTTCATGGGAATAGTCTACCTTATTTTGAGCAATTTTGATATATTTTTGGAATTTTTCCTTCAAGGTAATAGTATGTGAATCCTAGGAATGACCCAAGATTATTTGTGGTTATGATTTTACTTTTTCTTATTTTATTTATGCTTAACATAGACTTGATTTAGGCTTAAAGGTTCACCATTTATGAAGGCAAAACTAAAGTAAAATAAAGTTGGTTAGGTGTAAAGAGGTTTAGGTGACAAAGACCATGGGAATCTATCCTATAATAGGGGTACAAAGTACCATGAGAGTCATTCCATGGGTAGAGCTATGGTACCCATTTTTAAATATTTGGCAATGCTTATGATGGATAATCATATGATTTAGTTTTAATTGGTTTTCCCTAAAATAGGGAGATGAATGTGGTTTGAAAGTAAGGGATGAACTCAAGTTAGAAAAAATGTGATTTTGATCCTTTTTAACAAAATAAAGGACATAAATGTGAAGCATTGAGGGGCTCAAGTTTTGGGTTTCCCTCCAAAGAGGATAACTGATAGCTCTTGATCCATACTTGTGTGTTATGATATAAGGTCCAAGCTAATTGAAATAAAACTTGTCTCACTTAATTTTCTCCATATTCGTGACATGTTGATTTTACATTAATTTGATATCTCTAATATTGAATTATCACACTTGAAGGTGCTTTTCATAAGCATGTTTGACTTGCTCTTATTAGACATGAAGATGAGTGAGTGCTACTAAATTAGGTTCATCAAGTAGCTCAAGCTAGGATAAATGTTCTTGATGATAATCACTCTCAAAGATGAGATCTCATAAGGACATGTGAAGAGAGTGGAGTTGGATTTTGAGTGGCAAGATAACCTCTAGTCCAAAAATTAGAGAGAAAGGGGTGTTACCAATAAGGATTCAAATGCTAGTATGATATGCCCATAAGGCAAAGGGGATGTGTAAGTGCCAATCTCAACCAGATGCATTAACCATTTTAGTTAGCATGTTATTGAGAGTTTTGTTAGAGGCCTCCACATTTCCATTAGTTTGAGGATGATAGGGCAATGATAAAATTAACTTAATACTGAATGAGTCACAAAGACCTTGGACTTATTTATTTTTTAAGGATTGTCCATTATCGATGATTATTTTTGTGAGGAACACCAAAGCAACAGATGATATGATGGTTGATAAAGTCAACAATCTTTTTAGCTTTGGTTAAAATAAGAGGAATAGCCTCTACCCATTTAGTAAAATATTCGATTGTAGTGATGATAGAATGATGTTGTTGTGAAGAATGGGGGTTAATTTCATCAATAAGGTTTAGACCCCATTGTAAGAAGCACCATAAATTTTTGGATACATGAATACTATGGCTAGGTGCATGATCTAAATTTGTATGTTGTTAACACTTTTTCACATAATCACAACAATTTTGGTTAAGGGTGGGCCAATAATAGCCAATGTGAAGGATGTGTTTACCAATGACTAGGCCACTAAAGTGTTCCCCATAGATCTCATCATGCATTTCCCTAATAGCATGCAAAACTTTGTGACTACATAGGCAATAAAAGAAGAGACCATCAAAGCCATGTTTATACATAATTCCCCCTAGTATGGTATAATGTGAGGTTATCTAGATAAATTCTCTTTGAGCATTCTTGGAAAGACCAAACCGAATGATGTCAAGGTTGCGATAGTTGAAGGTCTGTTGATACCAAAGGTTGGGTTAGGTCTCCTCCACATTGAAGATGGTGGGAGAGTCTAATTTGACGTAAGAGGGTTGGGTAAGTCTATGGATGATGACTGATAGATTAGAGTCAAAGGGTGCATATAAGATCTAAGAAGTGAGGGAAGCATTGTATCAAAAAACTTATTCATAGATCATGGAGTGGTTTGGATACGGTAGTGTTCAAATGATGCTAAGAGGATTTCAACTAATTATTTGTACTATTGTAAAACATCATTATTCCATTGGTAAGATTCATTTATTTTATTGATCACAAGTTAGGAGTTACCAAATATGTTGATCATTTTGACTCCCAAGGCTAATGTAGTTTGGAGGCCTATTACTAGGGCTTCATACTCGGCCATATTATTGGTACATTAAAAATATAGCTTGAAGGATAAAGGAAGAGGTTTACCTTAAAGGGGAATAAGGATGATCATGGATCCCTTACCATATTAACACTTTGATCCATTAAAGATCATGGTCACTTTATAGGTTAAGTCTACCTGAGAGAGGACTCATTAGGAAACTCAAATGGAAGAGGTTGATCATCTGCTAAGGGTGCATTGGCCAATTGGTTAGAAATGACTTATCCTTTAATTAAATTTTGTTTAATAAAATCAAGGTCAAAATCAACTAGAAGAATGAGCCACTTAGCCATACACTAGTTTTGGTATGGCTTGGAGTGCATATAATTGAGTAGATCGGTATTGGTTATGACATAGGTCTTGTGGTTGAGAAGGTAGTGGTGAATTTTGGTGGCTAAGAAGACCAAATCTAGGCAAAGTTTCTTGGTATCATTATACCAAGTTTCATACTCTACAATCATGTGGCTAATGTAGTAAATGGATTGCTCCTTATGTTATTGATCTCGATGAGCCAACATTGCCCCTAAGGAGTGGTCAATGGTAGAGATATAGAGGTAAAAAGGTCAATATTCCTTAGGAGGAATGAGGATGAGTTGAGATAGAAGGTAATTTTAAAGTGAATCAAATGCCTTTTAATAGTCATTTTTCCACTTCAAAAATACATCCTTCTACAAAGGTGATGGAAGGCTTGGCACTAGTCTAAGAGCTGGTAGATAAAGTGATGAATAGATTGGAGCTTCCCCTACAATCTATGGAGTTACTTGAGGTGGGTAGGAGGAGGCATGTCAAGGATTGATTTAATTTTGATATGATAAAATTCAATTCCCTGAAGGGAGATGATAAATCCAAGGGGATTTCTTGATAAGACCCTAAAAATACACTTCTTGGAGTTAAGGTGGACATGGTAATAGATGAGTCACTTAAAGATAATCTTGAGAATGGCCAAATGATCCTTATAATATTTGGATTCTCTAAGAAGGTCATCAACATGGTTTTATACAATTTTATGGATAAGGTCATGGAAGATGTAGGTCATAGCACATTGGTAGGTTGCATTAGTGTTATTCAATCCAAAAGGAATGACCCTATAATAGAAAGTTCCCCATGAGGTGATAAAAGTGGTTTTGTGTTGATCTTTGGGGGAAATTAGGATCTGATTGTAACTTGAGAATCCATTCATAAGAGATAACATCTCATGGTTGGTTGTAAGATCAACTAGTTGGTCAATGCTTGGTAAAGAAAATTAATCTTTTAGGTAAGGTTGAGGTCACAAAATTCCACACAAATGCATAGTTCCCATGTGGCTTAGGTGATAGGCATGATGTTTGAGACCTATTAGGGATATTTAATGGGTTGAATGAAGTCGATAGATAGGAGATGTTGAAGTGACTCTTTGATGAAAAGAGCTATGTGAGGGTGCATTCATCAATTTTTTTGCCTAATGGGCTTAGCATCATGGATGGTGACTATGTTATGGGTAATGATGGAGGGGTTGATTCTTGACATGTCACTATAAAACTAATCAAATACTATGTCTCAATCTTGTAAGAAGGAGGGGAAGTCCAAAAGTTCCTCAGAGTTTAGTGATTGGCCAATTTTGTTAATGTGTGGGATATCTAGAATTCCCAAGATGATATCCATGGTGGATTCATTCAACATCGTTTAAGTTTCATGAGGAAGAGACTTGTGGATAAAGGAATCTTATATACCAAGATAAGAGAGAATGAAATCATCATCCTAACATCAAATGGTATTAATGGTAGGAGAGTCATCTCCTATTATTTTAAGGTGGGTTAGATAAATGGTTATGATCACCCTAGCCTTTTGATAAGTCAAGGGTAGGTTGATCATGTTGATGGAAAAAAAATGGTTAGGGGGATGATTTTAGAATATTTAGCAGTTGGTGGTGGATTGGATGGTGAAAATGGGATTTCCTCATCAATGATGGTAATGGGAGGTGGGTTAGTTTGTTGTTTAAGTGGCATGAAACTGAGGCCATGATTTTCATGAGATTTTTGGGTTTTTATTGGAATAAACTCATGTAACTTATGTTCATATTGACCTAGACCAAATCCCTTCTAAGAACACCTATAAAAATATGTTTAGGCAAAGTTTGGTTTGTCTAGATAGGAGAAGCTGGAGGTGAATGGTCAAAGTGGTGGAAGTTTCAAGGGGTTTATAAATTCCCCCAGGGATGAATTTCGTTTGACAATTTTAGGGTCCAAAAGGAAAAATGATTCTAATATTGGGGTCATAACCAAGTTGGTGTTCAGGTTTCTCATACTCTTAGGGAGTAGGGAAAGCATCAAGGGTTAGAAGGTGGTACTCACCCAATGAAAGATGTTAGAATGTTGATTCAAAAGGGTTTGCTATGGGGATTTGGGTAGAAGGGATGGATGAGTTGGTGGATGCTTTAGTGGTAGAAGAATATGTAGCCTCATTTTTTAATGGTGAAGGTTTTTTGGATGGAGGAAGGAGAACATCATTGGGTTAGTACATCATATTACATGATGTAAAGGGATTGGGGTCAACTTGTATGGTAACAACTTGACCTTTGAGCTCAAACTCGATGCACTTGTGTAGGGTAGATGGCACACAACCCATGTAATGAATCTAGGGGCATCTTAGCAAGATGTTATACTAGAACACTCCTTCTACTACATATAAGAGTTTAGGAAGGGTGCAGTGTCCTAGGCAAATCTAAAGGATAATAGTTCCTAAAATCATGGCCATGGTGTCATTGAATGATTAGAGCACTATTGAGGTTTTTGACATGATGTTCATGGGTAATTTGAGTTGGTTATATGCATGGGAAGAGATAATGTTGATATCATCTCCCCCATCAATCATGACCCTCTTGATATAGGTTTAGTTGATATAGGTGGTAATGAAGAGAGGAGGGTTTGGATCATCTAGATGGATGGAAGCTATTATGAATCCTTAAAGGTAATAAGGTTGGAAATGTGAAGAGATATAACAAAGGCTCTTAAGTTTGAGGGTCTTTTGGCCTAACCTCTATAGATTATAATACTTATATCATTGCTTGGAGATGATGAGGTGAGGTATCGATTAGTTTATACAAACTCATCTTCACCAGTGTTTGGTGAAGCTATTTTAGAACTACTCATTGGATTGATTTGGATGTGTCATATTAAGAGGGACCTAAGATGGACACCTTTGGTTTGGTTAAAGGTGGTGGAAGATAGATATGTCCATGGAATAAACACCTTTGCTTTTCCCTTATCCTTTGATTGAGCCTATGATCATGTGACCACATAGATGGTATTGATTTGGGGAGGAGTCAGGTTAGAGGATTACTTTGGTTCCTATCCACTATGAGGTGAGAGCGGAGGAGTAGATAGGTGTTGGTCGATGGTTGTTATTTCTTGGATCAATGTCAAGCTAAGGAGAGACTCATCTGATAATAAGTCATCCTCGTGATACAATTGATGGGATATAATTTAGAGAACTTTATAATTCTCCATGTCATGCCCATTTGTCCTATGGTATAAACATACTAATTTTCCATTATACTAGGATGGTTTAGGACTATGTAGGTCAAATAGGCTGATAGGTGGCAAGGTTAAGCAAGATTCTTATAGTAGCCTATGTAGGATGTTTTATTAAGACTTGGGCAATGGTGGAAAAGGTATAGGGGTCTTGGTTTTAGGACTTGAGGTGGAAGTCCTTTTAGGAGTGGGCTTAGTTGTAGAGGGTTCAGGTAAATTAGCATTCTTGGTGGATGGTTTTGGTTTTGTTAGAGAGGTTGAGATTTTTGGGTTAAAAAGTTTTGAGGTAGATGTTCAGGAGATAAGTGGTTTGTTTATAGATGATCAAGAGATAGGAGGTATGTGCATGGGTGGTTCAGTGAAAATAAGTGTGGATGAAATTAGGAGTGATGGTGTAACCAAGAGTGGTGGTTGGGTTTTTATTGGGATGGTTGGTTTCCTAATTAAGTTAGAGGGATGAGTCCCCAAAATAGAGGTAAAAGTGGAGAGGGGAGGTAGATTTTTAGATTTTGGGCTTCTAGGTGGTTTTACCTTCTTTGTTGGTTTAGCTTTGGGTTTGTTTGATATATTTCGTGGGCTTAAATCTATCTTTATTGATGGGTGAGTAAGGTTATGAGTAGGAAATATGCCAAGGTGATTTGATGAATTTGGGTAAGTTTAGTTCTAGTGGTGCTACTATGGTTTGATGGGCAAAGGTGTTTGATGGTTGGGTTATGGTGATAGTGAATTTGATAGTGGAAAGGGTAGGTTATTCTAATATAAAATGCTTCTACTTGGTTCTATATGGGAGTCCAAGTTATTTCCAAAAGGTGTCACAATCTAGGTTACTGTTAGTTATGAATTCTAAGTTTTTAATGAGTTTGGACAAGGGTTTATAGAAAGTCTTGAATACCTTGATAGTGGATTCAAAGGATAGACCAAAGGGTTGAGGGGAAGGAACAATTACCTTGTCCTTTTCTTGATTAAATTTTTTAATATCTAGGAGGGTAACTCCTTAGTGGGATGTGTAGGCAAAGTGGTTTCTTTCTTAAGAGTGCTCATTAAAGGAAGAGTGGATTATTATATGATTGAGGAAAATGATAAAGTGGGAAGGGTTTCCTCCTTTGATGTGCATATCAAAGGAGAGGTTGTTGACTCCACTACCTCAATAAGTGGAGTAAGGTAAGAGGTTATTTGGTTGATGGTATTCTCAATAGTAACTTCACCAAGAACCATATTAACAGTATGGGCCTCGTGAACATGAGAAGATTGTGCTTTGATTTCACTATTGGTCAAAGAAGCATGGTTTGGAAATGGTTGTCTAAAGATGTTAAGTGAGTGGTTTAGGGGTGCATTGGGGTTATCCAACATAATTTCCCCCTTGTTAATGAGAGTTTAGGCAAAATTCTTGAAGGTATTTCACCTACTAGTGTCATGTCTAATGACTTGATGGAAGGTGCACAATTCATTTTCCTTATACCAACCTGGTATAGGATGAGAAGAATTGAATTGCTACAAAATTTTTATGGGGGAAGTTGTATGATATTGACTTTTAACAACTTCTCCAATATTGAAGAATATGAATCTCCAAGTGGAGTAAATTACTTTTGGGTGTTCTAGTTTGGGTTCTTGGTATTTTGATTAGAGGAATTGGAAGAGTTAGATATGTTAACAATGGTTATAAGGTCAGTTTTAAGGACAGCCACATTCATGATTCCCTTGTTTTTATAATTAGTGTTGGTTTAGTTGTTGGTTTTAAAGGAGGAAGCCTAATTTGAATTGAATGTATAATTCTTATTTCTCAATTTCAACTTCCCCTCATCAATGGCTTTGTTTTCTATTTTTTGTGCCATGGTGAAAGCTTCATCAAAGGTCCTGAAGCTTTGGACCCATAAAGTAGAGGATATGTGTTTTGCACAGGCCAAGTCAAAGAGTTCAATCAGCTTGGGTTGGGATAAAGAGAAGGAGAGTTAGTTTATCAGACTTCTCCAATGAGCCATGGAGTCATTAATGGATTCATCATCAAATTATTGAATGGAGTAGAGATTGGTGATGGAGACTTTCTTAGATATGTTTATGGAAAAGTGATCTAAGATAATTTGAGCTAGTTGGGTAAAAGAAAAGAGGGAGTGATTTGTAACAGCACTATACCAATATAATGTTAAAAATTATAGAGACATGGGGAAGGTATGAATAAGGAGATCATCATCATAGGAATTTCATATAACATGAATGCCTAAATGATCTTTGGTGTTTTTGAGGGTCCTTCTTACTCTAAAACTTAGAGAACTTCAAAACTTCCCATTGAGGAGGATATTTTCGAATATGGATGGATGGGTGAATTGGTTCATTATATATTTGGTCATATGACAAAATATTATGAGCTCCATAAATGGATGACTCTAAAGTAGCCATTTTGTCGATTAACATTTTGACAAGGTCAATTTGGGTTTGTTCACCCAAGTGTAAGGTAGGTTGTGTTGGGTTTGGGTAGGTGTAACATGTGTATAATTGGTGGGGGGTTGAGAGGCTACCACATGTTGGTATGTGGATATGGGTGGTTGGGATGATGCCACATATGAATATATAGAGATAGGTGGTTGGGTGGAAGGTAGAGGTATATACCCTTATGGGTTAGGGATGTAGCTCTAGTTTGGTGTAATGGACACATGTTGAGAGATTAATGCAAGTTGGGTAGGAAGCATGGTTGGGTTAGTATATAGAGGGTAGGTGGTAAATTTAGTATTGATAGGTGTAAGGGTGGAAGATATGTGAACCACCAAGATCTAAAATGGAGTGGAGGTAGGTAATTTGGAAATGAGAAGAATGGTGGTGGAAATCACAGAGGGTACTCATATAGTAAGGGAATTATTAGTGCCCAAATTTTGGGTTGATCCTATACTAGGAGGGTTATTGGTTGGGGAAAAAAGTGCTTGGGTGTTGCTTGGTTGAGTGGGTTAGTTCTGAATGGTAGTATTAGTGGGGTTATTGGTAGAGTATGATGCATGGGTGACTAAAGGTTGGGTAGAGATGGTGGCTATAAAAGTGTCACCCATAGGGTGGGATGGCATATCATAGGGTTGATTAATATTTGGAACCAAAGTAGGGGAACAATGAGATATGGTATTAAGGTCATGTTTTAGGGCTATGGGTTATTATCTAGAAAAGTGGCAAAGTTTACATCACCTTGGGAAATCATTCGAGGGATGGTAGGACTCCCATAAGAATGAGGATAAATCTCTACATCTAAAATGTACTCCTTGGATGAGGGAGAAGAAAAAGATGGATGATTAGGAGGTGGGTCCTAATTTTCTTATTTTATTAGTTGTTGCCTAGTCAAAACCATGTAAATGAGGAAAGGAAGAGGATATAGGGAATATAGCAACTCAAACAAAGAGAAGACAATAAATAGTTAAGGAAGTGAAACACACACTAAAGCACATTAAATCCTAAGGTTCTTTTTAGTCTCTCTTATGGCTTATGCCTTAAGTTTTAAGAATTATGGGATTGAAATTATCTTATAGGGTGGGTACTATAAAATAAGTCTATGGTTGGTTTTAGGTTATGTTTAGGCTCTCAAAAATATCTAAATTGGAAATTAGTATGTGGATTGATATTGGGGCTTACCCCCTCACTTCACACACCATAGTGATAAGGGTTTCAGGTGATTAGCCAAGATATATCAATTGCTAAAAATTATACTCAACTAAAGAGGTGAGTTGGTTCTCCCCTTGGTGATGAAATCCAAGTAGGATAGTTGGGAAAGGTGATTGCTAGGTGATGAAATCCCAGTTGAGCCTTATGTCAATGTTTTTATTCTTGATTAATTGTGAATGGTTTGGTCTTGTGTGTGTGATAAAAGTGAAACTATGATTGATTCACTCGATCAATTAAGATATGTGAGATAAAATAAGTAATCAAATAATATATGAAATTAATTTTAAGCCTAAAAAGAAAATTTGGTTGCATTGTATGAGCAGAAAATAGGAAGAAGAAGCCCCTAGATGCAACTATGAACCCAAAAAAAGATTCCAGAGTCCCACCTAGCATGCCAAAATGTTTCAGAGAAATTTCACTTATATTATTTAAAAGGAAGAGAAAAAACACTCAAGAATCATATGGTTAGTAGAACCTAATATGTTGTGCATGCATTGATCCAGATGATTGTAGATACTCCTCTTTGGCTTGGGAGGAATCACCTATATATAAGAAATCACTAAAAAAAAATGGTTGATTAGTTAGATAGTACGGTGGATTACTTAGAAAGATAGATCCAAGAAGCACAAACTTACTTGGAGGCTATCAATCCACACTTTTAAACAATCAAGTTCTGAAAGTGAAAGATAAAATACTTGCATATATCACAAAAGATACAAAAATGAAATACAAGAAGTGATCTATAAATGAATAGGTGAATTTGACTAATTATAGTAATAAATAGATTGATATTAATGTTAAATGAATTAGGTATGGTTCAAAAAATAGGACAAGGTTATATAATTAGGAAAGAGGTTAGAAATTTGGATTTGGTTGAGGTCTAGTGGGTAAAAATAACTTCTTGTTTATCTGTCACATAATGACTATCAGTGATTAGGGTGACCATTGATGGTCAGAGTAAATGTTGATGGTTAGGATAGACCATCAGTAGTTAGATTAACCATCAGTGGTTACTATGGTTTTGTTATGGTTCAAATAATTGATCTAGTAATGTTATATAATGGAATTCCAAAAAGTGGATTTGGGCTAGGTTGGTCACAAAACAGTAACAAAGTACTCATTAGTGAAAATAGATACTTAGCTTGATGGTTGTTCATTCAAGGGAGGGTTGAAGGATCTATTAGTGAAAATTGGATCCATTTTGATAGATTAATGATACTTGTCTATTGACCAATGAGTGATAACATTTAAAATCTTTGTTGCACTTGTTGGTTCACTAGTTTGTTGGAAGAACACCTACTAAAAGAAGTGTTGATGCAAGAGGCTCTAGCTTTAGATGCAGATGATTAATCAATTATGGATATTTTTTTACTTCATATTCCTCTCTTTTTATAATAAATAAGGATAAGTGCAATAATAGGATAACAAGAGATTCAACAAGTAGTTAAAATATAACTTTCACATTCATTAGATTACACACAAATTAGATGAGCTAAATATAAAAAGGCAAGCTAGAGTTGACTAGATTTTTACTATTTAGGTGGTGGGAACCTGACCATCGGTGGTCGAGGGTCAAAGGTAAATTTTGGTAAAAAGCTTTAGTTAGTTGGTTAGCTAGTCAATTAACCTAGCTTAGGTTTGTGGTCGAAGGGTTGTGGGATGGTCCCAAGGTGGTCTAGGGGTATTTCAACATCTAGAACCATTATGTATGGTTTTCTAATGTCTACACTAAAAACCCCTAGACCCTATTATAACTAATCTTGGTGTAAACTATGTGGAGGAAGGTCCTCTAAAATCCATGACATATTTTTGATGCAATGGTCTCTCTAGTAATGGTTTTCAAGGGAGAGTATGAATATGTGTAAACATTGTATAAGTAGACATGTCTAGCTCTAAGGACCCTATTGAACACTAGATGTATGCATAGGATATGTACTCTATGATGTAATGGATAGCCATGCAATATCTGGTATTAGAATTAGAACTATAACTAGTGTCAGTGTTATGTTTTAGGCTAATGCATTTGTTTGTGGTGTGGCCCGGTGCCCTATGATATTCACACAATGAATTTGAATCATAAATATTTGGAAAAGGATATATCATATCAACCTATTTAATGGGAGGAAGAGATATGGCATTGCATTCCAATAGTTTTTGAAGAACTCATGATAGAGACTCTGGTAAATAAGTGAATACTCTATGCTGAGGAGCTGATAAAACCAGTCTGGGAGAAGGCTCTGAAGTTGCATTGACTATTGTGTTTTGATCTATTTTTTATTTGTGGTCCTAACTTTTTATGGAGATTTTTTTGAACTATTAATAGTTTAATCTGATCTATTTGTGTATTTGAATTTTCCCATTACTAAGAGCTTAACCTCTCTTTCCTTATCTATGTGGCACATATCTGTGAATGTGGGAAACTTTTTGAATAATATTGCTTCATGAAGTTGAGTAATAGACTCTATTTTAATATATTTTGAAGCTCTTTGTCTATCATGGGGCTAGTCAATTTTGATAAGATTATCTTGTACCGTAAGACATAATTGACTATGGGCACATTTGACTTTTGCTTTAGTTATGCCACTTACGCATATGATATCTTGTCACTTATGTTTATAGATAAGTGTGCTAGGAACATATCTTCTAAAGGATTTAATTTCATGATAGATTGGTTAGGAAAATCATAGAACCACTGTAAGGCATAATCCTTGAGACTACGTGGAAATAGCTTTGTAATAAGCCAATCCTTTGACACATAGTGAAAGGATCTATGGTGGTGATCTGGGTCACCCTTACCATCATATGATTTGAGCTTAGGTGTAATTAAATTGGATGGAAAAGGAGTTACAGAAATGTGATGTGCCAATGGTGTATGCAATAGAATATTGGAATCCAAGGCATGTGAAGGCTTAGTTACTTCTTACTCAAGATGTAACACCTTTGATTATAGAGAAGGAACCTACTTCATAAGGGATTGTATATCAAGAGGAGAAGAACTAGCCACAATTGGAGTAGTTGTCAATGATGTTTTAATAATAAGCTTGGGTTGTTTTATCTGAGTTGGTTGAGTGGGCCCCACTGAAGGTGTAAAAACATCATTAATTGGAAGGGTGGAAGATTGACCATTGTTTTTCTTTTGGAGTACCTCTTTAAGGATGTTTATGAAATCATCTTATATATCCTTATATTTGGACACAAAGTCTTGAAATTGATGCTTATCAGTTACATCAAATCTGTTATTAAATTATGCCATTGTAGGTTGAAAGTAGGAAAACAAGTTTTGTATATTTTGTATTTTTTAAGAATAGTAATATATTAAATTTTTCAAAATTTAAATATTATAGCAAATTGTGATGTTTTAGGAATTCAAATATGAGTATATAGAAAAAGGATACAAACCCTAAGTATGTATAGGGTTAAAGTTTTGGAATCTAGGGTTTCTTTTCAATAATTTAAATTAGATGTGAAATAAAGTGAAACCCTAATGTACAATTTGATTTTATTCAACTAGGCTATCTAAATAAAATCATAAAATTCAAAGTGTGCAGCCCTAAATTTATTGCACAAAAATAGGAATTAATGAAATCTAGGGTTTTATGCAATGCTCAAAGTAAGATGAGTTCACAAAATGATTTAAGGTTTTAGGTTTTTACAAGATTAATTACCTATGTTTGGTTAAAGGGCTGAGATTCCTAAATCAATTAAATACATTATAGTAATTAACCTACTAATTTTTTTATGAGATTTGATTTATTTTGACTTTGTAATAATAGAAATAAATAGGTTTAAATAGAGACTTATCTGAAAATAGACTGTCATAGTTGATTTGGATTCTAAAACTTGATATCTGAGTTGTACTAAGTGTCTCAAGCAGGATTTTGATATTCATCTATTCACTAGACAATAGTGCTTAGTTTGGAAAATAGTGCCATCCATGTGTAGTGTCCTCAATCTGGTGATAATATTCTCTTTGTGGGATTTTTCTTGTTTTTAGGAAGTACCTGTGTTTGTGTTTATATGTTATGTTCTTGTGTGGCTAAAACCTATAACTCTGTATTGTACCTTGAAAGCTTGATTTGATGTGCAAACCCTAGTTCTCTTTGCAAGTATGATATGAGTAAGAATTTAGTGTGTTATTAGTATCAAGTGCACATTTTTAACACCATACTATGTAGAGAGTTTCATAAATACTAATACTCCAAAGAGGGATCAAGTCTGATGTAGTTATCCCACCTAGTGTTTGATGTATATGCAAGTGAATGCTATAATAAGAATGGTCTTGGATGCATTGAATATGCTTGAGCTTTGGAATGCTTGAAAACTAGACTTAGGGTTGTTTTAGATGGTAGTATTTAGAAAGTAGGGTAGAATAGGGATAATGTACCTTGATTTTTCACAAATTTATCTTTAGTTTGAAAAGCTTTTGCATCTATTTTCCATTAGTGAATAGAGGTGGATTAGATTTATATTTATAGGATATTATTGCTTATATAGATAATAAAATGAGCTTAGGCTGACCTTAGGAGGGGCACACATTTCAAAAAATATCAATTGGTAAGAGTTGGGGACACTAGCACCATATGGCTGTAGTATCCCAAATGTGGTGCTAATTTCATTTTGGCAAACTGCTGAGAAAATTGGATTGGGGTTAAAGGTGATAGTTTAGGGATTATTTCTTGACTAGATGAAAGTGAATAAGGCTTATTTAATAGTTGGAAATGTAAGTCTAAGGTTATATAATAGGTCTATGGAAAGCCTAGGTACAGGGTAACTCAAGTGACACTTTTATCATATAATTACCACTTTTAGGTGATTACATTAATGTATACCTACATATCCCTAAGGTGTCTATGTTTTTTACCAATAAATAACCTCACCCAAGTCTGTAATAGTTTTTAAATAAAACCATACATAGAATCATATTCTCCATTTATGATTTTTAGAAAGTCCTTTATTATCAATAAATATTCATATGGCAAATATTAGTGTTTCAGGCTGTCCCATTATTACTAGTTTTTAAGAATGTCTCAAAACCCACAATGTCTCCCTTAAAAGGTATTGTTTAAAAAATTTAACATGGTCATTCCTAATTCTTCCTATATACTTGAGCTTTAGTGTTTTAGTCAAAATTTTACCTAGGAAATTTTAGTTTTCTTTAAACATAGAGTTTGGTATCATAAGTATGGTTTGTAGATGGAACCAATTCCATTTCTAGGTCCATATTTATGAAGCCTAAATTTTTATATTTACATAAAAATTATCATTCCACATATTTAGACATAATATCAATAATAACCCATACATGATTCATATTTTCCTTACCATTCAAATCTATAAAACAAATAACAAGATGAACTGACCTAGTTATAAGAAGATTCTAGTCTCAATGTGTGGAATAATAACTCTTCTCTTATGACTAAACTCTGTCCTTTTTTTCCTTTCTTCCTTTTTATATTTTTTTTATTTTTCTAACCCATTCACAATTTGCATGTCCAATTAATTCTCATACTCTCTAGTGAGTTTTCCCACCATGCAACCTGAATTATTTAATGCCCTATTACCTTCATTTATCATCAACTTCTAGTCATAAGATCTATATTCAGTATGGTAGCCACATACAACCCTCATCATTCTAAAAAATTGTGAAATAAACTCATGTTATTGTTACAATAAATAAAAATAGCCCCAGTTTCCTTTCTCAAAATTTCTAAATAACCTAATTTCTTTACGCTTTCACTTCATAGAATTTTTCCCAAGATAATAATCATAATATATTTAAATCCAAGAAATACCCTTTAATTTAAATTATTTTGGGGTGCATTTGCCCCCTTTTTGCCTTCTTACAATGTTCACCAAAAGGAAAACAATCAAACAAGATCATTACACACTCATACCTCAACCAACTATAATGAAATCAAGGTTAACATAACACAATAAATTCCTATAGATATTTTAATGAAATCCAAACATCCAACACAATCTAGTACTAACTAAATCATCCATTCAAATCATAGACCTCACCTACTATGCAAATCACGTCAAATGATGAAGTCAACAATGCAACATGCCTCATTAACTATAAGAATAAATAAACAAATAAAAATCATTATTTAAGAATAATTCATATTAACATTTAGTTTACTCATGCAACTAGATTATGGTGTGTGTGGGTTAGGCTATTATCTCAACCATCAATGTTAGTATCTAAACCTCCCTCTTTGATGATACTCTCCCTTTGTACTACTTGTGAGGGAAATATAGTCCTACAACCACCTCAACCAAATATATGGGTAGTTACTATAATACTATAACAATAATCAATATATAAGCATCAATAAATCATTGTGATATAAATCATTTATAATGAAATTTTAATCAATCATGATCATAAAGCATAGTAATAACATCTGCAACTATTATCCAACATAACAATTGATCATGAAATAATAACATGACTAACAACCATGATGCATATATACCCAAATCAAGAATAAAAATTATAACTACAATCATTAGTTTCATAATCCTATAATAATACTTAAGTAGTTTTGTAGAGTAGAGCTAGATGTGACAATACAGTAAGGGTCTAGAACATACCCACCTTAACTTATACCTTCAAATGAGATGCAAATAGATCCTAGTTTAAACACTACCTATCAATATTAAATAAACATAAGATCCTTACCAATACATCTTGACTTGGAAAGAGGATCAATTGAGTACTAGAAAAGTATAACTTACTCAGTGTCCACTAAATAATGACACCTCTTTTTGATCAAGATCATATGACAAAGTTAAGGATATTTTAGTAACTTATAAAGACATGATGACATTAATAGGTATTTGATAATCATTCAAAGGATGAATAGTGATAAAATCCATTATTTCCTTGATAAGCACACTAATAACCTTATTAGTACTTAATCTTTATATTTAAATGTTCCAAAATAAAATGTACTAGATCATTATCAGTTTTTAACCTTACATCAACACTTGTGAAGAAGGTGAAAATTACTACACTCAGTTTTTAACTTAATCATCTTAACTTGTCCTATGGAAGAGTGATGAAGGACACTACATAGTGTAATTATAACCATCAATGGAAACATCATTAACCCTCATTAATGAAATAATCAATAACCTAAGTTATTTTCCACAAGATAAAAATAACCCATGTCTACTAAAATATGAATTTCTTATAGCTAAAAGACATGTTCTAAAGTTTACATGATCTTATTTAATGTCTTAACCAACCAGTCTGCATATTCACTTGTGTAATACTTGTCACCCTCATTAACCATAGTAAGCCATAATTTTGACAAAGCTCATGAAGAGTGTTTACAAAGTTCCCCACATCTCAACCCTTCTCTTGTTCATATGAAATGATGATATACTACTTTTAACATCCTCTTATAAAGCAATCCAAGCATAATAACATCACATAACCCTTCAAAAAAATATAGAATAGAGGATTAAATAAAACCCTACAATGGCTAATTTAATGCTTGGCTAAATTACCATCCCTAAAGGTTTTACCTCAATCATTAAATAAGAATTTGGAAGCATTATAAAAGAGATAGAACCTTAACATGTAATAATTATCATTACCTTCCACATTATAACCTCTATCTTGATTGTGATTTTATCCACTAAGGCCACACAATAACCAACTTGAGTGAAACTTTGAATTTTAGTATACATTGACAATAAAATAATGATCTTCAATCGAGAAAGGTTCAATCAGACAGTTATGAACTTATCTTTTAACTATGTTTGCATTATGGAATATTCATCCAGATAGTAGAGCATCTACATTTTGCCTTATTTTTCCCCTTGACAAAATTCATAACATCATATTAATTAAAATATAAGGTTATAATCTGAAAATTCAATAGCATTTTAGGAGAAAAAGAGAACAAGTAAGACCAAAATCAAATCCTAGATCCTACAAGGGGAAGAAGCAATACCAATGGAAAAATAAACCAAAAATGAAGGAATGAAAATGAGGCAAAATAATGATCCAATTTTTAATGATGTCAGATATGTCAAGTCATTCCAACACCATTCTCACAAATAGAGGTGATCATATTCCACTAGAAAAGTCATTATTATACCATGATAAAAGCCTATAAGCAAACAGTCGGCCACTTCAATGTGTCAAAATTATAGAGGCCCATAGTGGTGGCCAGAAGAACGTGGTAAAAGGGAAAAGTTAGAGGTCACATAAGACATCAATAAGAACAATTAAAAATAAAGTAGTGGACCATGACATAGGTAGATAAGCGAACCAAAGTAGAGAAAACAATATGTGAAGTTGATCAGAGGTCACCAAAGGTACTTAACCACTTTAAGAGAGAATAATTATAGTAAAGTGTATCAACAGGTTCATCAAAGTGCACTTCTAGTCAGAAAAAACTCAATACAAAGTCCAATAATAACAAAACCAATTATACAAAGATAAAAATTGTAAAATTATGACTCTAGTACCAATTTTATCTTAGTATATAGACCAACATTATCATGATACTCATTTCTTACCCATAGGTCAAGCTCCAAAAGCAAGCCTTCCTTGGAAAGAGAATCTACTTCATACTTTAGTTCCATTTAGACATGCAAATAGGAGATGACATTAAAGGAGTGTGACAAGTTGTTAGTAGTTTTGAATATGGGAGGAAGAAAAATATTTTCCATTTTAGTGAACAACTTCATCCAATTGAGAACAATCATCAAATCCTTGAATATCTATAAATATCCCACTCTATTTTATTTTGTAAGATAGATGAGGAGCTTCAAAGCTATGATCTCAAAGAAGTTTTTTGTTCTAGGTCCCCCTTCAAATGGAAAAAATATATAGGGGTAAAGAATATGATACCACCAACACCACAAATAATAGGGGTGCCTTCACAAGCACCATAGAAATAGCCCCAAGCACCATAATAATCAATATAAGGGTGTAGATGATGTATAGTTGATGCCTACACTTACCTTAATCATCACCCTGGCTCTAATTTATTTTTATTTTCCTTTGATGAACTTTGATTTGCTTATCTCAAATAGGTACATTACTTGTCTTTTAACACCTTGATTAATCTTACCTTTAATGAGGCTCATAATCCTCCTTCTTACCTAGTCCTTCTTCCCTCTCTCCAAGACACACCACCCTTCATCTACTATGCACTCTCTTCATCTTATCACCATCATCATCATCATCATCATCATCATCATCATCATCATCATCATCATCATCATCATCATCATCTCATACACAATCATTCTTTTTTCCTTGGTTAAAACTTATCATTATCCCATATAGATTCATAGGCCTAAAGGCCTAAAACATGATCCTATGGTTCTTGTCTTATCATAAGGGATAATATGGCCATCCACCTTAATATTTACACTCACATACATATCCAAACACAAAACTCATTGCTCAAATTAAAACACTTGAGCAATCTCCACTTTCCTTCTTTAAGGCATATTCCTTGTAGCCCTATTTTCACACAAATATAGTAGTTGGGAACAATATAAAAATATTATAATAAAATTGAAGACACTTTTAGATACCCTTTATCTTCTTTTTTATTCACCTAAAATCTAAGGTCATAATTCTCAGTGAAAGTACATTTTTATCTTACTCCCTTCTTTCCAATTAGGTCTTTTTTGGCCTAGTTTACTCCCACATTCTTAGAGACCATAATGTATGATACTTTACCAACCCAAAACCTATTTAATAATTTATATAACATGAAGATAAAATATATTCCAAATTTTGATCAATTTTGGCTGGTTGGAATGAAATTTATACTAGTTGCAAGTTTTGAAACCCTAGGTTGGACTTGACATGCCTGTAGGTGGTTGAGAGCATAGAAAAAGTGTTATTTTGAGTTTCACACACTTTAAAACACATCCAATACCTATGTGATGTCTTCACCAATTCACTTTACCTTATAGAATATTTTTTTGTCCGTTATCAATCACTAGATGTCTCCAAAAGATAAGTTTATAGAATTATGAGTGCTCTTTAGGACTATGTGTGAAGGTTACCTTTGTGTCTTTCACTTATAAATAATTTTTTAGACTTTAAATGGATTTAAAACCTAGGCAAATATTTTAAACTCTTTTATACACCATATACAAACTCAACCAAATCTTTCCAACCTTCTTATTACCTGGTTAATCCTATTCTTGAGCTGAGTAAACACATAATTGTGTTCTCTTAGGACTGTGTTGTACGTTACCACCTTTTACTACTTAACAATGATGATATGAATAAATATAATAATGAATAATAATAATATATAAATTAAATTCATATATATATCTATTAAATTCAATAGTCGATCTTCAAAACCATTTCTTTATTCAATTCTCTTAACATATACACAATCATGTACATAATTTTGTTAAGGTAGGAAGTCTACTTGTAAATTTTTTATCTCTTCTCCTTATTTTTCATACTTACCTCATCTCTCATTAACATATATATATATATATATATATATATATATATATATATATATATATATATATATATATATATATATATATATATATATATTACCTACCTTATACAGACACTCTAACCCATTACATGAATTTTATTCTCTTTTTAAGATGCCAAATCTTCAAGAAAACTCTTTCTTTTGGCAAACCCTCACGTAGGGTGGTAGTTACATCTTCATGTTTCTTGATTTGCATTGTTCCTTCATGATATGCACATTGAAAAAAACTTACACACACTTTTAAAACCACATATTACCTTACACAAACATTCACCAACTATTACATTCCTCATAAGATCCAAAAACACCTCACAAAGCCTAATTAAAATTAAAATTTTCAAAACTTACTTTTTGGTAGGAAAATCTAGATAGGATAATACCACATCATTTCAAGAATCTTAAGGACTCTATACCTCCTAGGGGACCCTATGAGACCCATCACACCCATATTAAACTAAAAATGGCTAACATTAAACATAAAAAATCACTAACTTTTCATACTACCTTGTGATGCTCTGCACCAATAGAAGTACCCATTTATAAGGAATTTTCAGAATGATTTTAAAGTGTGCTAATATGAGCCTAACTTGGGATAGGCACTGGAATGTATGAATTTTTGTTTCCTTATAATATGAATGTATTTCTCTCTAACCAAATACCCCAAGACATAATCATAGGAAGAGTCATGTATAATTTGAGTTCAGATCTATTAAACCACTTCTCAAGACAATCAGCTACTATGAGGCCTTACTAATAGTCGATCACTTAGATAAAAGCCTCCAACATAGTAAAAATATGAACTACATAATGGTAGGATATGAGGATATGATTTTTAGTCTCCAAATGCTGAAAGCATAGATTACATCACCCTGACCAATTCTAGTTTAATTTTTTTAATACCTCTCAAGTAAGTGCTTTATTGCTTAAAGCAAGCCACATAAAGTTTTTAGTTTTATGTGAAGATTTAATCTTCCAAAGTTTTTTCCACCACCACCATCTCTCCTTTGAGGCCTCATCGATGAATTTGGATTGATAACCTAAATGTACAAAATATTCTCCAAACTTCTGGTTCAAGGACTAAACTAGCTCATTAACATCATTATTGAGTCTACTATGACTCCATTTCAATCTTTGAACATAAGTATCCCATATTCTATTGATGTCTCCAACAAGACCTAGTGAAAGATCAATTTTATAGCCCTATCACCAAGGGTTAGTGAGATTTTGATCCACCACCTAAAATAAAAAAGAGATGCCACACATCTCCAAGATAAAAATTAACTCCTCAGGAAATTTGTAATCAACATCATATCCCACCCAAGGATGAATCCCAAATTTTATTTTAGTGTCATAACCCACCTTCTAGATAATCTAATTACTAATGATATGAAAATTATGTATAGAGGATTTCCACATAATAGAAACATTAAGATTGTGCTTGTTAGGACTATGGATCCACTCAACCATACCAAGTGGTTCAATGTACTTTTAAATAATGATTTGATTTTATAATATAGCTTTAGTGATTATTCTCCAAAGACTTTTAGTAGAAAGAGACTCACAAAAGTGGTGAACATATTTTACACCCCATACCCCAATAGCCTTTGGAGTAGCAAGAGTCTACCATTTGACCAGATCAATACCATCCTTCCTTTCCTACCCATCCATAAAAATTTAAAATTTTTTTACTAGCCTTATCAAGGATTACTTTGGGAATACAGGCTAAAGTAAGTTAGTGGATAGGAATATCCTCCAACACTAATTTTATGAGAGTAAGTCAGCCTTTAATGGATATCCAATAATTACAC
Source organism: Torreya grandis (assembly GCA_037957365.1). Lineage (NCBI taxonomy): Eukaryota > Viridiplantae > Streptophyta > Pinopsida > Cupressales > Taxaceae > Torreya > Torreya grandis. The sequence goes on from JARHVA010001406.1 coordinate 1,331,679, forward strand.
CAATAGTAGACCCTCTTTTCCACCTTTTCGATTAGGCAATTCCAATCATTCTTCTTGTAGTAATTTGGTTTTAGTAGAAACCCCAAATACTTGAATCCTTCCTGAAGTTAAATAATTTGAAAAGGGAATATCTAAATAATTCATTTGATATGTTGTGCCTCTAACCCATTTTAGGAGATGTTGGACTTTTGTACATTTAGTTCCATACCCATAACCACATAAAAGAGAACTAAAGATTACTTAATTAGAGCGATATCCTTCTGAGATCCATCACAAAACAATGGTATATCATTCACAAACAATAGATGTGTGAGGAAGATGGATCAGATAATCTTAACCCCCCTAAATTATCCACTACTTTTGGTCTCAATAAGTAGATGACTCAACCCTTTAGCAATTAGAAGAAAAAGTAAAGGGGATAGGGGACAACCCTTCCTTAATCTATGTGATGAGATGAATAAAGTATAGGTCAAGCCATTTATGAATAATGCAAAAGAAATAGATTTTAGGTAGCCCAATATCCAATTAACCATTTTTAGGGAAAAACCAACATGAATCAAAATTAATATTAAATAGAGCAAGTTTGCTTTATCAAAAGCCTTAGAAAGATCCAACTTTAAAACCACCATCGATAACTTCTTCATTTTGATGGAGTGCAGGCCTTTCTAATTATTCTCTATAGACTCATGAATTTGACACCCATGTAGGAATCCAAATTTATCCTTGAAGATGGAATAAAAAAGGAGACCTTTAATCTAAATGGAAATGATTTTTTAATGATTTTTAGAAAGGAGGTCAATATGTCATTCCTGGGAATGAGGGCAATTAAGGTGGAGTTGAAGGCCCCAAGAATATGCCATGTCCTCCTAGATTCCTCAATAACTTGAAATAGATCTTCACCAATCATATCAAAAAAATCACAATAGAATTCTATCGACCAACCATCAAGACCTGGACTCTTATCCTTTTGGAATGTAGTCAAAGTTGATAACAACTCTTCCCTAGTGACAACCTCCTCCAGTCTCACATTATCATCCTCATGACCAATATAGGAAAGGAAGAAGAGATTTTGAAAATCTTTGTTATGTTTGCATGAATGGGTGACTATATTTTTTAAAAATGTGAGACATTAAGATCGGCTATTTCATGAAAATTGTAAACAGTGGAGCCATCAGAATGTTGCATTTCCCAAATGGTGTTCTTTATTTTTTGGTGGTTAATGAAATTTTAGAATTTTTTTTAATTTTAATTTCCATTTCCCATCTAAATAGCATGAATTTTTATCCTCAATTAATCTTCAATATCCGTAATTTATTTTCATAGCTTCAATTCCAATGATTTGAGTATGATTTGGAGTCCTTATCTAAATCCTAAACAATAGCATGGCTATTTATCATAGTAATATGATTTTATAGATCTATTAGATCCATTTTATATACTTATCATGTGTTGGAATCCCAATTAGTAATTGTGTTAGGATTAAGATCACAATTGATTACCTTTGTATAAGCAACTAAACACAGAATTTAACTAGAAGTAATATGTAACTAGAATTCAGAAATAACACAGAATATGAGAGACAATACAACCTTGTATTAATAATCTTCCATAAGGAAATACAATGAATAAATCACACTCTTCCCACACCTCTTGGGTGTACAATAATTCTCCCTCAATATTTTTCTCTCTCAACCAATTACAACCACAACTCAATAACCGAGTTGTTCCCTCCACTAGTCAGTAACAATACTTCCAGTACCACCAAGTAGTCAAAGTACTCCAAGTAGATCTCCTTTGATCTTGCACACCTAAAAATCAATTTATCTTACTTACCATGTAGATCTCCCCTGATCTTGCTACCTGCAGATCAACTGATCTTACAATTGGAAGGATCTCTTCCTTGTCCTTAATTACAATACATGCCCATGGGTCTCTTAAATAGATCCCATACAAATAATAATTAGACTTCATAATTACAATAATTAGAAACATAGACTCAAGACTAAAATTAGTCTTTTACATGCAAACTAACTGTTCATCTAAAAGTAGACCAGTTCTGGAAGCGCATGCAAATGCACACACACACACAAGTTGCCGATGTCGGTTCTTGTCTGACCAATGTCAGCCAACCCATAACCAATGTTGATTACTACAAATACTGAAGATGACTGATGTTAGTTGATCAGACTGACGTTAGATGCTTTGACACTCAGCAACCTCCACCATTTGCATCAGTGAAGCTTTTAGCTCCACAACTTAACAATCTCCCACTTGGAGATAAACAGTTACACCTGTACCTCTACCTGTACATCATCTAATTTTGTTTCCTAGCTTGTATCGCTCTTCAAGTTCAATCTTGAAGACCAACAAAAGTTGAATGAAGATTTAACTTCTCCTTTATTCCCAGCTTTGTTAACATTTCTACAGGGTTCTTATCCTTGCTAGCCATTGTGACTGCAACAACCTTCTGCATCTTTGAAATCCAGCTAACCGCCATACCACCAACAGTGAACACATATCCTGTGGTGCTTATCCTATCATCCAAGTAACCTGCCATATCCGAATCTACATACCCATGTAGAGAAGTTCTTGACCCTCCATAGCATAAATACCTGCTACTGGTCCCTCTCAGATACCTGAGAATCCACTGAACTTCTTTCCAATGCTCCTTTCCCGGATTGGCCATAAACTTGCTGACAACTCCCATTGCTTGGGTAATATCAGGTCTAGTACACATGTACTCAACCTCATCATGTGATTCAAGACACTATTTTGTGAACTATCCAACCATAGGTGTGCTAACCAGTTCTGCATCCTGCATATTGAACCTCACCACTACCTTATTCACATAATCCTCTAGAGACAAAATCAACCTGTGACTTTCCCTATCTCTAGAAATACTCATGCCAAAAATTTTCTTTGTTGCTTTCAAATCCTTCATGGCAAACCTCTGAACTAACTTTACCTTTAGCTCAGTAATCTCCTACATGTGTGACCTTACAACAAGCATATACACTACATACAGTAATAGGATAATGTAGCTAATATTATCCAATCTGGTAAAATAAACACAATGGTTACATTGACATTGACTAAAGCCATGCTTTGTCATACACTTGTCAAACCTTAAACACCATTATCCTACAGCATGCTCAAGACCATAAAACCTGGCCTTCTATCTCACCTGTCCATTCTCTCCTTTATTTAACCTGGGAATCTATTCATCTTTCAGTGCTTTCATCCCGACTGGCAACTCTACCAAATCTCCCATTTGGTTCTTTTCCAAGGAATTAATTTCCTCATTCATGCCATGCTCCCACTATTTCCTAGATTCTACCTGCATCACCTCTTCAAAACTTCATGGTTTTTGACCATTAGTGAGCAACAAGTAGTGTAAAGAAGGGGAATAATGAATTTGAGGCTTACTTACCCTTTCAATCCTCTACATGGGCATTTTAGACTCCTTAACAGCTTGCTATCTACCCAAAATTCATTCTGACAGTGACCGATCTCAGTCACCTCTGGCTGACCTCAGTCTGTACCCGATCGATGTCGATTCCTCCTAATCACTGACGTTAGTTCCTTGACTGACGTCAGTGTCCACCTACCCGACACCACCGACTCTAGTCTGTACATGACTGATGTCAGTACCTGCCTATTCGATGTTGATTCTCACTTGACTGACGTCAGTAATTATGTTTTCTTGTGAGTGATGATTTTTACCCATGAGCTCACTTTGGATCATAACCTTGTCCAAACTGCCCTGCTTAGAATTATTTAGCCCCTTGAGCTGATCTCTATCCATCATCTTCTCCTTGAAAACCAAGGCTTTCTTGTTCTTGTCAAAAACATTATATTTCCTTTTTATGCAATAAACCTGATCCTTTCTTGTAGCATCAGTTTCAAGAAACCTCACTTTCTTCTATTGTTTACAAAAATCTCGATCTATGCTTTTCAAATCTAAACTCTTACCTTTTAACTCAAGAACATCCATTCCCTTCTTACTCATGTGACCAAGCCTCCAGAGCCACATCTTTGCATCTACATCTAAAGTAGATAAACCCAAAGGAGAATCAGTAATACAAGTAGATAGATAAAGGGTACCTACTTTCTTACCTCTTGATAAAACAAGTGCACCATTTGAAAATTTCCAAGATTTCACTGTGAGAGTTACTATGCATCCCTCATCACCCAACTTTCCTATAGAAATCAAATTCTGCTTCAGGACTGGGACATGCATGACCTCCTTCAACACCCATATGTTGCTAGTTTGCAATTTCAGTTGTACTTTCCCTTTGCCAACAATTTTACAAGGCTTACCATCCCCTAAACAAACTTTTCCAAAGTCTCCATGGACATAATCATAAAAAAATTCTTTGTTTGGGGTTGCATGGAAAGAGGCACCAAAATCTAAAACCTAAGATTCTACTTTATCCAAGGAACATACAAGAGCATCCTGTGCAACAATACCTGCAACATCTGCTTCTTCATTTCCTTCATGCTGATCTTCTTTCAACCAACAATCTTTCTTTACATGCCCTTTATTTGCACAGTTCCAGCAGGTTATACTCCATTTCTGGATTTGGATCTACTGTCTATCTTTGACCTTGATTTCCCTTGTTTGCTCTTCTCTCTTTGCCTTCCCCTGCTTTCAACACTTAAAGCATTACCTGATGATTCCCTTGTGCTTTTCCTGTGAATTTCTTCATTCAATATTACACTAACATCATCAACTTTCAAGATATTTGAAGCAAACACAGTATTACTAACTGCCATTACCAAGCTATCCTAACTTTCAGGTAAAGATCATAAGATTAAGAGAGCCTTAATTTCATCATCAAAAGCTATATTAACTGAAACTAACTGATTTACTAATCCATGGAAATCACTAAGATGACTATGTACCGATCCACCTTCCTACATTTGCAAATTAAATAATTGCTTCATAAGAAATACCTTATTCGAAGCTGAGGGTTTTTCATATAAATTTGCCAAAGATTCCATTAACTCTACTGTTGTCTTTGCCTGTGATAAGTTAGAAATCACAGACGATGTCAGGCTCAACCCTATAGATCCCAGAGCCTTTCAATCAAGAACCTTCCATTCTTCATCTTTCATATCTATGGGCTTGCATGCAACCCCACCCAAAGGTAAGTACAGATCTTTCTGATACAGATAATCTTCTATCTGCATCCTCCATAATTGATAATTTTTGCCATTGAATTTTTCCATTCTTAGCTTACTTTCTTCTGCCATTACTTTACTCCTACTCAAACCGAAACCCCTATGAGTGAACCTGTAATCAACAAACACTAACATGCTCTGAACCAGGGTCTAATACCACTTGTTAGGATTAAGAGCACAATTGATTACCTTTGTATAAGCAACTAAACACAAAATTTAACCAGAAGTAATATGTAACTAGAATTTAGAAACATCACAGAATATGAGAGACAATACAACCTTGTATTAATACTCTTCTAGAAGGAAATACAATGAAGAAATCACACTCTTCCCACACCTCTTGGGCGTACAATAATTCTCCCTCAAGATTTTTATCTCTCAACCAATTACAACCACAACTCAATAACCGAGTTGTTCCCTCCACCAATTAGTAACAATACTGCCAGTACCACCAAGTACTCAAAGTACTCCAAGTAGATCTCTTTTGATCTTGCACACCTGTAAATCAACTGATCTTACTTACCATGTAGATCTCCCCTGATCTTGCTACCTACAGATCAATTGATCTTACAATTGGAAGGATCTCTTCCTTGTCCTTGATTACAATACATGCCCATGGGTCTCTTAAATAGATCCCATACAAATAATAATTAGACTTCCTAATTACAATAATTAGAAATGCAGACTCAAGACTAAAATTAGTCTTTTACATGCAAACTAACTGTCCGTCTAAAATTAGACTAGTTCTAGAAGTGCATGCAAATGCACACACACACAGGTTGCCGACGTCGATTCCTGTTTGACCAATGTCAGCCGACCCATAACCAATGTCGGTTACTACGAATACTGAAGATGACCGACGTTGGTTGATCAGACTAATGTCGATTGCTCTGACACTCAACAACCTCCTCTATTTGCATCAGTGAAGCTTTTAGCTCCACTTTTTGACTCTCTTAATATTGGTGGTGAATTATAAGCTAATTGATTCATAAGAGCTAGCATTGAAAACCTCCTACTCCTATTGGACAAGATTAATGGATTTTTGTTCTTTCCGCTAAGTTGGGTTAAATTTAAATGGGCTTAAAAGATTTATTTCCCCTTTTTCAATCTATGTTAGAATGGGAAGATTATCATAATCACCTCCTATTGATAGCCAAGATCTAATTTTTTTAGCACCAAGCAAGAGGGGGTATGAGATTAAAAATTTGTCAAGTCTCTTGGCTACACAATCTAACACAGTTCTCATGTTCTACCAAGTAAGGACCAATTAAATAGGTTCCAAGTCCACAAAATTATAATTCTCAATTTTTTGTAATAATTAATTAGCCAATGGATCAGTTCTTGATGAATCCCCCCACAACTCTACATACTTAGTGGTAAAATTAAGATCACCCCCAATAATAGTATTTTCAACATACAAGAAATTTTGGTGGAAAAAATCATCCAATAAACTAATATCTCCTCATAAGGAACATATATATTCAACATGGAAAAATATTTTCCAAGCTCTAAAGAGTGTGGTTCCACCCTAATACCAGAGCAAATGAAAAAAAAGTGTCCATCCTCATAGAAGTGGTTCTCCAACCTTAAACCAAACCACCAAAACTACTAATGGATTCTAAAGCCAAGAAAGCCCAATCCTTCAAAAAAATTGACAATTCCTAAATGACCCTTTTTCCTTCCCCATTGGTCTCTTGTATCAAAATCATATCTAACTTGTGCAGTTGAATAAGATGCTTCAAAATAGTTCTTTTAGGGATTTACCAACACTCTTATATTAATGGATAGAATGGGCATAACAAAAAAAAATTGGGCTTATTCACAATCCAAGGGCCTCTGGTATAATTTTTGACTTACCCTAATGAATTTCCTAAGCTATTGTATTTATTGCCTTAGTGATCTAGGAGGGTCGGTCTTTCTTCAAGCATGAACAAGAAGGACTCAATAAATTTCTCAGCACCCCATCAATACTTTCTTCCAAACTATCTTTAAATTCTAAGCAAGATCTTATAGTATATCACATTTTGATAGATGTGGATAAGATTCTATAGATAATTGTTTAAGATATCTCACTTTTTTGTTAATAGCCTTGACAATGCCAACCTTAGGATTTGCCTATTTATGAAAGTGTTTGTCCTCAATATGGGTTAGTGTACTCACTAACTCTATAAATATATGTTCAAGTATTATCTCCTTATATTCTAAATATATCCCTATCCCTTCTAATTAAAATTTTTAATTAGGGATCTCCTTAGAAAACATTAGAGTGGTAGCCTCTTTATATACCTTGAAATTACTTAAAGAGCTTGGACAAAAGTTTGGAAGAGAATTATGTTGAATAGTGATGGGATCAAATAACATCACATCTCTATGGGATGTAGATAAATGCTCTAATGCATCGTTTTCCATTGGTTGGGGACCACACATTATCATATAGATATCATCTCCCATACCATTTTATTGATATTATCTTGTTGAAGGATATTTAAAACTAAGTGGGTTTAACATCACTAAATTGGCATTTTTTACAAGTTCAAGAGTTTCAAAGTGTTCTCTTGTATCTCCATTTTTGGTTAAGAAGAAAAGATCAACTTCCTTTTCCAAGATTTGGAAGAGAAGCATAGTTGCAAATCACTTACCAAGTATCCATATGCATGACATCTTACACACTTGATGGAACACGTACATAATCTAAGGTTTGAGTATGGATCTAGGGCCCATATTCCAAAAACTAAACTGCTTATAAACCCTCTAATAAGTTAATATTGACCAAGAGTTTTCCCACCATCCTAATGGATCCCTTGGTATATATGTCATCTACACAAAGGTAAGTACCTAAGTTATCCCAAATAAACTTCAAAGCATCCAATCTCCAAAATTCAAGTGGTAGACCTAGAAGGCTAACCCAAAAAGGTTGTGTTAAATATTTCTCCACCTATAATGTATCTATTGGTATGTTTTTCCCATGTATGTTTCAGTGAATCCATTTCCATAATTATGTTGTTTATTTTATAAGATTTTTATTTTAAAAGTTAATATTTAGTAAATATCACATTCAGGGAAATCTTAGTAGTATCAGAGCTTGAGTGTATTTTTAGATTTCTCTAATTTATCCAATTTAGATTTTATAGTTTTGGGTGTATTTAGAAAATATCCCAATTTGGTATATTTCAGTGGTATCAGAGCTATGTATCCTACCATCCTGTGAGGATTTTGTATTTGCATATAGTATTTTCATCATTACAGGTTGAAGACAAAATTTATTATTTAGGAGTTTTTTGAAATGGGTGAAAGAATAATGGAGCCATCCTATTTGGAGTAAAAGATTTAGATGTTTGAAAGAATGGTAAGTAATAAATCTCTTCCTTATTTTGATGGTTCCAACAAGTGTAGTACACGCTCATGGATGAAGAAATTAGACACAGTTTTGTATCTTAACCCCATGTTAGAGATGGAAGCCATTGAGTATGCCATAATTAATTTAATTGGGGAGGCTCATAAGTGGTAGAACATTGGTTTGGTGACCTTGGGACATGGAAATATCATTTCTTATGTAGATTTCAAGAAAAGATTGATTGCCAAGTTTGATACAAAGGACATGGATTTTTTAGCACCTCCTAAAAATAAAGTTTATAACAAATATTTACCTTATAAGAAATGTTTTCAAAAGGAGTTTCCCAAGAAAATAAATTTGGATGCAGAAGTAAGGAATGAGATAAAAAAGAAATAGATTTATTCTCATTCAAGGAGCTTTGGGAGCCTAGTCACACATGTGGGCAAAATAAATAAGAACAATCATATTTTCCCAAGTTGAGGAGCATGAGAAAGAAGAAAGAATTGAAATTGAGACACTCCAAGCCATAGAAGTTGAAGGTAAAAATTATTTGATATTAAAATAAGTTTTATTATATTTTAATGACTACATATATCCATAGAGGAATGAGGAGGCTAAGGCTAAAATCAGGAAGCACTAAGAAATACCTAAGCCTCACAATTCAAAATTTTTTGGGTATCAAGAAGAAATTATCCATCATGTTCAAGAACAATTAATAAAGCATGTAGAAGGAACCATGGAGGATGACATATTACATAATTATTCCAATGTTCCTCACACCATAAATATCTAGTTGGTTGATAGCCATTGGGTAAAACATCAAGAGTGTCAACTCTTGGGACTTGAGTAGTAACTTTCACATGATGCTCTAAGTAACCCTATAAGGTCTTCAGTTGTCACCAATATGACTATCAAAATGGTGCAATGGAAGAAAAGTGGATCGAAGAGAAGTTTCTAGGTAGGCCAGCATTAACCAATGTAGACATGAGCTTTATTATTCAATAGGCATAACATTTTTTGATATTCACGTTTAGATGGATATCATGCCAACTAGTTTTGGAACTTGTTATTTGGAACCAAGAAGTTAATTAGAATTGCTTGAGAACAATCAATATTTGAGAAGGGAGGATTTTTAATGTCCCCTTTTTCCAAAATTGACATTTTTAGAATACCATTATCCTATTTAATTCTCATGGGCTATGTTGGGTGTTGTAAGGTAATAATTTAAGGTTAAGTCAATATTTATAAGGTACTATTCACTGACATTTTTCATGGTGGCATGGTAGGTGATGTGATTGATGATGCACTAAAAGAGGTGAATTTTGGAGTGATGTGGCATGACCCACAAGAGAATCTAAGGCATGTGAAGAGGTGGGGTGTAGTATCCACTTGGTGACATGTTTTTTTGTTTTTTATAACTCAATGCTAAATAAAGACAAGGATGAATAGTTTGGGCACCAAACTTTGGTAGAATAGTGATTTCCATGATATTCAAAGGTCAAAAGCTAATTAATCCTTGTTTGGGAATCTAGGGAAGTGGGAGACATGATGCACTATTCCATATTGGATCACATGTGTGAGTAGGATGTAGTTTTGGAGGCATGTGCATGTGGAAGAGGATTTGTCAAAAGTGGGGAATCCACTTTTGACCCTTAAACAAGAATCCAAGTTGGCTACTATTCCTAAATAGTGTACCCACTAGAAGGAGGGCACATTTATTTGCTTGCCTATGAAGCTTCCATCTTTTTCTCTCTTTGTAAATGCTATATATTAACATGCTTCTAATTTGTAAATGATGAATGCTTGAATACATGAAAACCCCCTTTTGTAAGGTTTGAACTTTTGTTCATTCTTTCTACCTCTCCTTGGATGAAAACCCATTAGAGTAAGAAATATTTGAGGATGGAAACCCTCTAGGCTTTACTATTTTTGGTGCTGAAAGATTGCCCCCTAGCTGGTGAAGGTAATTCCATCTAGGAATTACAGTTGTGCTTCATAATTATGATCACATTATGATCAATGTTTATAATTTATTTTGAAGATTAATATGTAAGAGTTGTTGTTCATTAAGATTATCTTCGACATTATATTTATATTTGGATTTTATATTTTTGTGTGTATTTTTCCTAAATATCCCATTTGGGGATATTAAATTAGTATAAAAGCTTGAGTGTATTTTCAGATTTCTCTAATTTATCCACATTGGATTTCATAGCTTTCATTGTATTTATAAAATATCCCACTTTTGGATATTTCACCACCCAAGGATCAAACCCTGGTATCCACCTCTTAATATTAAGTGGTGCAGACCCCCAAAACCATCTTTGAGCTTATATAAGAATAACATCTTATGTGGATTTGGAAACAAAGGCAAGTCAGCACCTAACTAAGATGTGGGAAATAGGAGAGTAACCAAGGAGTGGTAGCAAAAATTTATTCATCCACTTATCAACTATTTAGACTATAGTTTTTCTCCTAAAAATATAGATTGTTAATTTAGTTCCACAATTTTATCAAAGGTATTTACATAATATAACTATAATTGAAGAGTCAATTCCTTATTTAGATTGGCAATGAAGATAGTAGCTAGTTTTTTTAGGGGTTGAGTAGGGAAAATGGATTGAAATAATTCTCCATCATTGTAAGAATGTTTAAAAAATTCTTCATTCATTTATTTTGCATTGTATATATATAATAATGTGATTTTTTGCTCCACATTATAGGAGAAATGTTTGACAAATTTCTTAGTAAAATCCCCAAATGATGTGATCAACCCCTTAGGGAGGTGCATAAACCATTCGAGGTTAGATCATCCCATATTGTGAGGAAAAAATATAATAATATAAAAATCACTTATGCCATTTTTTTATAGGACATGAAAAATTATTTGACATGTTCTCATGGATCTCCCTTTCCTTTGTATTTGTCAAATTTAGGAGGCTCAAAGTGAGGTGGGAAAGGAGCATGGAAGTTGTTCATGTAAAATAGGTAAGGACATGAATCTTCAACTTTATATTTATTATTATATGACTGTACCCCTATTCCTTCAAGAACATCTTTCAATTGCTTGCCATTCTTGGGCAAACATGAGATCAAATAAAAGAACTGTGATGATCAAGCGAGCATTGATTTTGGTTGGTAAGAGGATGATTTATTTATAATTGAATTTTATGATCTTGAGGATTATTAGATTTGGGGTGTAATTGGGATGCAAGGGAGGCCAATTTTTAGGTGATTTGGTTAAGGTGATCAATTAAGGCCTATTTTTGTCTTGTTTCATGTGGTCTTCCAAGGTGGATTTACCTTTGCCATGATTTACAAAGTTCATAGTTATAGAATCATCTTAGGGATCCTCTTATTCATCTTAAAATGGGTTAAAATTTGGTGTAGGTATTATATTTTTAGGGCTTTAGATAATAAACTTAATATTATCTCAATCAAAACCTAAAGGGAGTCAAGCTCCTACGCCAAGAAGATGAAGTAATAGTTCATCCCTATTCTCATAGATGTATTATTATAGATGGTGTTTTATGATTTTTTGATTCCAAAATATAAACACACAATCAATAAAAACTATTTGAATACAACAAGGTAATATTCAAAATTTAGTGATATTTAGTAGAATCAAGATAATTTTACCCATTCACACATGTAAAATAAAATATAGTAAGTACAAAGTTTTTAAGGGATAAAAGAGAGCATATCTTTTTTGGTATCCTATTCTAAGATGTGACAGTGATTAGGAGTCATCATAGGACTACATCTAGAATTTTAGGCCTTGTTATTTTTATGTTTTGACTATTTTTGTCTATCAAATGCTTATGTCAAACATGGACAATTACATCGATGTAGGTGCTTAACCAAAATACACACAGGGATGGATCTAAATTTACTAAGGCCTATACTATCAACTTTATAAATATCATGTACCTTAAATTACATCCACCTGTGTGTGAGATCCATCCAATGAATAAAATCCTAATTCCTTTGCTTCACACTTTATGTAACTTGGTAAAATGGGGTTAGCACTAAGTTGAGCTAAACCTAGCAACCCTAATTATTGCGAAGTGATGCCTATATAACCAATACTCCAAATAGGGCCTTAGACATACATTTAGTTATCCCTCTCAGACATGTATGTAATTTCAATTGTGTAACTATACACTTTTTCTCCTATAGTAACCCTTGGTACAAATAATGCAAAAATATGATCTTTTGAGTGTTTTAGATATTTAATTTAGTACTATAGTGTAATATGATAGCTGGTAATGTAAAATATTTGTTAATTATAACTTTATTTATCAAATTTCTAGGTGGTGTAATAAAACTATAACCTTTGTATATATAGGGGTAATTGCACAAAGTTGGGGGATAAAAAGTGGCCTACCCGTGGACATGATTTTCCTAAAATTTTAGAAATATAAACTTCTATAGATAATTTGAGATATCTATACTCCAAATTTGAAGATGGTGTAATGACATAAAATTTATAATTTTAAGTCTAGTTTCCAAAACACTATTTTTTTAAAAAATGGTTAAGTACAACTAGGTCAAACATCTAAAATTTTAAGATGAACTCCTATTTTTTAAAGACAAAAGAGTAGATAGACGACTATGTAGTGCACCATTTTTTAAGTAGTGTTTAATATTGTTTGAAACACTTCAATGAAAATTTAAATAAAATATTCTAGTTTGTGACCTATATTTTTTTAATAAATACTTATTTTTTAATGTATTTTGAAAGTAAATAGATCTTGAAAATTGACAAAAAAATTGGATAGCCATCCGTACAACATGCCTAACTGCCTCAAAAAAAATGAAATTTGACTTTTTTTAATGTGTGTATAATTAGGCCTAGTTTGTGACCATATAAATTTTTTCACTTGGATCAACGAAAGGCAAATTACATGAATATGTATAGGCATGTATGTTTGTGATATGTAGTGGCCTAAAAAAGGTATAGTTAGAAATAAACATAGTTTGAAACCTTAAATTCATCCAAAAATTTTAAAAATAATATTTTTAAAAAGAGGAGAGCATGCTCATTGTGATGGTATTAAGTTTTTGAATTTTTCCATTGAAATTCATAGAGTATTTGGTGATTGAAGTTCAATTTTGTTGTTTTTTTATCAATATTCTTAGACTCAACTATAGATTGATAGGTCCAAGTCTTTGGTTCAGGAATCCAATCCACACCTGAGCAATCACGTTATTAACTACATTATTAATTCAATCACGTTAGTTAATAATGAAATCATGATAATAACGTGATCATGCTATATATTCATAACATCCAAAAGCCCAAATTTGTGTTTGAGTTCAAATTTTATATATTATCTTATATGTTATTGAGATCCCTAATATTGGTGTTATTTCATGTTATATAGGAAAGGTCCCTAACCTTGTATAGTGAATTAAGGTGTTGTGGTATCACATTAGACATCAAGACTTTAATGTGAATTTTATTATGTTGACTTTACTACTTATAATTACTTGGTTTTAAGGTGTAACTCATTATAAATTTTATGATATAATTTATTTTATCATGAGATGTCATAAAATGCATTTTTTAAACCTACGGCCAAAACTTAGCCTTTAGAGTACCAATCTAACTATGCATCTGAATTTAATTGGGGATATTTCAATCCATTTCAACCTAATTGTATGAATATAAAATGTGATTTGGGGGTTCACTAGCTCCAATTTCATTAGCTCAATTGAAATAAAGAAACATTATTTATTCATATGCAAGTTCTACATGTATATAATGTGTTTTTGAGCTCAATAAACTTGAAGTCATCAACTAATGATTGCAAATGTCAATTAGTTCAATTTTGGAGGTAATTAGGGTCAAAATGACCCACATGAACCTATTTTAAATTATATATTCAATATGATTTGGATTGAAATTAACCCTAATTCCATGTCATATATAATTAACTAAAGAGTTGATTCATTTAATTAAGGAGGCATTTGAGTCCAATTTAAACCCCTTCAAGAGCAAGATATGATATGGGGTAAAATTAAGTTTGATTCTATCATGAATTGGTCCAATTAGTTAATTTGTGCAACTAGGGTCATGATTTGGGAAAAATTGAGCCCCCAAACCAAATTTATGGCTCAATCGATTATATATTGTATACAACATGTATGGCTTAACGGACCCTACTTTTATCATAAATACAAATATGAAGGTAATTGTCACAAATAGGTGAACAAGTAGCTCAAATTTTCTTCAATTACATTAATGGTTGGAACTTATATCTAATTTTTTAAACCCTAAACCTTATACCATTTAACATAAACCCTAAACCCTGTACCATTTACCTTAAACCCTAATCCATAATCCCTAAACCCCAAACCCTTTAAATTATATACCTTAAACCAATAAATTTAGCCCCAATTAACATCCCTTATGTATAGTAAGAATTAGGTTTAGATGGATGAAATTGGTTAAAATAACATCACTCATTACCATAATTGACTTAATTGGCTCAATCTGGGATGATGTCGGGGCTAATTGAGCCCAAAATCACATTATTTACTCATAGATCTAGGTTCAAGGAGCTCAAATTTACCCCAATCACCTTCATGATTATACCTTATATACCATAAAACCTATACCCTAAGCCTTAATCCCTAAACTCTAAACCATAAATATAAACTTTTTAAACCCTGAACCAATCATTTTAGCCTAAATTAACATCATTTAGACTAAGAATTAACTTCATAAGGGTTTAGTTTGGCTTAAATCACATAATTAATTGCTCCATTTGACTAATTTACTCAATTTGCATGATGACATGTGGTATAATGACAACCTAAAAACACCTTTTATAGTAAAAAATGGGTCCAAGTGATTCAAATTATCATCAATTATCTTTGTAATTGACCCTATGTACCCTAAACCATATATACATTAAAACCTAAGCCCTAAACCATAAACCTTAAACACTATACCCTAAATTATAAACCATAAAAATTTCCATATTTACCAATTTATTTATTCCAAATTAACATCATTTGTATTAAGATTTAGGTTCACATGACATAGAGAAATTAGACTTTATATATATCCTTAAACCTAAAACATAAATTGTAAGCCCTGTGTTCTAATGCCCACTACATGTCACAAATATAGATGCCTTATGACATAATTTATTTTATCACAAGATGTCATAAAATGCATTTTTTAAACCTATGACCCAAACTTAGCCTTTGGAGTACCAATCTAGCCATGCATTTTAAGTAAATTGGGGCTATTTTGAGCCCCTTCAACCTAATTACATGACTATAAAATATGTTTTTGGGGTTGATCATCTCTAATTTCATTAGCTTGATTTAATCAAAGAAACATTATTTATTTATATGTAAGTTATACATGTATAGAATTCGGTTTTGAGCTCATTAAACTTGAATTCGTTAGCTAATGAATGCAAATGTTGATTAATTCAATTGTGGATGTAATTAGGGTCAAAATAATCCACATGAACCTATTTTAAATTATATATGATGTGATTTGGAGTGAAATTAACCCTAATGTCATGTCATATATAATTAACCAAAAAGTTGATTCATTTAATCAAGGAGGCATTTGAGGCCAATGTGAATCCCTTCAAGAGCAAGATATGATTTGGGGCAAAATTGAAAGTATGATTCTATCATAAATTGATGGAATTAGTCAATTTGTGCATTTAAGGGAATTATTTGGTCAAAATTGATCCCTAGACCAAATTTATGGCTCAATCGATTATATAATGTATGCAACATATATGGATTAACTAACCCTAATTTTATCAAACATGAAGGTAATTGTCATAAATAGATGAATAAATAACTCAAATGTTATTCAATTACCATAGTGATTGGAACCTATATCTAATATCTTAAACCCTAAACCCTATACCATTTAACTTAAACCCTAAACCCTATACCATTTACCTTCAACCCTAATCCATAAGCTCTAAACCCTAAACCCTTTAAATTATAGACCCTAAACCAATAAATTTAGCCCCAACTAACATCCTTTATATATAGTAATAATTATTTTCATATGGATGAACTCAGTCAAAATCACATCACTCATTAAAACCATAATTGACTTCATTGGCTTAATCTGTGATGATGTGGGGGCTAATTGAGCCCAAAATCACATTCTTTAGTCATAGATCTAGGTTTAAAGAGCTCAAATTTACCTCAATCATCTTCATGATTGTACTTTATATACCCTAAAACCTATACCCTAAGCCCTAATCCCTAAACTCTAAACCATAAATATAAACTCTTTAAACCCTGAGCCAATCATTTTATCCTAAATTAACATCATTTAGACTAAGAATTAAGTTTACATAGCTCAATTTGGCCTAAACCACACAACCAATTTCCCTATTTGACTAATTAGCTCAATATTCATGATGACATATGGTATAATGAAAACCAAAAAACACTTTCTATAGTCACAAATGGGTCTAAGTGATTCAAATTATCCTCAATTATCTTTGTGATTGACCATGTGTACCCTAAACCATATATACATTAAAACCTAAGCCCTAAACACTATACCCTAAATTATAAACCATAAAATTTTCTTATTTACCAATTGATATAGTCCTAATTAACATCCTTTTTAATAAGAATTAGTTTCACATGGCATAGAGCGATTAGACCTTATATACACCCTTAAACCTAAATTGTACATGCCCTAATCCCTAAACCCTAAAACATAAATTGCAATCCTTATGCCCTTATCCCTAATCCCTAAACCCTATTCATTAATTTCTTAATATATAATCCCTAATCCCTAATATATATTAAGTATAATGTGATTGCATTATTCTTAGTATAGACAAAATTCACTTCTCAATGTCTATGTTTAACTTGAATTGAGTATTAATAAGAATGTGATCTCATTATTTCATAATGTTATTGTGTTAATATTAATATATATTAATATCACTTTTCAACGTCTATTTTTAACCCAAATTTATAATTCCATCCCCACAAATATTCTCTACAAGAATTATAAGACCTATGTACTTTTGATTCCACCTTTAAAAAGCTATCAATTATCCTTGGTGGGTGATGGATCACATTTGAGGAAGAGGAATATGTTAAAGATCAAATAACTAGAGGAATTAAAATATTTTATAGATAAACACAAGATATGTATGCAAAAACTTCATGGTAAACAAGGTACAAACCCTAATCCTGATGAACCAAATACCATAGATGATGACTCAATTGACATTAATGAATTAAACAATGATGAAATTGACCATAATGAATTGAATAATAATTAAATTGACCATAATGAAATGAATAATAATGAAATTTAAAATAATGAATTAGATAATGTTGAAAGTTTACATTCAAAGTTCCAAGTTTTTTATTTTGTTGATGATGAGTCTATGTATGGTGCTTCACCCCCCAAGAATGAATAAAAATTGATGGAAACAAATAATGATGAAATTAATAATAAAAAAAAATTCATGGAAACATAAAATTAAGAAGTAAACAATGAATAAAATGTCATGCCACCTCTAAACAATGAAAGTAATAATTCTTTTGAAACACTCTCTCAACAAATTCCACCATTAATAACACCTCCAATAATTGTGCATAGAAAAGACAAGTAAATAATTGAAGTTGATAAAAATATTTTATAACCAATGCATAAAAAATATTTGATCTCTATTTAAGAAGACTGGACTAAAAAATTTGGGACAGTTTTTTTTATAATTTGTATTATGATAGTCAAAGATGTCAATTATTTGTTTCATTGATAAAATTGATTAAGATGTGACCTATAATGTACACATTAGGATTAAGAACATCTAACATGGATGATGAAAATAATGAAATTGTTGAAAATATACATGATACATATCATACTGTAGGCCCAAAATCATTCACCCAAGATTGTAATGTTGCTCGATGTATACTTAAAATTTGTTCAGTAAGTGACCAAATAGAGAAAAAATGAATGCTTTCAAAAACAAGATGAACACTTAATATAAACAAAAAAACATTAATAAAATCAATTAAAAGATGTGAAATACTTAATAAACCTAATACCAATGAGCTTTGGGCATTCTCTGGTAGACTTCAATGAAAGTAAAAGTCTATAGCCGATACTCTCAAAGAGTTACTTGCTCAGTTTTGGAAAGACAATACAAGAGTTTTGCCCAATGCAAGAGATGTGGTGAAAATAAAATTTGGTTCTTGTAACCATGAACTGCATCCAAAACATTTCTTGGATATGACTCAAACATAATTTTACTCTATGTTTTTGGAAAAAAATCCACAAATTTCTATTTTTCAAAGATATTTTGAGATGACCAAACCTTTTTATGTAAAAATAAATCACACACACACACACCACTTGTTGTAGGAAACATGTTGAATTTTCAATATGCTATGATGTTTTTCACCATATTCATTGTAATTTGCACAGTAATAACTTTTTATAGGAGTGTGGCATTGAATTCCCACCAAAATTAGCTAGGGAATTTATTCCAACTATCTTTTTCAAAAGACTAGATGGACAATTATTTTATAACAAATCATGTTTAAATGGAAACTGCAGCATTTGTGGTGGATTACCAAAATTTAAAAAAAAATGTATCCATGAGGAGATTACAAGTGAAATTAGACAAGAATTAGTTGGTTAAAGCAAATATAACCCAATGAATTATCAATTAAAAGATGGCAAAGAAGCTAAAAGGTGTGAGCTTATTATAAAAAAGATACTTGTTTCTAAATTTTTAGTCAAATTTACGGAGAAAATTGTTTATGAGTATGCAAGTTCTTGGACTATTCATATGAGACATTTGGCATGTTTATGTTCTGCATGTGTGGACTCTATTTGTAATAAGTATGATTCACAAGAGTGGGTGGATGATTGAAATTCTAAACCTCTAAGTCCAATCAACACATATCAAGTTCCAACAACACTACAACTTACAGATATGACATCATTAGATGAATTTGACTATGTATATAACTTAGTGAATCCAGGTAGAATATTTTTCATTATGTACAATTTATTCTCATTATATATCTTCATATTTTCACTAAAAATGGTTTTTGTGATACAGGGCATGTTTTTGCAGTTATTGTAGATGAGGACAATGAAGAGGGCATTGATTACTACTTGTGTCAATGTGTAGAGAAATAAAAAATTGACTTCCCTAGTTATATATGGAGAAAACATTGACTATCCCACTAGGTTAGTGGTAGTCACTAGAACTTGGTTTCAATGATATCATATAAAAAATTCAAATCAATGGTTATTTGAAGAGTTTGAAATGCACAGAAAGATACTACACTATTCAAATTTGAATATTGAAATGAATATTCAATTACAAAAATATCATGGGAGGCTATTAAATAAGAAATTATATAAATTTAAAGAGTCAGACCATAAATCTATTCTTGATACTATCAAGGTTAGAGCATATCCTGGTGGTTTATTGGATTGAAATACATAGGTATGTTGACTTTCAAAATGCAGATGTAATCAATTTTACCAAATATTTTTTATTTTATAGGTAGTACATATGAATTTCATTCTTAATTACTTATTAAATTTTTTTTTTTAGGTTAGTGGTGCTAAATAATCTTCCACCTTCACTTGGTTGGCAATGTCAGTAGAGAATTTTATATTCTTCAAACTAAGAAAAGTTCTTGAATGATAGTGAAAATGCACTTCCAGGTGGATTTAAACATCATGGCAATGTGATAATGTGTAATTTTCCTATCTAGATGTGATCAAAGTGACATATTCTCAAGTGGAGGTCCTATAGGTAAAAATGGCCGTTAGAGATCAAGAAGTTACCTATTCAATGCCAAAAAGTTGCATTTTTGGACATGTCACTGCAACTTGTCTAATGGATTGATCTCGAAGGTTATACCTAAATGATCAGGGGTATGATTAGAGGTTTTAAAGATTCAAGGGAGGTATTTGAAGGTTTATATAAATGACTTGCAAGTTTCATTTTATGCATGTTTAAACTTAGGCTAAAAAATTGCATGTTTCTTGTATTGGGAAGGGCATTTTTTAGGCTGAAATTGGTGGTGGGTTTGTTGATCAGGCCTAATGAGAGGCCAAAAACCTATTCCTAGATATTATCCACCCCTCATAAGTTTTATAAGTGTCAATTTTTAGTTAGTAAGCATCGAAACCAGAGTTTTTCAACCATAACTTAAACTTTGACAACATTTATTATCAATGTTTCTATGCTCCTGAACTATATTGAAAATGCACTTTCAAGTGGATTTGAATGTTATGGCAGTGTGATAATGTGTAATTTTCCTATATAGACATGATAAAAGTGATATTTTCTCAAGTGGAGGTCTCAAAGGCAAAAATGGCATTTGGAGCTCAAGAAGTTTCTTATTCAATGCCAAACAGTTGCATTTTTGGACCCATCATTGTAACTTGTCCAATGGATTACTCTAGAAGGTTATACATGAGTGATACAAGGTAAAATTAAAAGGATTAAATAGGTATGTTAGGGATATTATGATTCATATAAATGACTTACAGGTTTTTTTGACTCGTGTTTGAACTTACATTAAAAATTTACATTTTTCTTATATTGGGAAGGGCATTTTTGAGGCCAAAATGGGTGGTGGGTTTGTCGATCAAGACTAATGGGAGGCCAAGAACCTAATAATAGAAATTATATGGCCCATAAATGTGTTTTAAGTGTCATTTTTTTTTCAAGAAGCATTATAACTATAGTTTTTCAACCACAACTTAAACTTTAACAATATTTATTGTCAGTGTTTGCGCGCTCTTGAATGATAGTGAAAATACACTTATAGGTAGATTTGGACATCATGGAAGTGTGATAACATCTAATTTTAATATATAAACATAATAAAGGTGATATATTCTCAATTTTATGTCTCAAAGGTAGAAATGGTAGTTGGAGCTCAAGAAGTTGCTTATTCAATGCTAAAAAGTTACATTTTTGGACCCATCACTGCAACTTGTCCAACAGATTGATCTAAAAGTTTCCAAATAAATTATTTGGGGTGAAATTAAAGGGATTAAATATGTATGTTAAGTATTTTATGATTCATTCAAATGACTTACATGTTTCATTTTACATATGTTTGAACGTAGGCTAAAAATTTGCATTTTTCTTGTATTGGGAAAGGTGTTCTTAAGGCCAAAATAGGTGGTGGGTTTATTGATCAAGACTGATAAGAGGATAATAAAATATTATTATATGTTATCCTCCCCCCCATATGTGTTATAATTTTCATTTTTTGGTTAGGAATTATCGAAACCAGAGTTCTACAACCACAACTTAAACTTTGACAACATTTATTGTTAGTGTTTTCATGCTCCTAAATGGTAGTGAAAAAGCACTTTTGGGTGGATTTGAAAATTGTGTTAGTGTGATACATGTAATTTACCTATATATACGTGATTAAAGTGATATATTCTCAAGTGGAGGTTATAGAGGTAAAAAAGGCAGTTGGATCTTAAGAAGTTGCTTATTCAATGCCAAAAAGTTGCATTTTTTGACCCATCATTACAACTTATCCAACAAATTGTTCTAGAAGGTTCCACCTGAGTGTCTTAAGGTGAAATTATAGGGATTAAATAGTTAGGGTAAGGATCTGATGTTTCATAAAATGACTTACATGCTTCATTTTATGCATGTTTGAACTTAGGATTAAAATTTGCATTTTTCTTGTGTTGGGAAGGGCATTCTTAAATCTAGAATGGGTGGTGGGTTTGTCGATCAAGTCTGATGGGAGGAAAATAACCTAGTATTATACATCATACTCCCCACTAAACAAAATTTTAGTGTCATTTTTTAGTTAGGAAGCATTGGAACTAGAGTTCTACAACCACAACTTAAACTTTCACAACATTTATTTTCAGTGTTTCTGCACTCTTGAACGGTAGTGAAAATTCACTTTCAAGTGGATTTGAATGTTGTAGAAGTGTGATAACATGTAATTTTCATATATATACATTATTTAAGTGATATTTTTTTAATTGGAGGTCTAAGAGGCAGAAATTATAGTTGGATTTCAAGAAGTTGCCTATTCAATGCCAAAAAATTGCATGTTTTGACCCATCACTGCAACTTGTCCAATAGATTGCTCTAGAAGGTTCCACCTGAGTGATATAGAGTGAGATTATAGTGATTAAATAGGTATGGTAATAATCTAATGTTTCATATAAATGACTTATAAGTTTCATTTTATGCATGTTTTAACTTAGGATAAAAATTTGCATTTTTCTTGTGTTGAGAAGGGTGTTCTTGAGGAGAGGATGGGTGGTGGGTTTGTCGATCAGGCCTGATGGGATTCCAAGAACCTAGTCCTATATTTTATCCCCCCACATTTAACATGTTTTTAATTTAATTTTTTATTTATGAAACATCAATGAAAAAGTTTTGCAACCATATCTTAAACTTTGACAATATTTGTTGTCATTGTTTTTGCGATCCTCTGTCCCTTTTCTCACCCAATTTTGCATGAAAGTGTATTTAAGTGTTCAATTTGATTTTGAGGATAGAATATATTTGTGATATTTTCAAATATAAATTTTAAAATATCATTTTTAGGAGGCCTAACACCCATAAGGGACAAGCCTAGAAAGCAATAGATATTAGGGTTGAGGTGTTGAAGGTGCTGAATGAGTGAGGTGTTGAAGGGTTAGAAACAAGTCTCAAGAATGTGTATTAGGATTATTATTCCAAATATACCTTGAAGGAAAAAAATTAAAAAAAAATTAAAGGATTTTGGAGGCATTTTAAATTATATTTAATGGGTTGAATAAAGGTTGGATAGGTGGATATAAGAGATAGAGTAAGAGTCCTTGAAAGTATTAAATAAGAGGAAGGCATATAGGCATAGCCAAAACTAGGGAATTTATAGTGAGAGTGTGTGAAGAGTGAATGAAAAAATGGGTAGGTTTGATGATATTAAATTTGATATAATATCATCACCAAATACATGTATAATTTATGTTGATAATAGTCTTAGCTAAGCTCTCGACTTGCAAAAAAATTGAGTAAATCTGAAGTAAGGGTTCCATGAGTAAAACACCTCTAAAACTCAAAATATTGAACAATAAAGTCTAAAACTTTATGATAAGTTTTTTAATGGATCTTATAACTTATTACAAGTATAATTAAGTTGACAATAGGTTTTTATGTACACCTATAGAAGACCATTTTTATGAAAGGTGTGCATAAGGTAAGATCAGTTTTTTTTTTTTTTTGAGTTTTATAAACTTGGATAAGGGTTAGAACATGTTAAAATTTATAAAATACTATTATAATTATAATTTTTAAGAGCTAAAAACTCTATTTTTATAAATTGACCTATTGGAGCAACAACTAGGTCTAGAGACCTAGAAACTTAAAAATATAGAATTTGAGAATGAGAGCTCAATCTCTTAGAGACCTATATTTGGTTGATTTCTTATAAGTTTTGACACCTAAATAAATCTTTGAGTTTTCATAATACCTATCTAAAGTGTCTTAAACAATAATTATTCAAAAGAAGGAAGGTAGATCTAAGAGATTGGTGACTAGTTAAGAGCAGACCTAACGAGTAACTGACTAGTTCAAAATAAGATTATTTGAGAGTGGATTTTGAATCAAGTTTATAACAAGAGTGGATAAGTGAGTTTTTAATTCTTCATGATCTTAGAGAATATAAATAATAATTTCATAGCCTTCTTAAATATATAAGAGCAAACTATGCATTAGGTGGTATTAGGAGATGATAAAGGGTTTTAGAAAAGATGGATCATTATCTCATAAGTGAATATTCTATTTCAAATCATTAAGCATTCATTTTATCAAACTAAATACATTATAGTCAAGGTCAAGCATAAGTTCATCTTGCAAGTTTGGCAAAGATGAAGAAGTAGACTATGTACATGGTCACGAAAAGGAGTTAAGTGTCAAATAGGTATTGATAGATATTACTTAAGAGGTGAGGTAAAATATAAAGGAACAAGAATCATAGAAGGCATACAAGTAGTAGGCCTAGTTTCAAGAAAAGCTAGTCAAAAAGGCATTTGAGCAGGTGAAGGTGAAATATCAGGTAACTTGCAGGTATAGGTATCCAAGTGAGAAATTTACAAGTATATATGAATGATTTTATGTCTTTGAATTATACAAGTAAGAACATGATTAGGTATGGGCTTTAAGTGAAATTAAATTGTGTTAATGATCAATTGAAAAGTTGTAAATGGGTGATGATGAATGCAAAATAGAGAAGAGTGTCATTAGTCATTTCCACTACACACAATCAAATAAAAACTTTAATTTAAAAAAAAAAAAGATCTAAGATTTATAGCATTTAAAAGAACAATTTTTTAATCCTCATTTGTGTACAACATTAAATATGATATATGATAGATAATAGTTTGGAAGATCAAAACAACACTATACAATAATAATTTAAATTAAAAATGAATATAAATTAGGTATATTAACATAATTCAGATGAAAATCTAAAAAAATCATATAGGCACATGTACAGTGTCAATAATACATAGATTGCCATGATAGACATAAAAAGAATTACATCTACCAACATAACATCTAATGTTAAGTGAATGTCATATATGCATATGCAATGCCAAATGTGCATAAATTGCCATATAGGCCTACAAAAAAGCACATCTATTATAAGACATCCTAATAATCAAATAGCCTCCCTTTCTTTGTCTTCTTTGAAGAAGACTCTCCCTGGGATGCCCTACTGGTAGATGGATATCCCTCTAATGCCTTGAATTGATCCAAGGTCCAACTGTAGGTCCTACACTCATAGATCACTTGCAATTGAACATGTTAAAATATAATTATTATTACAAAATTAACATAAAATACATTTAACCAATTTTTAACAAATTATTTTTAAATTATATTTAAAAATCATTTAAACATGCACTTACTGAAAGCTCGTAATCCTACTCAATCTATTTTTGATGCTCAAACAAGTCAATGGCAGGCTCAATAATTTAAATAGGCATCTAAAATAGGGAAGAAACATAAGATTTTTCCCTACTAATCATCTATCTAGGACTATCATATGTCATAAGATAACCCTGAATACACAATAAATTCACATAATTTATAGTTCCCCAAGTATATAGTAAAAGTATTAAAATAAGTCTATTTTTACAATTCAAAATTACAAGTTAATATATACCTCTGTTAGCATCTATGTAGATGACATTACAGCAATAATACCTATGTCTGTCTCTGCTCATAGTGATGGAGGAGTGTCTACTTAAGCCATCAACTGAATGTAAACAAGGTCTCACTTTTCTATAAAGTATAAAAGATATATATGGCAATTTTTTCTCTTTTATTAAACCAAGAGTGTATTTTATAGTATTGTAATTGAATTTTAAGATTCTTGATAGATAAATTTAACTTAAACTTACAAGGAAAATATAAATAAACTAAATGTACATAGAGTATAAGATAAACTCAAAATTTTACTTTTATATAAGTAAAATGTGTCATCCTAATAAAGATAGATGCAGTATTGGATGGGCCAATAGTTGGATCTAAAAATGTAAATAATGGTTGCATCAAATCAATTACTACAAATTTCAAATGTGATGATGAAGGCACCATCACCTATTGGGACATAAAAAATGACATATATATTATTTAATTTATATTTTAATTAATTATTATCTAAATTAAATTTTTAAATATAAATTAAATTTAATATGACATTTATATAAAATATAACTGCATCTGTATAGTGGATGATGTTTGCACACCAAATGTGCATGTCAAATTTTCATCACTCATACTTATATTATCCAAACCCTCTGAACCACTAGTTTCATCATCATCATAAGGTCCAGTGCATATAGTTCCACAAGGACTACAAGGGTAGGTCTGAGTATGCATACTAGGTGATGTATCTCTAAAATTAGTTTGTGAGAGCCTACTCATATGTTGAACAAGTCTATCAGTGAGAAAACTAAGTGCATGTAGATTGTCTATCCCCATGAATTTGTAAACTACAGAGTGGATATTGAGCTCAAGTGGCTTTTGGATATAGATCCTTGCAATTTGACTAGGCACATGACATGCATCTAGTCAATCTTATGCAGAGCCTTTCCCTTGCCCTTGAAACCCACAATAATCAAAATAGTTCAGAATCTCATTGAGGACAAACTCATAGTAGAGTTTTTTCAAAAAATACAATGTTACCTCATGGTTGTTACATGGTGGATAATCAAACACCATCCACCATCAGTCCCAAAAATTAGTTGTGATTAAATTATGTTGGCAGTGATGGATTGGACAATGTTTAGTAGTTACCAAAAATGGTGTATTTATGGTTAGGTCAATGATTAAGGTACAAATAGATTATTTTAATATGTATTTATTATTGACCTCAAGTGATGACAATTTTTTATCATAATAAACCCTACAACTATCATGATATGAATCCCGTATGTCAGTTTGACTTGTTATCGAGTCAATTTGACCTGATAATGTCTCTAGGGAATTGGCTAGATAGGTGCAGTGGGTGTTGATGTAAGTGGTATCCCTCATTCTCCAAATTAATTCTTCAATTTTAATTTTAACTTTTGTAATGTGGTCAACTAGACTCTCCTGACTTCCTAGGGGATTTTGTGGAACATATGAGGGCTAGGTAAAGGGTTAAGAGGAGGGTTATATTGAGGAACAAGAGGGTTAGGTGAAGGGTTAGGAGGAGGAACAAGAGGGGTATGCGGATGGTTAGGAGACTTAGTAAAAATAACAAGAGGGTTAATATGATGGGTTATTCAAAATATATAAATTACCAATTAAATAATAAAAATAACAAAAAGTTACTAAAATCTAGGGTTAATAAGTGTATTTTTTAGCATTTACCTCTTCTACATGGTGACATCATCAATTACAAAATTTATAGGATGAATTATTGTAAGTTTTAACCTCAATAATGCAAAACACAACTGTAAAATAGATGAGAGTGGAGAAAGAAAGAAAGCTCAAATGCAAAATGATGAAATTTTGCATTTGGGTTCAATTTTTATTTTTTAGTTAGATAGGGAACATGATCGCATTATTAACGTGATTACATTATTTAAAATAATACTGTGGTCACATTATTATTTTAATTAATTTGATTAAATTATTTAATAACAAAGCCATATTATGTCTTGATAATTACTGAGCCATAATTTAAATAATGTGATCATGTTAATGAATAATGTGATCACGTTATTGAATAACATGATTGAATTATAGAAAATGTCCATAGAATTATCCCCTAAATCCATGTAATTATCCATAAGGATCTCTTGGTTTCAAATTAGGACCTAGTGGCATGAAAATAATCAACAATAAAATGAATAAAAGGGACTAAAAAAAGGTCATAAAATTAAAAGATACAAAAAAGGATAAAAGGATAGGTCTGGACACTTGTGTCATGGTTGGACACTTATGTTAACATAATTTTCCATCATATACATATATTTCCATGGAATAAAAACACAAAAATGAAATAATAACAAGTAGGTATCCCTAGAGCATGGTGGATAGAAGGTGTCATAACAACATACAGGCTCGAGGGGTAGCCACCAAGTAAGAAAAATAGAGTGAAACCAAAGAGAGCCACAAAATATCATACCACTATATATATAATTCTTGGTCAAGAGGATTACACATACAAAAATCCATAATAACATGCTATGAATCATGTTTGTACCAAATATGGGTATCTACATCTTCCCCCTTTTAATTTAGTAATGGTTGAAACTAAGATTACTAGTTAAAGGAAAATAAAACACATACCCTAGCGTGTACAACACACCTTGTCTTTTCTTGAATTTTCTTTTAATATTTTTTTTGAATATTACTTACAATAAAAGAGTACACCACAAAGTAATCAATGCATAGATTTATATATGAGCAATAATAAAAAATAATATAAATAAATAACATGGATAGAATACACTATGTATATGGTGCATAGTGATGGCTCTAGAGCACTAGAGACTAGAGAATGGAAATTTCAACCTCATCCATCTTATAGCCAAGAATATGAATGAACTTAAAAGTGGTAAACAAGGTTCCACCTGATTGGTTTTATACTTATGGTGGGGAGATTTTTTAGGTGATCATGCCCCCAACATGGAATAGGTAGAGTGGTTCTTTGGTCATTCAGAGTATCATTTCCCAGCTAGCACACTTGAATGAAAAATATGTGTGTGTGTGTGTGTGTGTGTGTGTGTGTGTGTGTGTGTGTGTGTGTGTGTGTATGTGTATGTATATATATGTGTGTATCAATATGGGATGAGTGTTTTAATCAATCTTAGCCAAAAAACTAGTGAGACTATATAATTTAATCACTCCAATTTAACCAAAAAGAGCCAACTGATGCAGATGGGTGAGGCTGAGTAAGAGTCCATAATAGTCCAACCTAGGTATGAGTGCATATAAGTCTATGGTATAGTAACAGTCCATAATATTTTAGTGAATCTAGAAGATAGATCAGTGTCTAAGTTAATATAAGGAGTAAGCCCGTGTTCATGCCCCATGTCATAGTTGGTGTGAATAAAGTAATTTGTGCATAATGGCAATACTAGTGTATATAGAGTTAACCCAAATATGTATCTGAATCATATGTTGTGAATGAGATTTAGTACATTTATTTATGTCATAAGTGTAGAGGACATGTTTCCAAAATGTGCCTCCATTGAATCTAAAACTGTGAACATATGGAAGCCATGTCTATAGGACATGCCATCACTAAATCTGAAATTGTGAACATGTGGAAGCTATGTCTACTTGACATGCCCCTACTGCATCTAAAATTGTGAAAAATTTGGAATCCATGTATAATTCACAAGCCCCCACTGCATCTGAAACTATGAAAATGTGGAAGCCATTTCTACTTGAAATGCCCTCACTACATCTAAAACTATGAGAAATGTCGAATCCATGTCTACTTGACATGCCCCCACTAAATCTAAAACTATGAACATGTGGAATCCATGTCTATATGACATCCCCCCCCCATTTAGGACAAGGGGAAATATTACTTATGATTCACTTTATCTTGAAATAAAAAGTGACAATCTCATGTATATAGTAATCAATTGTGTATTTTGGTAGTAGTGGTACCAAATAATGTAACATTATTTGGGTGACAGTTTTGGGATATGTAATAATAGTTGTGTGTGAGCAAGAAAAGTAGGCAATTTTTGGTAATTCTTGAAATTATTCTAAATTTATATAATATGAAAGGGATCATTGTCTGGATTCCAATGTAACTCATGGTTTTGAATTTGGACAACCAATGTTCAAGATATGTGTATTTGAAGTTCTTGTAGAAGGTGTATATTAGATACTTTGAATATAAATTATAACTCATTTGCATTTTGAAATTTTCAATATTTTTAGATATGAGTATAAGATAATAATGTCATGTAGTAGAAACCTCGACTAGTGTGATTTGATGTATTCCGAATAGCCCTAGCTAGCTAGGATTTTGATGAATTGGTAAGTAGGTTTAGCCATTAATTTACTAGTAATTTTGAATTTTTTCATTTTTTCATTTTGAGAATTTTTTTGGTTTTTAGGTAGATCAATGAATACTTGAGTTGAGTTATGGGACACTTATGTTGGTAATTTGATGCTAGTATTTGATGTTAGTGTCTAAGTTTGGATGCAAGTATCTGATGTTATCATCCTGCACTGATGCTAGTGTCTAACATTTTTACCCTGCATTAATGCTAGTGTTCGACATAGCTATCTTTTTTTTTAATAAGTGACTATAACTTCTATAGTTTTTAACTAAAATGTGATTGCTAATGAGTATTCATTTTTGTGTTTTTGGTTACAAAAAGATGTACATATTCAGGAGTTTTGGCATGGTACACATTTTTCTACTCTAGCAAAGTTAGGTCTAGATATGTCTAACTAGGGCATTATATATCAAGAAGGGTTGGGTCATGTGGCCTAATTAAGATAGATTCCATATGATTTTTACCTCCTCATATCCTTAATTAGGGAGTGGAACCCAAATACATGCATTTTTTGCCTCTCATAGGGGAAGACATTCACATTAGAGGATGTGTATCATATTTTTTGGATTCCCATTAGAGGTGAGAGAGTTTAGGTTGTCTGAGATGTTAGCCCTAGTTATATTCAGTGATCTCAAATATATTTTAGTAGCCAAAGGTATCCATATCTAGAGTCTAGTAGGATGATTCATCTATACATATTATAATATGTGATGTATTATGGTTATAAAAGTTTATTTGTGTTTTACTAGTGTCATTCATAGTAGTAGAGGGTGGCACAGCTGGTATCTCATATCGTATTTATCATATAGTTTAGCATATTAAGTTTGATTGTACTAGATATTCTTAGGGTCACAATATATTATCCCACTTCTATAGGGATTTATAAAACTTTGTAATGGAAAGTTATGGTGAGGCATTAGAGTAGGGACCCTTTTACAGGTTTGGTCATATGAGCTCATTCTAATGGTATGACTGGTTGGTGGACCCTAGCTGGGTGGACCCATCCATAGATATTTACAAAGTGGTAGGTATTTCTTTGCTCTAGATTTCACACCATGATGGAGTACCACATTATTATAGATATTTTTACTTCAAATTAGAATATATGGCATCTATATAAGACATTTATTGGATGGCATAAGGATGAGCATGAAATATAAAGGGTCCACATTAGTATGTGGTTGGTTGACCAATTTTCTTGTGTATATGAGTTGTTTTAATATGACCATGTTATAAAATAGTTTGGTATAGAGTAGGGAGTGCCATCGACACCCTACCCCTGACATTAAACAATGCAGAGTGGGCACAGGGCTCATGATAGTCCATCACCCACACCTATATTTTTGACTCCATGTCCAAGTGATGAGAGAAATCCCATGGTTCTCCTCGATAAAAGGGATGATGTGGGATACAAAAATGGTTATATGTATTGGTGGTTGGGATCCTAGTGGCCATTATTATTCCCTATTATAGTTACCCTTCTAAGTTCCATTCTTGAATCATAAGGAGATGCAAGAGGAGAGATAGGCAGAAATACAAGTGATGATGCCCATGCAGGATCAGCACTAGTAGATGAGGAAACCATTAGAACCACATGTTAGTATCATGGTTTTAAGTTGGAATTTGATTTTGGTATAATATTAGATAAATTATTTTATGCCATATATGTACCTAATTGGTATTTTATATCTTGTGTTTGTAAGTAATCAAGATTGGGTAACTATGGTAGACTATGTGATATAGGCCCTTACATGTAGCATACCCATGGATATATTTGTGGAGGGTTTTATTGAGAGGATTGTTAATATTAAAAGTGCCTAAGTACCTTTATTTGATCTTTTATCAAGGGTTATGGTGACATATTATACAATAGCCACTAAGCATGTGGATCTGCATGCCACGTTAGATAGACATGACATCTCATAGTGTAATGCCATGGAGATCATGTAGGTTCTAATTAGCCAATATGACACTCTAGGTAGGATCACGAGGAGATAGTGTAGTTATTATGATCCTATGAGGAGAGAGTATGAGAGTTATACCATACACATGGGGCCCATTTAAACCTTAATTCCTTTAAATCAAGAGGTGTGAAGGTCATGGATATAGATAGTGATGAGGAGTATACCCCTGGGGATATACCCAAAAAATATGACTAATGTTTTAATTTTTATAAAGTTTATATCATTTGATATATATGATGTTATTCACATGGTTTATTTTGTGTTCTGACTCTTTATATTTGATTTTTGTACTTATTTCTATAATGTATGATTATATGTTATAAATTATATAAAAAATATTTCAATTTAATGATATGATTGAATTATAGTTATAATAGATTAATCATCATATATATTAGAATTTAGTAGGAAATAATAATTCCCAATCGTAATGACCATGTGGTAGTGAAACTACCGAATTTGCTTATGTGGCTAACTCTATTGTATCTATAGAAGCAACCTATGAATTTATAAGTACCATTTTTGGCACCCAAATATATTGTGTATGTGCATCCCCTCCACATGTTTCTCTATTTAGGAACTAATCAACTAATAGTTACTTGGTAGGATTAGTGTGGGAGTGATCAATCCTGATAGAGGGTACACTAGGAGAAGGAATTATATTAGTGGTTATCTTCTGTAAAGGTTAATGGACCATTTGTTCCTCAAAAGAAGCATGGGATGGCTTAAACCTCTTAGATGATCCTCTAGGAGAAGTATGTGAAATAGGTCTAGATATGACTTGTATATCTTGATGTTAATTAATACCATGGTGAGTGAAAAAGTGTTATCTTTTTGCCTTTTCAAATTAGTGTAGTGGATAATGTGAATTAGGAGGAAGTGTTATCATTATTTTATTGAATACTGTGCACAATATAACATGTGGTATATCTTGGTACCAATCAAACTCAATATGCTACCTTTTGGCAGAGGCATATGGTCTAACTATGGGAGGTACTCTATAAGGATGTTCCTTTCTTTTTTTCAACACTTTTATCAGTTGTTCTTTGACATATACTATTGGTTCTAAATAAGGTATTTGAATTGGTTTATGAACCTTTGCAGATTTATTTTATACTTTGAAAACATGGTTTTTACAATGGTTAGTTTTGGGTGGAGAAATAGGTAACTTGATTTATGTGTTCATTAGGGCACATGCATGTTTTTACACATCCCAATGTAAATTCTCAAATGAAACAAAGGATTTATGCAATGCTCATTATCTAAGTGTAAAAATAAGACCCCTATTGAATATAAATTGTACTTCCAAATTTGAGGGTGTATATTTTAAGGAATATAAAGTGCCCTTGAATCAATTAATATAGTATTGCATAGGTCCATTCTCATTTTGTGTCAACATTTGCAAATTTTCCAATGGTAACTTAGGTAATGTATAACATTGAAAATTTGATAGGAATACATCTTAAAGTTGTTTTAAATTTTATAAGGAACTATTTTGGAAGTTATAAAACCAATCAAGATCCCTTTTGGTTAAACTGTGATGGAAAGCCTTTAATAACACGCTCCTATTTTGGGCCCAATGTCCAAAGGAGTGTGTATATTATTGTAAATGTATAGAAGGATCCCCTTGACCGTCAAAGGAGGAGATTTTAGGGATAATAAATTTTTAAGGATAAGGATACTCAAATATATATCTAGCAATAGGTTACTCTACTAAAATATTTTCCTAAAAAATATCCTCATGAGAAGAAAATTGCAACTTAAGAGTGTTAACTTGTTGGAAATCTCCCATGGTAGTCATGATAGATAACATATCACCAAGAAAGGTTGGATATTTTTTTAGAGGTTTTTAATTACTATTGTCATAAAACATGGGAATGATATAATATTTACCACTTTTGATAGCAGGCTTCTCACATTATTTTGTAATATCTAGCAATGGGGTACTCATGGTTAAATAGGTAAGTATATCATGTTGGACATCATGAAGGTTGATATCATTATCATTATAATGTGTGATGTTATTTGAAATTTTTTGACATACAATAGGATTGGAGGAAAGATCTTCACTTGTAAACATTTTTTATTTTGTAGTAAAAAATGTAAAGGAGGGAGAAAAGGAAATATTTTCTAGTTCATTTGTAATATTATGAGAGAGAAGAATGTAATTTTCAATTTCATTTGTATTTTTAAAAGAAGGGAGATAAAATTCAATGTTATTATTAATTTTATTTGATTTATATAACTTTATTTTTGAAATAGAAGGATCAAATGTACTTGGGACTTTACTTGTGTCCCCAAACAATGCATCTTTAATAACTATTATCTTATGACTTTCACATGCGCTCTCATTTTTCCATTCAAGCAATAAATGGGAAGGATTAGTACATGTATTCTCATTTAAAGGTAGAGAAAGAGAATTAATTTCACTATTTTCATTTTAATTATTCAATGAAGGGATAAAGTTTTCAACATGAGTATCATTTGGGAAAGAAGTTACACACTTGGTTTCATCAATATTAACATCATGGGAGATAGGAGAACATTCAATTTTTTTAATATTTGTATCATTGAATGGGGAATAATAACATTTAATTATTTCAATATTTTCATGATGGGAAGGAGAAAAATAATCATCAAAATTTGATGTAACTAAATAATGTATGCATAAAACATTTTGACTTATAATATTATGAATGCTACCATTTTGCATATCTATTTTATCATCCTTGTGCAAGGTTTTAACAAAATGCATCATTGGTGACACTCAAAACCCTTCATCATTATAAAGATAATAAGTAGGAGAATTAGGCTTCTCATACCCAAGAGGCATATTGTCACACTCATAACCATATGAACAAGTGACATTAACATTTCCTTGTTCATTTATAGTTGCATTTTCATCATTAATTCTTTCATTGTCATAGTTATAATCAAAGGAAGGGGTTGGTTTATATTTTTTATATTCCTTTAGATATTCATATGTTATACATTGATCATTAGGTAAATTTAACAAGTGATTAAAAGGATGAGTCTTTTTTCTATGACTTTTAATTAGTGATTCCATAAGGATTTTAAATTTACAAAAAATTACAAAGCAACCAATCACAAGAACCAATGCATAGATGTAACTAAACATTCCTAAACTAGGCCCATTTTAGGAAAATAATACTTGAAAAATATACAATGGTTTGAAATGAATTTTTAGAGAAGGAGAAAACCCCCACATGTAACTAGGGTTTTGGTTCAATAAACAGAGGTTAGGAAAATTGTTTGAATACAACAGGGTAGTATTCTAAATTTAATGATATATATTAAAATCAAGACAATTTTATCTATTTAAACATAAAATAAAATATAGTAAGCACAAAATAGCTAAGGGATAGAAGAGAGTATATTTTATTCTAAGATGTGACAGTGATCAAGAGTCATCACAAGATTACACTAGAATTCTAAGCCTTGTTCATTCTATGTTTTGACTATTTTTGTCTACCATACACTTGCATCGAATAGGTAAAATTATGTCAATATAGGTGGGTACCTCTAATATAGGTGTTCAATCTAGAATACACATAGGGATGGATCTAAATTTACATAGGCTTGCACTATCACCTATATAAATACCATGTACCTTAAATTACATCTACCTATGTGCTATATCCATCTAATGAATAAAACCTTAGTTCCTTTACTTTGGACATCCTATAACTTAGAAAAAATGGGTTAACACATAATTTTATCTAATCCTAGCAACCATGGTTGTTACTAAGTGTTACCTACATATACAATACTCTTAAGAGGGTCTTAGACTCGCATTTAGTTCTCCCTCCTAGGCATGTGTGTAATTATAATTGTGAAAATATATTATCTTTCTCCTATAGTAACCCTTGGTACAGACAATGCAAGAATATGGTGATCTTTGAGTGTTTTATATGTTCAATTCAGTATTGTAGTGTAATATGATAGTTGGTAATGTAAAATATTTACTAATTAGGACTTTATTTATCAAATTTATAAGTGGTGTAATAAGACTATAACCTTTTTATATATATGGATCTCTTGATTTCAAATTAGGACATAGTGGCATGCAAATAGTTGACAATAGAATGAACAAAAGGGACTAACAAAGGGTAATAAAAGTGAAATATATAGAAAATGATAAAAGTATAGATCTGAACACTTGCATCATGGTTGGATACTTATGTCAACATAAGTGTCCATAATAGACATAGGTTTTTAGGGGATAAAAACACAAAAATGATAGAATAATAAGTAGGGATCCATGGAGCATCGTGGATAGAAGGTGTCATAACAACATATAGGCCCAAGGGGTAGCTAAAAGCAATAAAAATAGAGTAGAACCAAAGAGGCCTATAAAGTATCATGCCACGAGATATATAATTCTTGGTCAAGAGGTTTAAACATATAAAAATCCACAACAACATCCTA
This sequence comes from Torreya grandis, assembly GCA_037957365.1. Taxonomy (NCBI): domain Eukaryota; kingdom Viridiplantae; phylum Streptophyta; class Pinopsida; order Cupressales; family Taxaceae; genus Torreya; species Torreya grandis. The sequence continues at coordinate 1,368,163 of JARHVA010001406.1, forward strand.
TGAATTGTGCTTATACCAAAAATGGGTATTTATAGTTAGTTTCTACCCCGTTCATAATTCAACAAGTCATATTATGCATATTGGTTGTGTGTGTTTATGTTAATAAGGTGGTATTCATCATTATCATGAGGTTTGCATCTCTTTAGAAGAGTTAAAGGTGGTTGATGTGGTTGGATTCTCTAATCCTAAGGCATTGACAAGTTTGGATAGGCACAATGTCAAGGTATGAATGAACTAAGATGGGCTATTGTATGATAAGAGAAAGAGTTTAAGATTAATTTTGATCAAATCTACATTTTTTATATGTGATTATAGGATGTTTTATGGGATTGAGATATGGGATTATAGAATTTACAAGGTGTTCTTGAGAAAATTTGATATTTAGGATGTGAGCTAGTTTTGATTTGAGACAAGGTTAGGGCATGATATCCATAGGTTTGATTTAGACAATGAGATAATCCAATTTCATGGTTTTGACTTGGTTCAATGGGTGCTAGGTTATATTAGCTAAATAGATGTGATGGGTTGACTAGGCTATGGTTTACCTTAGCCAAAGTTGATTTAATTAGATTAGGACTAGCTTAATAAAATGTTTAGATAGGATTTGATCAATGGATATGATGACAAGGTTGGAATATGTAAGTGCATTGACTATGAAGTTTGATTATGATTTATCTATAGTTTTTATTTTAAGGAAGCATAGGTAAGTTTAATAATTGATAAGTGATGAGGATGATTTTGGACAAAGTTATAATTCACAAGATAATATATGTAGGAGATAGGATAAAAGGGATGTGGATAGATGATGACTATTATAAGGATTAGACAATGAGATTGATATTTGGACCTTGAGTTAGATGTGATGGGGTGATTTTCAGTATAGATTATTGGTTTACAAATAACAATGGTATCAAATACACATAAATAAGATCACATAATATGACAAGCCTACACTTGTATATAAGGGTGTGCATTTCAAAATCCAACCCACTGATGTACTCACATAAAGTGATGCCTAGGTTGGTCTCCTAACCCTCATCCTGTGTCTGTATATGGTGAGTGTCCTAGGGGAATGTTTGTTTTCTCTGCACTAGAAGTTGTGTATGGTTAAACATCTTAATTTAGGATGTACAAGATCTCTAGGGTAGTTCCTTATATACCTTGTGGTATAGTAGGGCCCACCCAAGTCCTTATAAGGATGTTGTGTGACACCCACATATCAAAGTGCTACCTCTTAACTTTACATAATCTTGTATGAGTAAATTTGCTTAGCTTTATGACATTTGTCCTTAATATTTATACTCTATTAGAACACAAATTTTGGATTAAAGTTTGGTGATGAAATCCACATCATAACCCTCCTAAATAGTATGACACTTATGTGGGGATGAATTCCACATCATGTTTCCCATTAAAAATAAATAGGGGAAGGAGGTTTATTAGCTGTTTTCAATCCTCAAGATCACCCTAGGGCTGCAATGGGGGAGCATACACAACATTAGCCTTGTGTATACAAAGAGGCAAACAAAAATATTATGCTAAAAAGATTAAATTTTCCACACACACACAAGCTAAATAATTAACCTCAATTAAATGTGATGTGATTAGGTTATAAGAGGTTTTTTTATGTCGAGTGTTTTACAAATGGACCTATAACACAAGGATTAGTAGTTTGATTTAGCTCTTGGAAGGAAACCTGTGAAAACATAATCAAAAATCAAAATCACATTTACACATAATGAAATCACATTTACACACAATGAAATCAAAAATACACAAAATGAAGTCACATTTGCATGTAGAAAATCCACTAAATAGACATATTAGTCCAAAAATATAAAATAAGTGAAATATCTTCTGTCAATAGGGAAGATGCTAGTCCATAAAGTGAAGATGCTAGGGCTATAAAAATTATGCTAAAATAAAAAATGAACCAAATTTCAAAGCCACTAATATAAACACATTGATATTCAAAAAAATTGAAGCCACTAGAATTAAATACAAAGCTAATAATATTATTATGAAGTCACTGGAACTAAACCATAAATTCATAATTAAAATTAGACATAGATGATATACCTGAATAATGTTGCATTTGACCTAAGTAAAATTGCATTTGTCAATGTTGATGGCATGCTTTTGCAGAGGTGATTTTGTAACCTCGAGGTTAAAAAAAAGATGTGAAATCACTAAAATGATGTCATATCATCAGTATTAACACAATTTCACAAATTTATAAAACATGATTTTGCACAAACAGTCAAAAATGTCAAATGGTCACATAGATTATAGTGGTTAAATCCAATGGTTTATCATAAATTCATGACTATCGAGAGTGAAGACACTTCTATCAATGTTAATTATGCATATTTATAGAAGTGAATTATGTTGATGGGTTTTTTTATGGAGCCAACAATAGGTATGGGTTGTTAATCCCTACCTCGCTTGAAAGGAGAATCATGTGAGTAAATATCCCTAAAGTCTTATTTACTAGGTCTTAATACATAGGCTAACCCAGTTGGCTCATTGTGACCATTCCATAACTAGGGGATCTATTGAAACTAACTTTAAATGATGTCTTAGGCTATATACACTATGAAACTTGATTAATCCACTACTAATCTATTCAAAAATGCTTAAATGGTGATGGACTACATTCAAAAATCATGATTTAACATTTTAATAAAATTATTATTATTCCTAAGCTAATAAAATAAAAATAAAGGGGGAAAGGGAAGAAAAAACCCTACTACTATAGATACAAAGTTGCAGTGTCTAATTGAACAAGTCTCATATAAACTAGTCCTAAGTTGAGCCAAACCTAGCATGAGTCTAACTAAATGATAGTGTGAGAGTCTAAGGAGAAGTTTTGTGAATAAAGAAGAGCATAACCACCATAAAAGACTACGCAAGAAATGTCCATTTGACTACACAACAATCTTAATATCAAGATGTTTCTCGTTATTAACAATGGTGAGATTTAAAAAATTAATTCAACTATAAACTTCATTCTCATAATAATAAGGAAAAAACTACACTAAGAAAGCATGAAAAATGCTTGATTTGCTAACTACAGAGAATACAAACATGTATGTGCTACTACTCTATGCTCTAATCTAAGGGATCCATCCCTTCTTACAACATAAGAGCTGATCTTATATATACGCACAAGTCCATGGAGTTTCAAATTCAAATTCACCCACTAATGGGGTAGTTACAAATAATCATCAATGTGATTGGAAGGTGTAGTTGAGGCTCTGACATATATTCCAGCTCGATCATGCTCTTGTAAATACTAAATTGAACTCTGGTAGCATAAGGTCATTGGGATTACTTTGGGATTGCCTCTTCAAACATGTTCCACATAGTTAAACAATATGCCTCTTGAAGGCTAAATTTGTCTTATGATCTTTTCTTGATCCTAATATGCATGCCATGCTAATGATGTTCTAATTTACACCACTCCTCTCAACCATTTTACTAGTTGGATCCATTATACAATTGAATTCATCTAAAATTCTTGATAGATTTACCAATTAGTCTATGCCTTATAATGACAGTAGATCCCCATGCTCTCTTAAGATGGTGATCTTATATATTATGTCCTTGAAATGATATAAACATGGACTATCACACTATGATCAATGTCCTTAGTCACTATCATATTGAAGTCAATCAATTTTATACTAAGGCAAATAGTCATTTATTCAACTCGGCTCATTATGCTAACTAATTTGCATTTAACTACAATTTTTATAACCACACTACTAGTTGTAACTTGATTTTTTTGTTGAATTGAATGGATAGTCCCATCACATCTTTTAATAGCTTTCATGGGTCAAATGACCATTAAATTTAATCATGTTTAGTTTTAATGTCATCCATAATGTGTCCTCTATTGGTAGGATCATACCACATGGATAATCTATGTTCTTCTATTACTCAGCTTGGGCTTGATATGTGTTGATTATTCCTTTTATTGTAATGAAGTGGGATTTCACCATGTGGTATCATCTTACTTACACGAGAGCTCTGAGGGGTTTTGTAGTAGTATAGACCATCCCAAGGCATCAGGTCACCAAGATTATGTCATGTGGTAGCATCACACTAATCTAGTTGCCCAGAGGATATTGTTTAGTATATAATCGATCGAGGTAGTGGGTCATCAAGATATTTCCACTTGGTAGTATCCTATTAATCCACTTTCCTAGAGGGTCTTACTTAGTATGGATTTGGCTAGGCTAGTGGGTCACCAGGATCTTGCCACTTGACAACAACCTGCTAATCCCTTTACCCAGATGATTTTTTAATTTAAGGATTCAAAGGCTCTTAGACAAATATTTTGATTTTTTTAAGTCTCATGGAGTGGTGGAAAGACACCACATGGCTTCAAATTTTTTTTGAAGAATCAGTCTAAGTCTTGGAGAAGCAAAAATTTGACATGTGGGTCTAAGAGAAATTACCAACAATTGATTAAGTGTCAAAACACTTACGAGAATGGGTTGGGGCCACCAAGAGCCATGAAAGGGTGTCACATAGCACAAGAATGCTTTGGGTACCTACAGGCAAGATAAATAAAGGCACAGTCAGTAAATTTAAACTTAAAAAGCTAATGGTTAAATGATTTTTTAAAATACAACAATAAAGGCAAAATCTAAAAAACTACTCAGGCAAAAGAGTTTAATGAAAGCATGAAATGATGAAACTTAGCACAAAATATAACCCCAACTTAACCAAACTAAAACCAATTTTGCCCACTTTACAAAAAAGTGACTAAGTAAAATAATAAATTTGGATGAACATCTAGTCAATTAGTATAAAATTAAAGCATAAATAGACTAAATTGCTTAGTAAAATAAGCTAGAAAACTCTAAAATAGTTAGATAACTTACATAAATATAAGGCAGAATGACCTGAAAAAATAAGCTATAAAATTTGTTTAAAAACACAAACATGAATATAGATTAAAAATTAATAGAAATGTGCAAATTCAAATTTTAACTTAATAGAGCCCTAGATGAGATTTCCATGCCAAGTGTTTATAATGTAATTTTATTATTATTCAAGATTGGATAAAATAATGAAGCACATTCAGAATATAAATCTCTACATTTATCAAAAATACATTACCAAGGAGGCCACTTCAAATAAGATACCAGCAATGAACTCCTTAAAGAAACAAGATTGGACTCTAGAGCAAAAAGAGGGTCCTTATTTTTAGTTTGAAAATGGGGTGTGTTATATAGAAAATAAAAAATGGCAACTCCTATTGGGAAATACTCCTAAGTATTTTGAGAATCTAGAATCTTTAGTTCTTGCATATAAACAATAAGCATTAGCTACAAATGCTTACTTGAGGCAAACTCAAGAAAAATAAAGGCATTAAATTTTGTCTCAAATTGTGGCATGTTTGGCTACAATTCTATTTGAAGACCATCAATGTGTGTTTTACGTGATTACATCATTAATTTTGCATGCACACACAATAATTTAGATTTATCTAGCTAATCAAAACTTCTAAAATGGAAAATATTTAGTTATTTCACTCAAGGGAAATGGCATGGGAATTTTTCTACTACAAGGCAAGCATCTATAGCCCCGATAGAGATAACTTTGGTCCCTTTCAAAGGCCTTGCTCCATTATCAAATAGGTTGAAAAGCATGTGGTGAAGGTTACCAATATCACACTTTTGAAGAAATTTTTCATATTTTTTATTTAAATTTATCTCAATTTCTTTGAAAGGAGATTTTGCATATTCCATAGAGGATTAGGGACCAAGCCATAGGTTTAATGAAATCAACAAGTTCATGACCAATTTAAGATGCATCAAAATTAAATCAATGTTAAAATATTCTTTAGGTATTATAATTTAAGTGCATTGATGGATTTAGGTAATAAAATAGACCTTTTTAAATCCACACATTCTATTTTGAATCATTGTCCATCATAAATCCAAAAATTCTTAATAATCACAATAGTTCACACCAACAATTCATGTAAGAATTTGAATTTTAAGTTTTGGAGTGTCATTTATGTCACCTAATTCATAAGACAATCTTCCATTAGTAATTTATTAGCAAGGGAACCTCAAATAAAAGAAAGGTTGAGCACAACAAAAATGGGTAAGCACAAATATGACCCAAGCAATGAAAAACAAGACAAACAAAGAAAATCAAATCTACACTAACAATAAGGGAAGGGAAGAAAAAGCGAGAAATAAAACAAAAAAGGGAAAATAAATTATTCACAGAGGTTTTCAAGCAAATGCATGATTGAATCAGTTAGACACTCAATTATTTATAATTTTGAGGATAAATGAAACATCTACTTGCAATTGTGTTGTCTTTTACATTGGAAAACACTATCTCAAAGATATATATCAATACTCTTTTCATGAAAATTGAGTAAAATCAGATTGTAAAATCTAGAGTTATACTTACATCTATTTTTATAAAAGGATGAGGGATATGATGTTATAAATACCTCTTCCATATATGTAATTATGATGATGAATGGGGCTGAGCATCAATACATACCAAAATGAATTGATCACTCAACCTAACAGGGATTTATCCTTTGTTACAACTAATAGATGAGTCAGTTATTGGCTACACTTTGGTTGAAATAGATGTTTTAACCACATCTTATTCTTCATTTTTGTTTTCAAGGGGGTATAAGAGTGGTTCTTCCCATGTCAATGATCTCCTGGATTTATCATATGTTTTAGAGGTATGCAAAAAATTATGTTGAATTAATGCATGTTTAGGTCTAATTTATATTGGCATACCTCCCATGTCCATGACCACTACATTTAGGACTTCACCATTTTATTTGAATGTAAATCAAATTTTTGGAAGTGGAAGATATTCTATTTTGTCTTCTATTAATCCATTAATTCCACATCGACAACTTGCTTTATCTTTGATTTCTTCTTCAAGCTCACTAGCTTCTAGTGATGGACTAAGAGAGATGTTTCTACTATTATGTTTCTTACCACCTTGAATTGGTCTTTCAATTTGAGAAGAATCATTATAATATAAGGATACTTTAGATGCTACATGCATGTTCCTTGTCCAATGGTTCTAACTCATCAATTTCATCTTCAAGCTGATTGCAAGAGATTTATGATTCACCCTCTTGAGTAGATAACTTGCATTTTATTTGATCTCATGATACTAAGTCACTCAATATAATTGTTACTTCTTCATCATTATATGCATCATCACTGATCCTAGATATTAACCTAGGCATTATCTATTGGTGACTTCCTAATTTGAATGACAGAGTTAGTAAAAGTATCAAAAGATGACTACTAAAACCAATAAAATCAACCTACTGATTGCATACTCAATTAATAGAGTTTTATGCATTAGTGGATCAATTAGGTATTAAATTAATGTAGGGGAATTCACTTGATAACACAATTGAGGTAATGTTTGGGGCAATGTTTCTCTATAAAACACAAATTGATTAATGGGTTGACTTGCAGACAAGCAGATCAAAGGATTTTGAGAATAAACACTAAATTTTCCCAATGGGTAAGAAAATTTAGTACTATGATTATGGGACATGGATTATTCTTCAATGGTGCAAGCTTCTTGATATGCCAATTCCAAGGATGTGAGAGATAAAGTCCTCCAAAAAACACAACATTGAGGGGAAATAATGTTCTAAGGTAAATCTTTATGGCTACTACTTATGTTTATAAGAAATGGTCACTCAACCCCATATGAAACTGATGAAATCATTGGTTGAAAGTAATTAGAGACTAACTAGGTTCCCTACAGGCCATAGTAAATTAGTGGTATAGGATAGCAAGATCGATGGGCTCTTTAAAATGGCTTGTGAAAAAACATCCAAATGCAACCCATGTGGTTATGCACCAATCTAAAAATATAATGTACTAGCCATATGTATCCTTATCCAAAAAATAAGGGAACAAGCAACAAACCACATCTTCATGTTAGATGCGAGTCATAATAATGGCATCCTTGAATGCTTGAATGTGTTTTTCTACTATTAGAATCCTACCACACATGTAGTTTGATAAAAATGAACCAAGATTCTTGGGCAGGTCATGAATGGGCCTTAGGACATTCACCAGGCAACTACACCCATATACCCATACAAAGGCCATAGGACTAGCTAGGCAATTACTCATAAATGTTTTTAGCTTAAAATTTTCATGAAAGGCACTTCAGCTTTAGATCTACCCTCCTTTTGGCACCAAATATGTTGATGGGTCTTTTGACCACTTATTAATAGGTAGAGGTTGTTAATCCCTATTTCTCTTGAAAGGAGACTCATGTGAAAAATCTCCCCAAGGTCTTCTTTACTAGGTCTTGGTGCATAGTGTAACCTAGTTGGCTTGTTGTGACCATTCCATAATAAGGGGCTCTAGTGAAAATGACTCCAAATAATTGCTTAGGATATAAACACTATGAAACTTGATTACTCCAACACTAATATATTCAATAATGTTTAAATGGTGATGGACTACATTTATAAATCATGATTTAACATTAAAAGCATATTTTTATTAGTCCTAAGCTAACACATTGATGAAATAAAACATAAAATAAATGGGGAAAGAGAAGAAAAATCCATGTTTCCATAAATATGAAGTTTCAGTGTCTAATTAAACAAATATCATATAAACTAGTCCTCCGTTGAGCCATACTTAGCATGAATCTAACTAAATTATAGTGCAAGAGTCTGGGGAGAAGTTGTTGTAAACAAAAAGGATCATAACCACCAGAAAAAAATGCATAGGAAATGGCCATTTGATTACACAATAATTTGAATATTAAGATGTTTCTTGTTGATTAATAATGGTGAGATTTACAAAATTCATTCAACTACAAACTTCATTCTCATAATATCAAGGAAAACACTACACTAGGAAATCATGAAAAATACTTGGTCTCCTAACTATGGAGAATTTAAGCATGTCTTGTCCACTAATCTATAATCTAATTTAAGGGAGACAACTCTTATTATAATGTATGAGCTAATCTTATATATACATGAAGGTTCATGGAGTTTTAAATTCAAATTCACCCACTAATGGGTTAGTTACAAATAATCATGAACGTGATTAAAATGTGTAGTTGAGGCACTGATAGACATGTTAGCTTGACCATGCTCTTACACATACTGAATTGAACTCTAGTAGCATAAGTTCATTGGGATTAATTTAGGATTGCCTCTTCATATGTGTTTTGTGTATTTAGGTATTATGCCTCTTAAAGGATAAATTTATCTTTTGCTCTTTGTTTGATCTCGATGCATGTGCCATGCTAATGATATTCTGATTTACGTCACTCATCTCAACCACTTTACTAGTTGGATCCATTTTATAATTGAATGCATCTAAAATTCTTCATAAATTTACTAGTTAGGCCATGCATTATAGTGGAATCAAATCCCCATGCTCTCTTAAGATGGTGATCTTGTATATTATGTCCTTGCCATGATTTAAATGTGGCCTCCACACTAAAATCAATATCCTTAGATACTATCATATTGAATTTCATTGATTTTATACTTATCCCAGTAGTCCTTTATTCAATTCATCTTATTATGCCAACTACTATGTATTTAACTACATTGTTTATAACCACATTGATAAGCTATAACTTGATTATTTTGTTAAATTGAACACATAATCCCATGTCAATTTTTGATGGGTTTGATAATCCAAATGACTATTAAATTTAAGTTAGTGTTTTGATGATGTCATCATCAATGTATCTTCTATTATCAAGGTCATACCATATGGTTACTCCATGCTCTTTTATTACTCAACATGGGCTTGATATGTGTTTATTGTTACTTCAACTATGATAATGTGGGATTTATCCATATGGTGTCATCCCATTTACTTGAGAATTATAATGGGTTTTAGAGTAGTATGGACCATCTCAGGGTAGTGAGTCATCAGGATCATACCATTTGGTAGCATCCCACTAATTTGCTCACCCATAAGATCTTTCTTAGTACATAATTAGTCAAGGTAATGATTCACCAAGATCTTGCCACTTGATAGCATCCTATTTATACACTTACCCAGAGGGTATTGCTTAGTATATATCTGGTTGAGGTAATGGTTTGTTAGGATCTTGCCGCTTGGAATCATCTTGTTAATCCACTCACCCAAAGGATTTTAAAATGTATGGATTCAGAGGATCCTGAGTAAATATTTTGAATTATTTAAGTCTTACCATGTTTGGGGCAATATTTCTTTATAAAACACAAATTGATCAATGGGTTGACTCACAGACAAGTAGATCAAATGATTTTTAGGGTAAATAATTAATTATCCCAATGGGTAGGAAAACTTAGTACTGTTATTATGGGACATGGATTATTCTTCCTTGGTGAAAACTACTTGATATATAAATTCCAAGGATGTGAGAGCTAAAAGAGTCCTCCAAAAAAATACAACATTGAGGGGAAAAAATGTTCTAAGGTAAATATTTATGGTTACTTCTTATGTTTATAATAAAGGGTCACTCAACCCCATACATAGCTAATTAAATCAATGGTTGAAAACACTCAGAGACTAACTAGGTTCCCTAGAGGCCATATAAAATTAGTAGTATAGGCTAGAAATATTGATGGGCTCTCTAAAATGGCTATGAACAAACATCCAAATGTAGTCCAAGTGGTTATGCTTCCATATAGAAATATAATGTGCCATTAGTATATATCCTTATCTAAATGATAAGGGAACAAGTAACAAACCACATCCTCATGTTAGATGTGAGTAATAATAATGGCATCCTTGAATGCTTGAATGTGTTTTTCTTCTATATGATACCTACCATATATGTACTTTAATAAAAATGAACCATAATTTTTGGGTAGGTCATGAATGGGCCTTAGGATGTTCACTTGGTAACTATGCCCACATAGCCATACAAAGGCCATGGGACTGTCTAGGCAATGACTCAAAAGTATTTTTATATTAAAACTTTAATGAAAGCCACTTTAATTTCAGATCTACCCTCCTTCTAGCACCAAATATGTTGATGGGTCTTTTGACTAGTTATTAATAGGTAGAGTTTTATAATCCCTATTTCTCCTGAAAGGAGACTCACATGAAAAATCTCCCCAAGGTCTTGTTTACCAGGGCTTGGTACACAGTGTAACCTAGTTGGTTCATTTTGACCATTCCATAACAAGGGGCTCTAGTGAAAATGACTCCAAATAATGGATTAGGCTATAGACACTATGAGACTTGATTATTCCACCACTAATATATTCAATAATGCTTAAATAGTGATGGGCTACATTTAGCAATCATGATTTAACATTATAATCAGATTGTTATGATTTTGAAGCTAACACATTGATAAATAAAAAGTAAATAAATAGGGAAAGGGAAGAAAAATACATGTTGCCATAAAGATGAAGTTACAATGTCTAGTTAAACAAATATCATATAAACCAATCCTCAGTTGAGCCATACCTAACATGAATCTAGCTAAATTACAGTGCAAGAGTCTGGGGAGAAGTTGTTGTAAACAAAGAAGAACATAACCACCAAAAAAAAATGCATAAGAAATGGCCATTTGACTACACAAAATATTGAATATTAATATGTTTCTTGTTAATTAATAATGGTGAGATTTACAAAATCCATTCAACTATAAACTTCATTCTCATAACAACAAGGAAAACACTACACTAGGAAATCATGAAAAATGTTTGGTCTACTAACTATGGAGAATCCAAGCATGTTTAGTCTACTAATCTATGCTCTAATTTATGGGAGACAATTCTTATTACAACACATGAGCTAAGATTATATATCCATGAAGGTCCATGGAGTTTTAAATTCAAATTTACCCACTAATGGGTTGGTTACAAATAATCATCAATGTGATTAGAATGTGTAGTTGAGGCTCTAACATACATGTTAGCTTGACCATGCTCTTATAGATACTGAATTGAACTCTGGTAGCATAAGTTCATTGGGATTACTTTAGGATTACCTCTTCATATGTGATTCATGTAGTTAGGTGTTATGCCTCTTAAAATATAAATTTGTCTTTTGCTCTTTGCTTGATCTCAATGCATGTGCCATGCTAATGATATTCTAATTTATATCACTCATCTCAACCACTTTACTATTTAGAGCCTTTTTATAATTGAATGCATCTAAAATTCCTAATAGATTCACCAGTTAGGCCATGCATTGGAGTGGAATCAAATCCCCATGCTTTCTTAATATGGTGATCTTGTATATTATGTCCTTGTCATGACTTAAACATGGTCTGCCACACTATGATCAATATCCTTAGCTACTATCATATTGAAGTTCATTGATTTTATACTTAGCCCAACAGTCCTTTATTCAATTCATCTTATTATGCCTATGGCTATATATTAACTACATTATTTATAACCACATTACTACGTTGTAACTTATTTTTTAGTTGAAATGAACACATAGTCCCATCTCAATTTTTAATGAGTTTGACAAGCCAGATGACTATTAAATATAAGCTAGTGTCTTTATGATGTCATCACTAGTGTATCCTATATTGGTAGGGTCATGCCATATGGTTACTCCATGCTCTTTTATTACTTAGCATGGGCTTGATATGTGTTGATTTTTCCTTCAACTATGATAATGTGGGATTTATCCATGTGGTGTCATCCCACTTACTCAAGACCTCTAATGGGTTTTAGAGTAGTATAGACCATCTCAGGGTAGCAAGTCATCAGGATCATGCTATGTGGTAAAATCCCACTATTATACTCACCCATAGGATCTTACTTAGTACATAATCAGTTAAGGTAGCATGTTACCAAGATCTTGCCACTTGGTAGCATCATGCTTATCTACTTGCCTAGAAGGTCTTGCTTAGTATAGATTTGGTTGAGGCAATGGGTTGTCAAAGTCTTGCCACTTGGAAGCATCCTGCTAATCCACTCACCCAAAGAATTTTTAAATGTATGGATTCAAATGATCTTGAGTAAATATTTTGAATAAGTCTTATAAAGCATCATAAATATTCCACATGGCTATGAGAACTTTTTGAAGAATCAACTAAGTCTTGGAGAAGCAGAAATTTGACACGTGGATCTAAGAGAAATTGTCAAAAATGGATTAAGTGTCCAAAGGATTTTAAGAATGGGTTGAGGCCTTCAAGATCCATGAAAATCTTATGCATGGCATAAAAAATACTCCATGTACCTATAGGCAAGATAAATATATTCCCAATCAACAACTTTAAAATTAGAAAGCTAACGACTAAGTGATTTTTGAAAATACAACTAAGGTAAAAGCTAAAAATTGACTAAGGTAAAAGATTCAAATGAAATCATGAAAGCATAAAACTTATCACAAAATAGAAACTTGACTTCATTGAACTAAAACCAAAATTTCCCACTTTACAAAAATGTGACTAAATAAAAAAACAAATATGTATGGACACCTAGTTAATCAGTCTAAAATTAAAATAGGAATAAACTAAAGTGATCAGGAAAAGAAGCCATAAAACTTTAAAATTATTAGATAAATTACATAAATTTAAAGGAGAATGGCCTAAAAGGAAGCTGTAAAATATGTTTCAAAACACAAGTATGAAGATTACCAAAACTTAATAGAACCATGCAAATTAAGATTTTAACTTAATGTAGCCCTAGATGTGATTTCTATGCCAAGTTTTTATGATCCAAATTTATTATTATTCATGCTTAGATAAACTAATAAAGCACATTCAGACTCTAAATCTCTGCTTCTAAGAAACGTACACTACCAAAGAGGCCACTTCAAATAAGCTACCAACAACAAACTCTTCAAATAAGTAATATTAGACTCCAGAGCAAAAATAGGGTCCATGTTTTTAGTTTAAAAATGGGGCATGTTATACAATCAATAAAAAAATTAAAAATGCACAAAGATTGAAGCATAAAAATTATAAAATCATTAAAATTTTATCAAAATTATTAATACCAAAAATAAATTCACAAATCGATAGACACAATTTTGAATAAAGAAGTTAAATGGTTAGTTAGGTTGTAATAGCTAAGTCTAATGGTTAAGAGTGAATTTGTGACTATCAAGAGCGAATTCACATTTCCAAAAAGATAAGTTGAGTTTTCACATAGTGAAGTCACATGCAATCTATAAATAAAAATTTATGAAAAAATTATGTTTTTAGTAGTTAATTCTTTGTCCAAATGTACCTATAATCTTGTAGAACACACTAAGGCCTCAACAAGCACTTGTTAGGGTTAAACTCCCACTATGGTCACAAAAAATGAGATTTAGAAATTAAGAATATAATTTTGATAGTTAGAAACAATGGAGAATAAACCAAATTCCCTAATCTATCCTAACTCACATAATCACCTCTATTTTGGAAAAGAAACTAATTTAAATACAAATACAAAATAAAATATAGAAAATTATACCTCAAATTGAAATCCAAATTGATTTATTTGATAAGTATTAGATGACCCCAAATGACAATGGATGAGCTTTGATGAGGGTCATCAATCCTCTTTATTTAATAATGTCAATCTACGTCCTGTGTCTAAAGGTTGTACGTAATAAGAGAAAGAGATCTTTTGGTAAATGGTTCCTTCTATCACAATGCACACTTGTAGGAATTGAAAATCACACTTACATAAAGTAAATCACACTTTTAAAAATTAAAGCACACTTGCAAAAAGTGAATTGTTGAATTGAAAATAAATGACAAATAAATAAAACACTTGTAGGTTCACAACAAACTGAACGAAAAGAAATGTTTATAGCAACAAAGAAAGAAAATAATAATTTACAATAAAAAGATAATTACAAAACAAAAAAATAAAAATACATTGATCTATCTTTCTTGGAATGAGTGTTCAACTCATTCCTTAAAAGATGATTTTACTCAGAACACAAACTTTAAAATAGACTGCTCAGAATGATGGAGAGAAAAGTATATTTATTGATTCATTCAGGTGTGGAAGGTTGAATTTATAATCTCATGCTTCCAACCAACACCTTATTTAGGAGTAACAACCTAGATATATATCTTTTTTCAATCTCCACAAAATATGGATATAGATATTTATTATAAGAATATAATCTATTATAACATAATCTCAATCTCCATAAAATATGGAGAGAGATATTTATTAGAATTAAATTACATAAATGTACATTTATATACAATCTATAAATTTAAAGTCTATATATAAATATATATATATATAGAGAGAGAGAGAGAGAGAGAAAAAGACTCCAATAGAAAATGTTCTTTGTGATAGCTGGAATAGACCGATCAATCATTAGAATACATTTAAAAATACTCTCCAAACAATTTTGTAGCAATTTTGTTGAAGTTTATATTAGTCTTGATGTAGTCTGTATAAAATATGATGCAGTCTATAACAAATCTGATGAAGTCTATATCAAGTCTGATGCAGTTTTTAGTAGGTCTAATGTCATCTAAAGCAAGTATGATGTAGTCCATAACTAGTCTGATATAGTCTATAGCTAGTCTGATGTAATCTTGTAGCTAGTCTGATGTAATCTATAGCTAATCTAACGTAATTCATAGCTATTGGATGTAGCCAAGGATTAATTATAGAGATACTATAGAACAATTTGACATTAATCCAACATTGTTCTTGAATAGTTACTCTTCATACTTTGAATCGTTATAGCTTAGTATGAACTATGTATACACATATTGACATCTTTTTCTCAATAATAATTAGAAATAAATAAAAATAGATAAAAATGAATTATAAATAAATAACCATGATATATACTTGTTATTTTATTCTAAATAAACCATAAGTTTGGAAACTACATTTAGATCAACTTCTTATACAAGAAAAATGATGTTATTTCATGGATACAATAATCCATTTTATGATCTTGTCAAGCTTGATAGATGCATGATATGTTGAATTAATTTGACAATAGCTCAAGATAGTTGTAGTAATGGTGATGAAGGAAGCTTGTGAGACAAGGTGGCATAAGCTCTCCAAGGATTCCAAAGATGTGAAAGATGGAATTTTTATGGAGGTATGGATGATTATATGGAAGATGGTGGAGAAGATCAATGACAAAATAATCCATGGTGGAAGGAGATCTTGTTAGGGTGATTAATTCACCATTATAAATAAATGAGTAATATTTAATTACTCATAATTATTTTTAATTATTAATTAATATAATTATTTACCATAAATAGGTTGAGTTATTTAAGTTAGTAAATCTGAAATATCTTTTAATCTCAATATTTTGTTAATCCCATGTAATATTTGGGAGATATTCTAGTAACATATGTTTTATCTCTCCTATTATATGGGATTTATTACAAGCTCATATTCCTGTGTAAATATTAAACTCTTATGTATTTCATAATTGAAATAAATATAATATTTTTATTCCTCTATATCTACTATCAGAGCTATTATATCTTTGGACTTGTGTAGATGAGAAGCCCGTGCTCTCATTAATAATAAGCTTAAGAGAATGTACAGAGCTTCATTGTGTGAGGATAATCCCATGCATTCCCACACTAAATTCACCAACTATAGACAAAAAGAAGAAACATAGAATCATGCATTATAATTTTTTAGTGATAAAAAAGCAATTTCATCGACTTACAGATAGAGTGGCATTCCTCTAGTGAGTTGGGCATATTGGTGAGAATAAGAATGCAATATTTTCTCCAATGGATTGGCATCTTTATCAATCTAAAAAAATTGTTGGAGTTAAAAAAAGTTGATCCAAAGACTCCTCTGGCATTAGAGACTATGCATTGGAGGATTGGCTTGGTGCAAATATTCTTGCCATATTATATTTGCATTCAAATACCCAATGTTGGAGATCAGGATTTTCAATAAAAGGCATTAAAAAAAATTATTGAGCATTGAGTTGTGATACTGTAAATCCAAATAAAGGTTGTGTTGGAGAAAATAGGTTGGTGTTTATACTTGTTTTTTATCTTATAAATTAAAACATGCAGTTTCTAAGTTCTTAATTTCAAACAAAGGTGCCAAACACCTATTAAATCCCCAATACCACCACTTAAATATTTTATTTGCTATAAATATTCCCAAAATTGCCTTATTATATCCTCAAAACCACTTAAGAAAAAACTTCTTTGCTGTAATTTTTGACAAAAGCCACTTATTGGCCAACCCATGGTATTAGGTGGGAGGATGGTTTTCATTAAATCCAGATTTCTTATCCTTTAAATATCTATTTGTCCTTTTCAATTCTTGAAATGATGCATAGGCGAGTTGGTGGGAAGGTTTTTTGGTAAAGGATAGGTGGGAGGTTAAAATCCCCCAAAAGAATATTTTTTGGTGAAACTTTTAGCAAGCCCTCCAAATATAGTCAACAGCTAAATTTAGTTATAGCTAATTAACTTAGCAAAAAACTCATATAAAAAAATGAAAAAAGAAAAAAGACAAAATTTAAAAAGAAAAATGAAGTTTCATTTTTGCAAGTATTTTAAATTTCAATTTCATATTTTATTACAAGAAATTGTAATTGTATTGCACAAAATCATGAGTTTTTAAACTCAATGTAGTGTTTGGTCATAGCTTTGCCTCTAACTAATATTTATGGGTAATGTCATCATGCTTGAGTTACTACATACAACACTCTGGGTATCAACCCTTTAACTCATTAGGGGGAAATAAGACTCATACATTCATATCCTTCCCTTAATTTACTCATTTTTTACAATCAAAAGGCATAAATCCTTATAGGTGGAATTTCTAAGTATATAGTGAGGTTATGCGTGTGTATGTGGAAATCTATCTAAATAGTTGATAGTGATTGAATGAACCCTTTTCAATATTTTTAGGTATCAACTCTCAGATTCTTTCTCATATGTTTATGCCTTTTTTCCTGTACCACCATGTATATAGAAAGGGTGAGCTTATTCTCTATACTAATAGGTATAATACAAAGGCATGTATAAATAAAATTCTAGCATATCGATTTGATGGTATATAGAAAAAGAGACCTATATACTTGAAATGATAAGGAATCAATCCATCACCTACAGTCTTGATAATGGTTACACAAGCTCCAAAAGTTTTTTTTGTCAGATTCATAGCTACTCAAAGGTGAAAACTAATCTGATTGGAAGATAAAGCTCAAAACTTAACTGTAATTTGAATAAATTTAGTCTATAGTAGATGGATCATATACCCAACATGAAATAGACATTGATCAATAACATAATTATGACAAAACCAGCCAAAAGGCTAAGTTGATAATCATGTTCAAACTATCATATGAAGTTCAACCACACATTCGTGAAGCCAAAATAGCTAAGTAAGCTTGGGAAAAGCTCTAAAGTGTATATGAGGCCAAAGATGAGAGCACTATTCTACATCTACAAAGTCAACTCCACGCTCTCAAATTGAGATCAGAGAAATAGTGGAGGCCTTTTTAAGGTGTTGCAATGTTGAGGGCATCACTTCAATCTTTGAGTGAGACAATTTTAGATGACTCTCTTTTACCTATTATTTTGAGAGCATTGTCACCCTCATGCATGATTTTTATGACCACTTTGATTTTCACAAAATAGAAATCAAGTTCTTTTAAAACTAATAAATATGTTGCAACAAGAAGAGTCTTTCAATACTCATTACAACCAAGAAGAACATGTGCTAGCTTCTCATCAATAGAAAGGTAATAAACTAGTCAAATCTTCATCAAAACATAATTCAAGGTAGAATTCACAAAGAGGAAATCCATAGAAATAATGTCTCATTAATGATCATTAGGGATATGAACTAAAAGATTATTGGTGCAATACCTTCAAAAAAGGATCTTCTAGTGGTTAGAAGTCCACTAACCAAAAATCATCCCCTAACTCATTCAGTAAGCCATAAGGATATAAAAAGGGTACTTGTTAGAAAAAATCAAATAAATAAGGCAATATTATTGAACAAGAACATGATAAGGAAGATGACTACCTTTACTTTGTAGATATCCATGATGAATCCACATCACAAAGTGACATATGGTATGTTGACTCAGGTGCAACTTGACACATGATAGGTAGAAAAGATTGGTTTTTCATTTTTAAGGACACACCCAATAAAAATCATGTTTCTTTGGGTGATGATACCTCATACAGTGTGTAAATAATTAGCAACATTGCCTTACCCCTAGGCACATAAACATATAGAATCACATATGTTCTCTATGTACCTAGTTTAACTAAAAACTTGTTATTAGTAAATCAACTCCTAGACCACAATTTGAAGATTGACTTTGATAGTAAAGGTGGAAATAAATTGTGTTTGATCAGAGACAAATACAAAAACTCCAAAAAAAAATTCATGAGCATCCAATATGAACCGTATGTTTCAGATGGATTTCATTCAAAAAAATAATCAAACACTCATAGCAAAGGACATAGACTTAGCACAACTGTGGCACAATATTTTTGACCACATCAGTTTCTAATATCTCAACACACTCCACTACTATAACATGGTAAGAGGCTTACCACCTCTTAGAAAGGGTACAAACAAATGTCATGATTAGTTAGTAGGTACAACATAGAGTTCCATTTTATAAAAGTACATAAAGATCCAATGGTAAACTTGATTTGGTTCATACTTATCTGTATGGACTAATAACACCTATCCATGTTATATTTAAGTACTTCATGCTCTTTGTTAACAATTATTCCATAAAAATGTGGGTCTATTGTTTAAAAATAAAGGATTGAGCTTTTGAAACTTTCAAGAAGTTCAAAGTGGCTATTGAAATAGAATATAATCTAAAAATAGAGACCTTCCACTCAGATCATGGGGGGGAATTCATTGGTAATGAGTTTAAACATTTTTTGTAAAAAAATGGCATTCATCATCAAATGACACCTCCATAAATACCACAACAAAATGTAGTTGTTAAATGGAGGAATCATACTATTGTAGAAATGGTGTGATGCATGATACATGATTCAGGTTTGACAAAGGCATTTTGGGTAGAAGTTGCCAAAATTGTCGTATATCTACTCAATAATGTACCCATTGTAGTTCTTGATGGAGTAACTTCACATGAAGCCTGGTCAAGGAAAAATCCATCTATAGAACATCTTTGAGTTTTTGAATGCCAAGTAAGTATTCATATTGCCAAAGTAGAATAGACTAAACTTAATATGAAAGCTATAAAATATGTGTTCTTAGGGTACAGTGAAGAAGCACTTACCTATATACTCATGGATCCAAAAATTAGACAAATCTACACCAGTATGGATGTTGAATTCTTTGAAAAGAAAGAATTATAAGTTCCTTCTAAAAGTACACCTAATAAATAAATTAGTCCCATAAAAAATATAGAAGATCGTAATCTCCCAGATGAATATAGTAATGATGATGGGAATAATGGTATAACTCCACCACCCATAAGAACTACTCAATATATGCCTCAATGGTATACAAATACACTCAGAGATACAAAATTAGATGGTCTTATAAACACATCCACCACTAGACAAAAGACTTGTAATATGGCTCATGGTGAGGTCAATTTGGCTTTAATGAGTATAATTGTTGAATCTATTGAGCCTTCTATAATTCAGGAAGCCCGACAGTTGAAACCTTAGAAAGATGCCATGGATGTGAATATAATTCACTAATGCAAAATAAAACATGGTAGATTGTAGATCTTCCACCAAGGAAAAATCCAATCAGATGAAAATGGATATTCAATACAAAGTACAAATCAAGTGGTAATTTTGACAAGCACAAGGCAAGACTGGTTGTGAAGGGGTATACTTAGAAATAAGGCATTGACTATGAGGAGAAATTTGTACCCATAACAAATATCAAAACTATCAGGATGATTTTTTCTCTAGTCATACAGTTTGGTTGGAAAGTCCATCAAATGGACATGAAAAGTGCCTTCCTTAATGAGGACTTATAGGAAGAAGTCTACATGACTCAACCAGAAGGTTTTGTCAAATTTGGAAAATAAGATAAAGTTTTTAGAATTGTAAAAGCATTGTATGGTCTTAAATAGGATCCCAGGGCATGGTATATCAAGATTGATGATCATCTCTTGAAACATGGATTCAAAAGGAGACCATATGATCTGAATCTCTACCTCAAATAACAAGGGGAGGATAGTAATTATAGTTCTATATGTTGATGATCTAGTCATCACTAGTAGTTCAGTGAATATGATTGAATCAATAAAGAAAGATCTAAATTGATCATTTGACATGACAAATCTTAGGGTTTTGCATTATTATCTTGGCTTATAAGTTTGGCAGAGAGAAAATCACCTTTTTATATCTCATCTCAAATATGCTAGGATAACACTAAATAAATTTCAAATAATAGATAGTAAACTAGTTGCCACACATATGGAGATAAAGCTTCAATTATCTTGAGTAGATCCATCACCATAGGTAAATGCAACTCTATATCTACAGTTGATGGAGAGTCTCATTTACCTGACCAACACTAGGCCAGACATTAGCTATGATGTTAGTTATCTCTCAAGGTTCTTGAAAGAGCCTAAGATTAGTCACTGGAAAGTGTAAAAGTGAGTATTGAGGTACATCAGAGGAACAATGGATTTTGGCTTAGAATGCAAAAAAAAGATAACTTTTTCTTGATAGGATACTCAGATTCAAATCATGCAAATAATATTGATGATAGGAAATCCACTTCAAGATTTTTATTCTTCTTGTGATCTAGACCAATATCATGGGGGAGTAAGAACTGAAATTTTCCTTCACGGTCCTCCATAGAATCATAATATCACACTATAGGAGTTGTCGTCTATGAAGCGATTTGGCTCATATGTATACTTGAAGTATTTGGATTATCATAGGATCAACTAATAAGTCTCCATGAAGATAATGAAAGAGTAGTGAAACTTTTTTGTAATCTAGTATTTTATGAATGTACTAAACACATTGAGGTGCAATTTCATTTCATCCACAAACATGTTCAAAACAATAATATCTAGCTCCAGTATTACCTAACAAATCAATAATGTATAAATGTTTTTACCAAAGCACTTGCATGGAAAAAATTTGAGGCATTCAAAGAATTTATCTCCTATTCACTTGAGACAATGTTGAATTAAAGGGGGAAATGTTAGGGTTATTAATTCACCATTATAAATAAATGATTAATATTTAAGTAATCATAATTATTTCTAATAAGTAATTAATATGGTTATTTACCGTAGATAAGTTATTGGGTTATTTAGGTTAGTAAATATGAAATATATTTTAATCTTAGTATTTTGTTACTCCCATGTAATATTTGGGAGATGTTTTGGTTACGTAGGTTTTATCTCTCCTATTTTATAGGAACTATTATGAGCTCATATTCATGTATAAACATGAAGCTCTATTATGTATTTCACAGTTGGAATGAATATAATATTTTTATTCCTCCATATATCTAAGGGTTTAACAATTTTCTAGGAATTTAAAATTCCTAGAGAATTATAGAGAATGATTAGTGAGGGAATATAAGCATCTTAGAGAGTTATAGATCCCATTTGAATCAATTAATGAAGATTAGATGGTGATTAGAAGAAGGATTTATAGGAATTATAGTGGAGGTTGGCGAGGGATTAATTTTAAATTACTTAACAATTCTTGGGATGTGTTTTTTGGTTAAGTGGGGTGATAAGTGAATATTAACTAAATGATTAATTGGAATAAAGGGTAGTGTACTAAGAATAAGGTTAGGTGAGTGAATGAACAACAAAGGAGGTTGTTAGTATAATGCTAGAATAGTTAGTAAATGGGATGATTAATAATAAAATTAGTGTTGAAACAAAGTGGTGGATTTTAAGTGTATATATTGCATTTCTTATTAAGCTCTAAATTTTATCATTTACACATAGAACTTGGTAAAAACTGTGATCTAGGAATTTGACTCAAGAGAGGATGGTTAGTATGGTGCTAGTTCCAAAATGAAAACAAAATGAAATAAACACACTAATAACATAACATATCTAGGCCTAGACACTAGGGAGAGCTTAGTTAACAAAATCAAATGACAAACACAACTAAAAAGCAAGGAATGAAAACACAATAATTCCTTCATCTTCCTTAGATGCTCTAAATGTCATTGTAGTGGTGGCTTGCTTGGCTTATGCTCATGAAGTCTTCATCAAAGGAGGTTTGGTTATCTCCTCTTCTCCTTGGCACCTTTGGCTTGTGGCTTCACTTGGATTGAAATAAATTTGGCATGGTAACACTAGTTTCATGAAGCTTTTGGAACCAATCCTGTATTATAACTTTGCACTATCAAGACTTAGAAATGATGTAGTGAGGCCTCCTATTTATAGATTTTTGCAAATGTCTAGAATCAACTTGAACTGCCCATCTCAAGCTTGAGATGTGTGGTTGGGGATTAATTAAATTTTTGGAATTAATTTTGTAATTATCCTCATCATGACATTAGAAAAAGGGGAAATTAAGAGGCATGGAGGGAATCATGGAAGGCATTGATGAGGTATGGGAGAAATGAATCCTGATACTTGTGGCATTTATGGCCTATGGATGTCTTCCAAATAAATGAGGTCACTTGATGATGTAAATATTCAATATTCATTTCTAAAAACAAGGATTCAACAAGTTTCCATGGGATTATTAATTAGGCCTTGATTTGGGTTAATTAGCTCTTAAGTATGTTTAAGCATTTTATACACAAATTACCCAAATTGATCAGAATGCCTTGTTATTGGTCTAAAATTTGATTGGGTTGGAATTGGAAGGTAATGTTAGATGTGTTAGAAATATATTTCCATTTAGGATGTTACCAACAAAAAATAATAAAGGCACATGTCTTGTGCAAAATATTTGATAGGGAAGAGCAATCCTGAGCACCCAGGTGCAAATTTGGCATTTTGACTCAAAATGATCTGATCAAAGTTAGTTGGCCCATAAATTGCATTACCTTATTTAGGGATACCCTAAACAAAATTGGCACTTGAATATGTCAATTTCACATCATTTAGTGTGTTTTAGTGTTTTCAAGCCAAATTGTGCATTTTAGGTGTAAATTGGTCAAAAGCCTGGTTAGAGGTTATTGACATCCAATTTTAGGGGTCTACAATTTGCCCATATTTGGGAAGATGTTACAAATTATAGGCAAAGAAATGTCTTATCAAAGAATGAGAGATGGCCTGTATGCCAAAAATAAGATGATGATTGAAGAACAAAGCTCCAAATGGTTTTTTGGGAAGCCTATGATGATGCCTCTTCGAGAGAGTGACCATCACATTTATTGATGGATGGTCCCTTGAAAAGAAACAAGAAGAAAGGTGGAATTAATATGTGGCTGAGATTAATCCAAATAAGAAAATGCTTGCATGTATTGATGTAAAAAGGATGATGATTTGCCTAAATATGGTTATAATCAAGAATAAAATTCAAAATAATTATTTACCCATATGCAGTTATAATCATTAAGAGGACCTAGATTGGCTAAAGATGATTATGCCCTAGTTAGGGCTGATTAGAAAGCATAACTCAAGGATATAACCTGGAATACAAATTAAATATGAGTGGGTGCAAAGTGATGAAATAGATGAATAGAAGATTAGGATTGATCAGTGTGAATGATTCACTTGTACCTGCCAATGAGGAGATGCTCATCCTAAATAAAAATGATACAACTAGAATGGCCAATAGGTTAATTTGATCAAGGGTGGGATGGAAGGATTTACCAAGGTACCATGGAGAAAATTTTGTGGCTCCATTGATTATAGACTTTTCTAAAGCTAATTTTTGCTATAATATGTGATGGTAGGCTTCATGATAGAACACCATGAAGACTTGGCCAAAATATTCATAAGGACTGACTCTCGATATCTAATAAACACTCAAAAATAATACACCAATGATAAAAACCATGATGATAATATTGACATATGAATATGGATAGACTCAAGAATAATGTGCTCAAGGAATCACCCAATGAACACATATAGACTGAGTCAAGGTAAAAGTGTTGAAAGCAAATAAACAGGCAAGTGAATAAACAAACAAACAAATAAATAAATAACCTATAATAATAAACAAACAAATAGAAAGCCTAAAAACAAAATCAAAAGAAAAAATCCTAATAATGACAATGCCCCATTAAGGTGGATAGAGGATAGCTGACTTGGCTTAGACAAGACAAATATTTTTAGAGTTTTTGAAATGTTATGAATGTTTTTGGCATTTTGAGGTATCTTAACTCATTAGAGAATGATAAAATACCTGCTCAAAAATGGTGAGAGCATTTGGCTTAGGTTTCTCATAAAATGGTGAGAGTGTATGGAAAGGGGGACTAAGGTGACCTCAACATGAATTGAGATGACCCACATAGTCCTGAAATGACCTCAAATCATAGTAATTCCATCCAAACAAAAGTTATGGAAAAACCAACTAGGTCCCAACAAGTTCTCAAATCTAGAAAATGGCCAGTCAAATGAAAATAGTAATTGTAAGGTGATGTAGAAATGCATTGTAAATAAGTGTTGTCCCTGGTTTGCCCATAGGCAATTATAACTAGGACACAATGACATAGGTAAATGACACTAATTTTCCCATAGGTAGTTATAATTAGTAGCAAGACTAATGAGACATTGATTTTCCCATAGGTGGTTATAATCAGGCTCACATAAACAAACATGGATATAGGATGAAAGATAACTTGTCAGATCAACTGTCACACTACTTTCATAGTGTTGAACAATTTTTGGTCTTGTAAGCTAAAATTAGGCATCCCCTCCTTTTTTATTGCAAGAGTCATTCAATCCATATTTTGGATAGTTCATCCCTTAGTTTCCTTGAGCAAAATTTTATCTATCAAACCATTTCCCATGAAAAAACAAGTGTTTTCCTCTTTTACTTGCCAAGTGCATTTCAGGTTTGACAGGTGACTTTACTTGTAAAAATTCATAAGTAAAGCCACTTGCAAACCTTGATTTGGTATTGCTAGACCAAATCAGGTTTTCCAAATGACTTTACTCATTTGTCTTATAAGTAGGAGTCGACGTGAAACCCAAAGTAGAAGCTTGCAAGAAATCCAAATCGATCTATCAAGAAGGAATCAAGTTTACAACATGCCTTGACTAAAAACTTTTATGAGTTGACAACCTAGAAGAACCTAATTTGGTCTTAAATGATTTGAAAGGTGATTGAATTACTTTAGAAGGATTTTCATCAGCAAAATGGACCAAGTGGAAAATTTGAAGGGTCGTTTACAAGATTCCTCAAGGGTATGTACCCTTGTGGAGGGCACCTAGGCGGCAAACGGGAGATTTAAAATTCTTCCAAAAGGCAACCTTGGAGGCCAAGGAGCCCTTGTGGGGGGCAAGTGATGAACAAAGTGGATATTTATCAAAAGTCTGAAGGGTAAATTTGGGCTCAAAATTCCCTTGCAGAGGGTAGTCGGTTGGAGCAAAGGGGCAAGACAGGAAGCCCAAAAGGAACTTGCCCTTTAAAAAAAAGTGACAAGCCCAAAAGAGAATTCCTTTAGAATTTTTGTCTAAAGGAATTCCTTCAAAAAATTTGTTTAAAGGAATTCAAAGCTTGAGAGCCTAAAGAATGAATGAGTGAACAAGCAAAGAAAGGATCCCAGGAGAGAATAATAAGCATCGAGAGCTTGAATTACTAGGACAAGAGGAAAATAGCAAAGTAAAGGAAAACAAGGTGGGTAGCCCAAAACACAGCCATGTACATAATAAAATAAAATCTCAAAATGATACAAATGGCATAAAAATTCAAAGCACAGACCCAGGGATAAACCAGACTAAGGCAAGTGGCACAGGTGTCATCAGTAAGAAGAGTAAATGCACTTAGATGAAATAGTCTCTACCAAAAACTAATAAGGGATTATTTTTGAATTATAAAAGGGAGCAACCTTGTTTTCACACTTTGCCATTAATGCCAAACCATTTGTGTCCAACATTGAAGAGAGCATGGCCCAGTCAACATAGCTTGGGGTGGCCTTATTAGTGGCTAGAAGTAATATCACATGCTCTTGTAGGCCCAAGACAGCAAGGTCAGTGACTTGGAAACCTATAACATGGCTCTCCCATATGCAATTGGAAGGATATGATAGTAGCATAAGCTTGTGGTCACTATATGGGTTCTCATCCTTTGACTATTAATTGTCTATTTCTAAGCTTTATATATATATTTATAACTTTACATTTGAGAAAGATCTCTTAGCATTTATATGGCAAAACCCTAAAGAAATTTACCTTTAATCAAAAGAAGCATTTTTACCTCCATTTAAGCTTGCACTTTTAGATATGTCTATGGTTTTATCTTATGTTAAGTCATTTCCTTTTCATGCTTTCATAAGTTTATGCCAGCATATCTAGTGTATTGTGAGTTCTTCTCTTGCAGGTCAATAAGAAGTGTCCAACTTAGACTATAGGTGCATGTGAATAGGTTGTCCATATTGTGTCTTTAAAACACCTCTGATATTCCTTCTTCTCTATATCTCCATAAGATCCCTTATTGAAACACTGATGCAGGAAAGGTTCTCATGCGAATGAAGTGTATGTTTGCTTCTCTCTAGTGTAAAGTGTAGGCCAGAGTTGAGTAGACCAACCAATTTGGTGCTTCACTTCATTAGTTAGGTTCAGTTTTTAGTATTTTTCTCTCTTTTTACCCCCCCCCCCCGCCATTGTTAGTAGTAGAAGATCCAGAGCCTTAAGGTGCATCAAGGGGAGCTAGCCCCTAATCTAGAGATTCATCCCTCAAGTTTACAACCCACAGCAAGAGGAATGTATCCATTGTGCCATATGGAGAAAGGAAGCTAAGTCTCCTCTTAGAGGGTACAATCCACAGTGTCAACACATAGACTATCATTATAAACATAGATTGGATTGATTGTTGAAACTTGATTGGAATCCCCACATAAAAGGTGTAAGAAGAATCAAATAAACCAAGATCAAAACAAGATTGGGTAGGATGACTATAAATAGGATTTGGTCTAGATAGGAATGGAATGATAAGATGGTATGGTCTTGCTAAGGATAATGATGGCCTAGATAGATTAGATAAAATGGTAGGAGGGTTTCCCCGAAGTGATGGGGTGAATGGCTGGGATCTACAATAATGGAAAATGGATATATAACAATGGCAATGTGAAATGTTATGGTACATGTTTTTGGCCTGGGTGTGTTTTTTGATTCTATTGTTCCTGTTGATGGGGAGATGCATGTCCTAATCAACAAATGATACAAATAGAGTACTTGATTATGTTAATTGCTAGCCCACACGTTATCTAAATAGTTGATCTATCAAAATTGATCTTCAAATTTGGTTGTCAAGAATACTTGATTATGTTCTTCCTTGGTCATTGATTCTCATTCCTTTAAACATCAAGATAAGATATCTTTGTAGCCTTTATAAAGGAAAGTACAAACATAGATGGTAAATAAGGAAAAATAATGGATGGTAGGTTTGATTGTGAAATGGAATGGCATATGATAATGGAAAGGGTAATGGTGGGGAAACAAATGAATATTGGGACTTTCAATCACATGTAATGTTTTTGATGTTAGATTTGACATAATTTTAGTTGTGGTGGGGTTGAAGAATTGTTCTCTCAATAGGACTGCCAAATTTTTTTGTTTTTGATCTTGAGAGTAGCTACCATCTAATTAGGCTATAGATAGGAAGCTATTTTGATTTGATCTTTGATTTTGTCTTCATCAATAGTGAAAAACTTTTGTGTTTAGTTATTGGTGCCTCAAAGAGGTTTTCACCAATAAATTTGTCCTGATTATCCTATAGCACCTCTGAGAGGGTTTCACTAAGGAATATTGGCTTTTGATTATATTCTAACACTTTCAACAAATTTTCACTAAAAGATGCTAAGTTCTGAATTTGATTGTCCCCTAGCACCTTCGAAAAGGTTTCACTAGGAGTGTGTTCTTTTGTTATATGAATGTGGTCTTGGCCTCCTTGCTCTTCTTGAACTGCTATGTCACCATGTATGTAGTTTAACAAAGTGTGATCTGTCAATCCCAATCAACATGTGTGAGAGATGGAATGTCAATGATATGGTTATTTTTGTTGATGGTAATGGCCTATGGGATGGTAATGGATTGGGGAGAGGTTTCATAATCTTCATAGAAGATACTAAAAGAACTTGTGTCGATGTTAAAGTACACATCCTCAAAAACTATAGAAGGATCATAAATTTATTCAAACTAATCTATGATGCATGCATAACCAATATTGTAATAGCCATGAACATATTCTTCTTCTTCTTCTGATTCTAACTCAAGGGACTCTAAATCTAATGTTAAAATTGATGTCGATTTTGTTTTTAATGTTAAATCCAATGTCAATTCAAGAATAAAATTAGAATCTAATTCTTATTCTTCATCTGATGGGTACTCTATTACAATTATGTCTTGTTGAATGCTTGGTATTAGATAAGTAACGACCTGTGATGGCATAACAAGCTCCACAAAAATTAGTTTGTTAAAGTGAGACTCCTTTAGAATGGGAAATAGGTCAAGAGACAACTCCTTAGAGACTAACTTGTCAATAGGAGGCTCTTGAAAAATAGGCATATAGTTGAGGTAATGATTTTCCCAAAAGAAGTTATAATAATTAAGAAGTGACTCAACAAAGACTAGCTTGTCAGAGTGAGACTCCTCGACAACTAGTATAAGATCAATAGGTAATTTATCATAGGTTGACTTATCACAAATGGTTAGTTCAATAAAAACATCTCAGATTGATTGGTTCTCTTGGCCTTGATCTCCAATGAGTTTTAAAATACTAGTTTTGAACACAACTTGGTCTTTGAATGATTATAACTATTGAGGTTTAGATGGGATTAGTACTAGAGGAGGACTAACCTATGGTTGGATAATGGTAGGGCCTTAGAAATCATGATTACTCACATGATCCAAAGGACAAAGTCCTAATATGGTAATGATAGGGTGTTTTGGGGGCTTGATTGCTTACACAGGCTAAAGGACTAGGTACTAAAATGATGAAGGGGCATTGTGGAGCTTGATTTCTTACACAAACCAAAGGATGAGGTCTTGGTATAGAAATGGTATTCTTTGGATATTATGGAACTTGATAGCTGGTATAATCCAAAGGAGGGTTAGGGGTAGCTAATGATTATAAAACAAAAGGATGTCATGAAACTTGATTTCTTACATAAGCAAAAGCATCCAAGTCTTCCTCATAAACCATATCATCTCATTCATGAGTTGGCTCATAAGCTAGTTTTTTACTGTGTTCCATGTACTAAATTTTGAAAAGAGGGTATGGATTCCTATCCCAAACAACATTATCTATAGTTGGGTCTTTAACCTCCTCCTCACAAGCCTCTTCATACCAATCAAGGTCTCAAGTTGGATCGTAAGTTGTTTCATGGCATTGTTACTATGAATGATTAATATGAGGTGGATAAAAATCTATCTCACAAACCATATTAGCATCATTGGGGTCTTGACAAAAGCCATAAAAGTCATTTTGTGTGGCTTTTTTTCATAAGTTGAATTGTAAGTGGTTCCACCATAATTTTAGTTAGACATATCCACGTAAATGATGAAAGCTCTGAAATCAAAAAGACTTAGAGTTCTACAAACTCTTAAAAACTATGTCCAAAGGATAAATGGTTTAAACTTAGTCTAACTTGGTCGAATGGGTGGAGCTATATCTCCAATATGGCTTGAAAGTGGATCTGTATCTCCAAAATAATTTGTGCTAAGACTCGGCATAAAATAGCATAACATCAAGTGTTTAATGTTAAATGTCATACGCACAAAAGGTCAAGTGTCTGAATAAAAACTGACATGTCAAAGGTCTAGGTCAAAGTGTTCCAAATAAGGTCTAAACTAGGAAAGGGAAAATTTGAGTTGCTAGGTCTTTTATCTAAATGTGAATTCAAAATCTAGGCTTAAACAAATAAGCATGCACTAGGATTTTGGGCCAAATGGTGTCAAAAGCTAGACTTGAAACAAAGGCTAATGTGATTTGATTTAACCTAACAAGTTTGGAAAAAAAATTGACATAAACCTAGCACATAGAATCAAACATAAATATGATCAATTGGTATAAGGCATAAGACAAAAGGCTCTTTGAGAAAGGTTATGTTCTTCCAAATAAAGGCACAAACAATGATGAGGATAGAATTTAAACAAACAAACCATCAATAGTTTTCAAATTTGGGTAATCAATTAACTGAAGTTATGCAACCTAAAAGAGAAAGATATGTGTATCAACCCCAAAAATTGAGGCCTAAATAGAAATCAATCAATGTTTGGATCTAAACTTGACAAGGCTAATTGAAAACTCAATGTTGAAAACTAAGACTTGACTAAACAATTAGACAAGATTGGATAGCATGATGGCACAAGACAAATGGTATACATAAAATGGTTTGAAACAAATAATTTTTGATAAAGGTGAAACAAGTCTTGAAATAAATTGAGCAGCTTAATGATGTAAGTATACTCGAATAATGTGGTCAATGTTATGTTTCAAATACTTAAAAGGCTCAAAATGTTTTGACATGATTTGGGTAGCATAACACTACCCTTTATAACTCAAATACATTATTTTGACATGGCTTACAAATAAACAAACAAGTTTTAGTCTCAAAGCATACCAAGCAAAAATGACCAAAATACACTAACTATAATCGTCCAAATCCTAGTAAGGGTATGGCAAAATGGGTTTGACTAAACTAGAAAAGTTTTGATCATTCTATGGGAATCAATTGCACAATGACTTTCATGTCAAATAATGCAAAAGACAAGTGTGAAAATTTGGTGACCACGGTATTGGCTAGTTGTAAAAAGGTCTAGTCCTTTTTACAACCACTACATCATGTTATTCGCTCAGTGTAGTGCGATGTCCAAATGTAGATACATCCCATGTGCAACTCCAAAGGAGTCAAATGAAGTTAATGTTAGGAGATGAAACCCTGGGTCAAATCTTCCCTAAAGAACTTGAAGGAGGTGATGAAGTCTGCATCGCAAGCTAAGTTTGCATGAAAATTAAAAAAATAAAAAAGATAAAGACTTTAGGGTAATTTTCAAGGTCACCCAAACTTTGACGAGTTTTTGGGGAGTGCTTTAGATGAATTTCTTTCTAAGCCTTGGACTAGGCTACTTGTAATAGGAATGGCACTTTTGATTCTAAGGGTTCCCTATAAGGGAAAAAAGGAAGAGCATACACGCAACATTCCTCTTTTTTCCAAGTAAAAATTAATCTAAACAATTATTGAAAACAAGAATTGACAAGTGTGTTTAATTTTAAACACAAAATGAAATATTTGGTGGTGTTCATTTGACCCCTTGGTCTTAGTTGTAAACTTTGAAAACATTCATTTAAACATCTAAATTCTTTGTTAAACATCAAAACAGGGTTCCTAATTGATTTTTAAGCATGCACAAGGTGATATAAACATGTTTTGAGAAAATTTTAAGCTTGGTCCTTTA
Source organism: Torreya grandis (assembly GCA_037957365.1). NCBI lineage: Eukaryota > Viridiplantae > Streptophyta > Pinopsida > Cupressales > Taxaceae > Torreya > Torreya grandis. The sequence goes on from JARHVA010001406.1 coordinate 1,400,622, forward strand.
GCAAAATTATTAGCATGTTGTTTAGTTTTGAATCTCTTTTTAGCTTGAAACAATAAACTTTGAAAAAGTAGCTCTCGAGTCTATGTTTTTGGAAAAACATAGTGAACGACATCAGTTATTACCACTGAATTCAGTTACTTTGGCTAATCAAGATCTAACTGATGTCAATTTTGCTAACTAACATCAGTTAAGTTAGGTAATCAATGTCGATATTACTTGTCAACGTCGGTTACTGTGTAAACTTGTGGCAAATAAAAATGGTAAAATAAAGTTAGAAAATCAATTTGTAAGAGTTTTAAGAGCCTAAATAAATATTTTAGAGTTACAAAAGGATCTCCTTTAGGTGTGAGATACATCTAGTCCTATCAGGTGTGCCATTATGTGATCTAGGAATTTGACTCAAGAGAGGATGGTTAGTATGGTGTTAGTTCTAAAATGAAAACAAAATGAAATAAACACACTAATAACCTAACATTTTTAGGCCTAGACACTAGGGAGAGATTAGTTAACAAAATCAAATGACAAACACAACTAAAATTCAAGGAATGAAAACACAATAATTCCTTCACCTTCTTTAGATGCTCCAAATTTCATTGTAGTGGTGGCTTGCTCAGCTTATGCTCATGAAGTCTTCATCAAAGGAGGCTTGGGTATGTCCTCTTCTCCTTGGCACTTTTGGCTTGTGGTTTGGCTTAGCTTGGAATCAATTTTGCATTGTAACACTAGTTTAATAAAGTTTTTGGAACCAATCATGCATTATAACTTTGCACTATCAAGACTTAGGAATGATGTATTGAGGCCTCCTATTTATAGATTTTTGCAAATGTCTAGAATCAACCTGAAGCATTCATCTTAAGATTAAGATGTGTGGTTGAGGATTAATTCAATTTTTGGAATTAATTTTGTAATTATCCACATCATGACATTGGAAAAAGGGGCAATTAAGATGCATAGAGAGCATCATGGAAGGCATTGATGAGGTATGGGAGGCATGAATCTTGATATTTGTGGCATTTATGGCCTAAGGATGTCTTCCAAAGAAATGAGTTCACTTGATGATGTAGATATTCAATATTAATTTCTAAAAACAAGTATTCAACAATTTTCCATGGAATTATTAATTAGGCCTTGATTTGGGTTAATTAGCTCTTAAGCATGTTTAAGTATTTTGTGTACAAATTACCCAAATTGATCAGAATGCCTTATTATTGGTCCAAATTTTGATTAGATTAGAATTGGAAGGCGATGTCAGATGTGTTGGAACCATATTCCCATTTAGAATGTTACCAATAACAAATAACAAAGGCACATGTCTTGTGCAAAATATTTGATAGGGAAGAGCAATCCAAAGCACCCAAGTGCAAATTTGGCATTATAATTTATAATGATCTGATCAAAGCTAGTTGGCCCATAAATTGCATTACCTTATTTAGGGATACCCTAGCTAAAATCAGCACTTGAATATGTCATTTTCACATCATTTAGTGTGTTTTAGTGTTTTTAGGCCAAATTATGCATTTTAGGTGGAAATTGGTCAAAATCTTGGTTGGAGGTATTGACGGCCAGTTTTAGGTGTCTACAAAAACAACTTTTCTTGAAAATGTCTATGTTGGTGAAACTTAGAGTGGAATGTCCACCTAGTTTAAGAATTATATTGGTATCAAATCAAGTTATCACTTTTTCCATAAAATTTTTGCTAACATATTTACACAATTATGTTAGATTTGTTTGTGTTATATTGTGGTGGTTGTTGTGCTAACCATTGTGCAGTTTTTTCCCATAAGTTGGATACCAAGTACTGATGGAGAGATTATATTGAATAATTTGTGATAAAGTGGGTTCAAAATAAACTATTATTATTTATGATTCAATAAATTATGGGTTTTAAATGTGATGGTATTTACCCAAATCCTTTGATGGACCAACCATCCAAGGGATGTGAAAAGCTGAACACAAGAGTTCAAAAAGTTTGAGCATTTAGCTTAAAAAACTAACTCATCCAAAATAAATAAAGGTTAAGAGAGTTGAAAAAAAGTGTAGAGAAAGACATTTTTAACATGGATTCAAGCATAATTTCCTTATGTCAACTAGGTATGGTTGTACTTGAGTGAAGAAAGACTTCAAAGGTAACACTATGAAGGTTAAGAAAGAATGGTTTTAGAGTTGGATATGCCTCCCTTTTATTTGAAAATTGACATTGATTTGAGCCTTCCATGTGAAATAAATATGGTTTTTTTTTAAATTTCATTGTATATCCTTGTTCCTATTGGAAAAGACAAGTGGGACAAATATGTAGTTGTATATTAATGAAAGAGCATCGAGGAGGAGAAATTAAGTGAACTTGAAAATTATGTTGAAGATACAATATTCAATAAAATATAAATAATATTCAAAGAAGTTGGGTATGGGTTTTCCTCACCACTTGAGTTTCTAAAATATTGGGATTAAAATCCTAAAAATTGAAGAGTTGATTAGATTGGAACATAAACAAGGTATTATCTAAGAGGATGATAACATTGGTTTCTCATATGGGAAAATAGGAGGTAAATCTTCATATTATTTTCTTATATTTATTTGGACTAAAGGCTTCCAAGTTTTTGCATGTGATCAAAAATTTAATAATGTATATTATCTATTTTATGTCAGATCACTCCAATATATCTAAATGTCATAGATTATAAGAAAACCCTTAGAGTAGGTGAGAACAAAATGCAAAGCAAAAGTGAGCTTCATGAACTGATTATTAGTTGACTAGCCAAAAATTACAAAGGAAATACATTATATAATGAGATATTAGGTCACCATAAAGGTAATAACTCAAGTCACAATTAGAAAACATGCTAAGTGTATTCCCTTAATGACTTTAATAACCCTAAAAATTTTGACTAAAAACTGTGTATAAAATCAAAAGTAGGGGAAATCCTACAATAAAACCCCCTAAATCATAGCTTAGGTGGGTAAGAAAATTGGGTCTTGGTAACTAGGCCCGATGAGGTACCCAAACACAATGCAACTCCCATAAAATGGAGAAATGGAGAAAACCTATAAGATAAAACTCATCTCCAAAAAGAGATTAAAAAAGAGAAGAGGGCTAAAAATTCCCACTATAGTCTATAACTACCTATAGCCATCTTGTATCCTATAATGGAGTTCTCAAAAGTGACTATGGATTAGAAGTAGAAGTAGGAAAGGGTAGATTACCCTAAAACATGTAACTAATGGATCTTTAGCCAAAGTTATTCCTATACAAGTAACTATTCTCCTCATGCAAGGTAGGAGGGACAACTTCTCTATGCATTGATGGTGTAATGGGAGTAGAGGCAATGAAGGACTATTGAATACCTTGAAATTTTGAAATAGACTACCTAATATCTGATGTGTCCTAGATTAATATACCCACACCTCATAATGTTTGAAGTGGACTAGAGGTAAGTTTATTAGGAAATAACTCCTCAACATCTAGAAGGTGAAAAGAATATGGCAGAGGTGTGTCCCCATCACTATTCTAGTCATCTATGTTATAATAAGATTCATGAATATTAGATGAGTACTTAGCTCAATAATGCCATTAAGTTTAAGGGAGTTTGAAGACAAATTTAAATGAGAGTTAGGAGTAAAGTGTGAGAATTTATATAGATGAGTCTGATTATTGACTATTCCTACTACCAATATAGTATCATTATGTAGCTCTATAACATACAATGAATTTAGAGTGAATTTAACTCGCATGCCTGGACTAGGGTGAGTGATCTGGTAAATTGACAAGAGATTAGTTAAAAGTGATGAAATACTTAGAACATTATTGAATGTTTCACCACTCACTTCAATAGACTGTTTCCCAAGAATCATTTTATAAGTATCCTTACCTATTTTTATATATGTTATGTCACATGGTTCCAAAGAACTAAACACTATCTATGAAGAGGCCATGTGATGTGAGTCACCAGAGTTAATGACACATGGAAGAGTTGAAGGTATAATAATAATTAGAGTCTTGCCCTTTGATTTCCCTTTTATTAGGGAGTTATTAGTCATTTCATGATGATTTCATGAAGGCATCCTAGTGAGTGGATGAAGTGCCTTGATAGACTAAGTGACAATGACAAAGTGTGCAATGTGCATATCATAGTATGCTTGAGGTTGGCTTGGTTTATCTTCATATTTTGATTGTTTAAAAATGATTAGGGATCAGACTAAAGTATTTAACATGTGAAATGGGTCCTATCAGAGGTCCATGGTGGTTATATTTCTTGTGTACATGAGTATAATTCATATGGTAGTTCATAGTTTTCATCTAGACAGTTTAGGTGTAGTGGCAAAAAATCTGAATAAGTAGTTTGTTGACATCACCATTGCCACATGTGGATGAGTCATGGGGAGTTGGTCATATGGTTATGATCACATTTGTACCTAGTTTTTATGTGGTAAATCTTAATTCATGCACTTAATTTTAGTCAAATATATGTGGGTGCAAAGTTGGGTTTCCAGACATTTTGACATGTTTCCCATACTTAACCAAATCTATAAAGTGGTAAGAAGAGCTGAGTAGGAATTTTGAGGGTGGTATATCTCACACATGTGGATGTTTTAGGAAAATTTGATCATATGGGTTTATTTAATTTTGATCCTAATTTATTTTTTCTAAATTTTATATCATGTAAATAATTTCATCAAAAAATATGCATATACAAAGTTGGGCTCCCAGGCAGTTTGACTATGTTTTTCCATAGCCAAATTTGTGTGTGATAAAAAATGTTGAGTATGCATTTTGATGATGTTATATCTTACATGTGTGAAGGTTTCAAGATAAACTAATCATATGGGCTTATTTATTTTTTATCCTATTTTATTTTTTCTAAAATTTATATCATGTGATGAAGTGCATCAAAAGATATGATTATTTAAAGTTGGCCTCCCAAGCAGGTTTTTGACATAGTCGGCTCTGTGATAGAAGATTTTAAGAAGGCATTTTAATGTCATTATATCTTGTATGTGTGAATTTTTTAGGAGTAATTTTTCTCATGGTTGGATTATTTTATGTGAGGATATCATATGGTCCAAATTTTAGAACATGCGAGTGAGCAAGACAAAAGTTATGACTATGCAAAGTTGTCCTTCTCAGCATAGTTCAAAGGTTCCCATAGTCATTTATGCACAAGTTAAAGTTTGAGAAATATCGATGATATACGTTTCTCCAAGAATTCAAGAATCAATGAGATGAGGAAAGGTGCATGATGTTTAATAATTGATCAAAAGTATAGGATAAGTATATAATCATGAGTGGGTATTCAATAGATTAATTAAATGGTGTGAACTGCATGATAAAGACCTGACTGATCCTTAAAGATCAATGAAGTGAGTTAAGTCAAATTTCCAAGAATGCACAAGATGAGGTTAAAATTATTGAGGTTTAATGTTTGAGAATTGGCACCTATGCATTAAATTTTGGACAATATCAACAGTGTGTAATTGATCTAAAGTTGAGAGGACACGAGATGCGAGCATTGTGTTCAAAGTTTAACTATGACCATTGGCATTTAAATATTTGAATTTTACAAAGGTAAAAACTAGATATTAATATTTTGTTTATGTAATTAGATATAAATCAAATTTTATATTTCTATTAAATTCAAAGTGGTAGAGGACTCCAAGGCCCATCTGACAATATGGATTTGAAGATTTGGAAGTGTGTACAAACAAAGATATTAAGCTTCAAAGTTCATTGTGTGTTTGTGCATGGACTATAAGTGACCTAAGAAGATTATTCAATCTTATTTTGATATTATTTCGATATATCTTGGTGAATTAGATATTGGGGAGTTTTGTAGACTCCATAAGGATGCTTTACATGTATTTTGAAGGTTTGACCAATCATATGTAGCATTAACAAAGGTTTTGAAGTTGACTATATTTTCATTCATAATGAATATGTGTATAGAGAAGTGTTTGAGATAATTGGGATTTATCTGAAGAGTGTTTTGGAAACTATGATCATTTGAGGATGCCAAAAGGTTTGTGTGGAATGGGTCCATGTTATTGGAAAATGTTCCTATATTCTTTGTTTGCTCAGAGAAGTGTCAAAGAGTTGAATGGGTCTCCATATGACCTAAAAGTGACATAGGCCTATTTTTAAAGGATATTATGCTTAAGTTTGACCCATATGAGATGCCTTAAGGGTGAAGGCATGTTTTTTGGCTAACAAGGAAATGTTGTGATCTTTTTAATTCATGGCTGCTCTATATATAGTGAAACCAAATATGTTAGTTTCTAGACTTGCATGTGGAAGTATTGTGCAAGGTGAATGTGAAAGTTGTGAAGCAAAGGATAGGTAGTGTTCTTGTTGGTTAAGTTAATGATAAGAATAGTTTGTTGACTATGTGTATGAACTATAAGTTATGTCAGGATCGTGATCTTGTAATTTGAGGATATGCAAAGAGGTTTGAGTGTGCATATGAGGATAGTTTGAGTGAAAAAGGAAAAATTTTGTGACATGAATATGTGAGAGGCTTGTTTGAGATAGAAATAGAGATTTTATGTAAGGTTATAAAATAAATATCCATCATCAGGTGTTGAATACATCATTTTAAATTGGAAGTGTTCTTTTAAAGGACTTGATCTTCCTTAGGGGTAGTTGTTCCTTGTGAAATAGGGTTTCACTAAAGACCTTTAGTCATATGGACTTGATCAAGGTTTTAGGTTAGAAGTACTTGACTTAATAGGTGGTCAAAAGGACTTGATCATCTTAAGGGTAAGGGTTCCTTATGGAACTATTGTTTCGCTAAAGTCCTTAGGTCATAAGAACATAACCAAGGTTCCTGATCAAAAGGACTTGATTAGTCTCTTGTTTGTGATCATCTTATAGGATAGTAGTCCATGTATTTGTAGGCTTGAGATTGGGTTTTATTCCCCAAAAGGGTTTCACATGTAGATCTTGTGTTGTGTATGTGATCATGCATTATGTTCATTTTTCACTACTATAAATGATATGTATGTTTCATAAATGGTTGTATTGAATGCTTAAGTATTTGCAACCGTTTGGAAATTAGATTGGATTATTTTCCACCACTTATTCACCCCCCCCCCCCCTCTTAGTGTATTTTACCTCTAACAATTGGTATTAGAGTAAGGTCCTTTGGTAAAATCTTGACAGCTTGAAGGTGATCCAAAGTACAATTGCTAGTCAAAATTTACAAGGTAGTTTCTCTACTAAGAAAACACAGATGTTCAATGGATCCAATTATGCATTTTGAAGTACTAAGATGAAGACATACATTATGTCCCTAGGGTTGATGTATGGAAATATATTTTAGACATTAAGTTTCTCTTGTTGTTCCTCCATCTAGTGTTGCATATAAGAAGTTGTTTGAGAATAACTCTAAGGCAATGAATGCCATCACTTGTGGTCTTATAGAAACTGAGTTCACCAAAGTAATTCATTGCACATCTACCAAATAAATATGGGATAAATTAAAGACTATTTTTTAAGGAGATTCAAAGGTTAATTTGGAAAAAAATTAGACTCATCGAAGACAATTTGAGAGCCTCAAAATGAAAGAAGAATATTATATGGCATCCTTTCTACAGAGAGTTGATGAGATTATAAACATCATCAAAGGTCTTGGAGATAACATTGAAGAGGTTACTAGAGTTAAAAAGGTATTAAGGTATCTATCCCTCAAGTTTGATCCAAAAGTATCTTCTATAGAAGAAAGTCATGATATTACTCAATTGAAGATGGATCAATTACAAGGCACCCTTACTACATATGAGATGAGAGTAAATGATGATATACCACAAAAGAAAGAAGCAACATTAAAAATAGAGATAAATCCAAAAAGGGAGTTTCAAGGTAAGAAACCTAAGGAAGATGGCATCTCTGATATTGATGAGGATGAACTAATTGCTTTGTTTATATGGAAATTGAAAATATGTTCAGAAAAGTACAAGGGTAAGTTGCCTTTCAAATGATTCAATTATGGAGAGGTAAGACATTTTGATAATAAGTGCCCTCATAAGTATAAGAAGGATGTTTATGAAGAGCATGATCAAGGTCATGATGATGTCAAGAAATCATTCAGTTTTGATAAAAACAAAAAGGGATTCAGAAGGTTTGACAACAAGAAGTATTCTAAAGACAAGAAAAGTCTCTACACCAAAGAAGATTGTAGCTCATCAGATGAGAGTGAAGATAGTGACTTAGAATATGATCATGAAGATGATGGTCCTACTAAATATGAAGCTTTGTTCATGGATGAGGAAGGAATTTGATCACATCAGAAGGATTCTACTTGGAGTGACTCAAATAAAGATGAAGATGAGGTGGACTAAGAGACTATAGTGATGAATGTTCTTGAAGATCTAAAGATTGAGAAGAAGATCAATAAGAAAAGGAAATATAAACTCAAGGACTATGAAGATCAATTCAGTGTGTAAGAGGTAAGAATGAATGAAGACACCAAAGAGCATGAAGATATGATCAAGCATCTCAGTTGTCAATTGTAAATTCTGTCTACAAGCCTAAAAACTAAAGAAGATGAATGTTCAAGGTATGTTTCTAAAAATGAGTCTTTGAAATATAAGTTAGATAATACATCTAGTAAGTTGAACACATTTGTGAGATTTGAAAAGAGCTCATGTGATCTAGACAATATTCTGAGTGGTCAAAAGCATGCTAGTGATAGAACTAGTCTTAGATATGAAGAAGAATAAAAGAATATAAATCAAGATAAGATGAAAAATAAAATGAATCAAGATAATCAGATTTTGAGTACAAATCATAGTGATCTAGGAAATAATTCAAGTGATAATTTATGTGATGGGTCTACCCTAATTAATGATAGAACTTCGAGCAGCCATAACTGTTGCACCGTAGCTCCAATTGACTCACCGTTTAAACCATTGGAAAGATAAGAATGAGTAGAATGTGGTGAGATGGCATGGAGATTTTATAAATAGATTTTGACATATAAAAATCCAATGGAAGTGCCCCAAATTTTAATTTTAGTAATGTAATATAAAAAATAGTAAGTTTCTAAAAATAGGAATTCCTTAAATTTTGTATTGTTGTAAATCATGGAAGTCAAACCACTTAATCTCACTCAAGATTGGTGACCTTCCACATCCTCTTAACAATTAAAAATATTTATAAATGAAGATGTAACCCAAAATGGAAATTATACATCTCTTCTTAGAGATAGGCATATGTTTGGGTCTACAAATTTGATCAATAAAACATCTCTTTTCAGAGATAGCATTATTTGAATTGTGTTGCTCTTATTTCTTGAATTATCTTTCAACCAAATTTTTTTATTTTTGGATTAGTGGTATCAGATCAGTTTATCTTTAGAGTGTATGATCCCAAGGATGAGGTTAGATTACAAGAAGCTTGGGTGGAAAATAGAACTAGCAGACTCTCCACCTATTCACTTCAAATGACTTCAAATGGTAGACAACACTAAGACATCCAATTCTTTCAAGGAAATGGTGAATGAATCCCTCTAATAGTATCAAGTGAAGATGTGACAACAATTTGTGCAAATTATCCAATAAATCTTGATGGGAAATTCTAACTCCTCATTTGCACCCCCACATCCTTTTAGTGCCCCAACACCCTTCAAGGTTCAAGTGAATTTTGATAACCCTACATTTGAAGGCAAAATCAATGTTGATGCAGTATAAAATTGGTTGGATCAATTGTCATCTTATTTTTCTACAAATAAATTCACTGATAAAGAGAAGATCACCTTTGCTCTTTTGAAAGCATCATTGCCTATCAAAAATTGGTGGGAAGTGTACAAAAAGAGATTCACTGCAGATGATATTGGCCTTAAGGTGGAACCTACCTGGGATGATTTCATAGAAGCTGTAAAGGAAGAATACTACCCCATTAGAGCATATGATGATTTGCATATAGAGTGGCAACAACTTCGACAAGGTAAGGAATAGTCTATTCAAGATTACACTGACATTTTTCATTCTCTATCTGTGAGATTGGGTATCCAAGAAAGTGAGAAACATAAGGTTCTCAAATATCATGGTAGACTACAATAGTACATATGGGGATAAATTTAACTCTTTAATTTAGAAACCATCAGTGAGGTGTACAAGTTCATAGTGAAGATTGAACAGAAGCATGGAAGAATGAATATGAAGAGTCAGCCTTCAAAATGGAAAAGTGACAAAGAAGGTAAAATACGAGGCCAAAATTGGAAGTAAAAGGAAGGAAAGACTAGGAAGTGGTGTGATTATCACAAATGTAGAACTCACTCCAAAGAAGAATGTCGAGTCATCAAGTCCCTGCTTTCTGAGTTACAATCCTCAACATCTACTACTCCACCTCATATGGACCCTATAGTTGAAGAGGTTAAAGAATAAATTGTAGATGTTGAGACCAAATCCACTATTGCTTCATCACAAACCCATGAGGAGAGGCTAGATGACAAGGAAAGGTTGTTTCACTCTAAGTTATGGGTGAAAGGCAAGCCTCTGCGTTTCATTCTTGATAGTGGAAGTTAAAAGAATTTAATCTCTACTAATGTTGTGAAAAGCCTAAAGCTATCCATGAATCCTCACCCAAATCCATATAGTATTGGATGGTTGAGTCTAGGGAGAAACTTCCATGTCACCCACCAATGTCTTCTCTCATATGCAATAAAACCTTTCCAAGATGAGGTATTATGTGATGTGGTCAATCTAGATGTTTATGATGTATTTTTTGGTCATCCATTCATGTATGAAAAACATGGAATCTATAAATCAAGAAATCAAAGGATCACTCTCACTCTTGGAACATGGTGCTACAGGGTACCAAAGGTACCACCTTCTACATCTGTCTCTCTTATTAGTGTCAAGAAATTTGTTCTCATGGTGGTCAAGCCATAAGAATCCAAAAGGGCCAATATTTTAGCCTTGACTACACAAAAAACACAATAATAGAATAAAATAGATACCAAGCTAAATAAGTTCATAGCCTTCCATCCACAGACTGATGGTCAAATAGAAATGGAGAATAATCAGGCCTTGTACAGTTTCATAAATCACAGTCCATTCCAAGTATGCATCGAGAATCAAATCAAAGTACAACTACCACACTTGATGACAACTATTGATGAAATGGATACAATTGCTTCTCAATAAGGGAGGAATGATCTGGGCAATAATTTAGGTGACAATTCAGGTGACAGGTCTACCCTAATTGATGTTAGAACTTTTGGGAGCCATAACTTTTGCACTGTAGCACCAATTGACTCGCCATTTGAACCATTGGAAAGATAAGAATGAGGAGAATGTAGTGAGATGGCATGGATATTTTATTGATGGATTATGACCCCTCAAAATCCAATGGAAGTGCCTCAAATTTCAATTTTAGTACTGCAGTCTAGAAATAGTAAGTTTCTAAAAATAGTAATTCCTCAAATTTTGTATTATTGTAAATTGTGGACGTTGAACCACTTAATCTCCCTCGAGATTGGTGACCTTCCACATCCTCATAACACCTTAAAAACATGTATAAATTAATATGTAACTCAAAATGGAAATCAGACATCTCTTCTCAGAGATAGGCATATGTTTGGGTCTACAAATTTGATCAATAAAACTTCTTTTCTCAGAGATAACATTATTTGAATTGTGTTGTTCTTATTTCTTGAATTATCTTTCAATAAAATCTTTTGACTTTTGGATCAATCAGACAAGGAATGATGGTGCAAATAGATTAAAGACAAATCAAATCAGACAACTAAATGCCATGAGGTATGCAAATTTCAATGGTTACTGCTATACTATAATCAGTTTGGGCATAGAGCTCGAGAATGTAGAAGACCTGTTAAAAATTAATTTGCATGGGAATATGATGGGTTCATCAATCAAAATAAATAAGGTTAAATGCTTTAATTTTCTTAATAAATGACACTTTAATAAGCATTTTCCAAATAAGGAAAGGTAAGGTAAGTCTTCTTCAAAAAGAGTAGTTTGTTTTAGTTATCATGACATTGGACACATTGATAGTTTTTGTCCAAACAAGGTAAGACAAGTTGATTTCCCTTCAAGAAATGTTGAGTGATATAGTTGTTTCGACATATGACACATTGCAATATTTTGTCCAAATCTATAAAAGTAGAAAGACTTTCTTGAAAAAATTATGGTATGCTTCAATTGTGAATAGAGAAGTCACATTGTTAGGTTCTGCAATCAGAGGCCTACAATTCAAAATAGGTTTTATCAGGCTCTTAAAGTGCAATATAGAAGGCAAGTGAAATCATGGAGGCCAAAGGTGGTAAGAATTTTGATGAGACTATAGGTATAAGTATTTGTTTGCTATGGTGGAGAATGCTTTAGAAGTTGAAGAATGTCAAGGGATATCATTGTCTACTCATGTTGAGAATAAAGAGTTCAAGCTCAAATAAAATACCAAGGTGTTGGTTGAAGCTAGTTCTAAGGTATGTATGGATCCAAGTAAACATCATGTTATTGTTGAACAAGTGCCTAGTGATAAGGATCCAAGATGCAAGGAAGATTATTTAGATAAAAAGGTATGCCATGAATCTATGTTGTCTCCATGTATTAATAATTCAATCATAGAAGAAAAGGACAGTGTTGTAGTGGTTGAGGAAGTTATTTCTCTAAAGGCAAAGAAAAAGAAGAAGAAAAACTATAACTATCAATTGAGAAAGGAGACGAAGGAATATGAGGAGTTGTTTTTTTTTTAGACTATTGAGGTATAGAGGGTGTGTCTATATATGCTTCTTAAGAGAGTCCTTTCAAGTGGAAAATCAAGTGTTATTGTGGTGTTTTTTAGTTAGAACAGTCTATAGGGTCAGAATTGAAGGTTTCCAAGTGGTAAAAGAGGATTTATGATTTGTCAAGATGATATTTTTTAATAAAAAATTTTGATGACCTTATTTTAGCATGCTCTAGGTGTTTTTGTGGTCTGAAGGTATGTTGAAGTCAATTTGGAGATTTTTGTTAGCTCTCAGTTTGTGCTTAAAAGCTTATAAGTCCTAAAATGGGTTATAGGAATTCAAGGTTCCCATTGGTGTGGAAGCTAAAATCTTTGTCCATAAGTGTGTAATGGTTGTCACCAAGTGTATAAGAAGTTTCAGAGGTAGACATTTACTAGAAGGTGTTGTATTGACTTTATTTGTTTTAAGATTCTAGGGTTTTAGGGTCTGCTAGAAAAGTGATCTACCTTATGAGTTGAGATATAAGGCTTATTAATATTTTAAATGGACTAAATGGGTTTTAAAATCAAGGTTCAAAGAGATTTAAAGGTTTTTTGGTTCTAAAATTATTCAAGTTTTTTTCAAGTTAGAGGCCTAATTGGGTAGTTGGTTTGTGAAGGAAGTATATTATAAAAGATTAGCTAGTTATTAAAAATTGGTATCCTTGAGAGGGCATACAAGATTCCTTTATCTATGAAGTTTTAGGACTTGAAGATGTATCTACTAAAATGTGTGGGCTCTGTAAGTTCTAGGTAGGGCTACAAGGAGTCTAAGATAGGCCTAGTGTGAAGAAGATTGATTTTTACTCAGTTATTCCAAAAGAGCAATGTCTATTTGTTTTATGAAGATTTCTCAAGTTTATTTAGATTATTTTTCTTGTTTTTTGAGTGGTATTAAGTTATGTTGATGTTCCTTATGGTATCTTGAGAGAGAAGGCTAGTAAGCCTATATGTTGGTTCCTCATGGTGTATGGAGATCTAAAGATGCTCAAGTGGTGAAATTGATCAAAAATATTAGCAGAAGTCCCTCTCAAATGTATCTTGGTAATTTCCATCATATTTTAGTGTTTTTTGTGTTCTTTCTTCATTGGTTATAGTGCTTGGTTGAAGAGACTATTGACATGGAGCAAGAGGAAGTTTGTCAAGGCAAGGAAAGGTAGGCTCAAGGTAAGGGTGAGTTTGTATCATATTTTTAAGATGGTCTTTTCATATTCATCATCTTTTCAATTCCTATTGGCCATATTTGGCCCACATAAAAAGCATGTGCCCAGTGGTGAATGGTCCTAATGTAGAAAAAGAGGTAGAGTTCCTGATTGATCAAATGATCAAAATGGCTTGGACAAGCTCTAGATGGAATGAGTGGAACAAAGAGATCATGAATCTCACAAATATTTTAAAACACTTTAATTTCACTTGAAGTTTAATTTTTCAATTTCTAAAGATAAGTCTAGATCTATAGAGACTTTATGGAGTGTCAAAAATGCTTGGGGAGAATATGAGAGTGCATGGTATTCATTTGGTCCACTCATTCCATCTGGAGCTTGTCTAAATATTTAGCTCCAGTGGCAGAAAAGTTGAGTGACCATTTTGATTTTTTTATATATCATATGTGTGGATGAGTCAAGGAGATTTGATTGCATGGGTTTCTTCACATTATTCCCAAGTTGTCATGCGCCAAGCTTCAGCTTATCTGCCTAAGCATAGTAGAAGATCTAAGGGTTTAAAGTGGGCTCCCAGGACAAAATATACTAAGTTTAACTTAGATAATTTTTAGAGAGTCCAAATAGATCTAAGGGAGAATATTCATGAGGTCATATCTCATGCATATAGAAGATTCAGATAAAATGATCAAAAGGGTTTGTTCACTTTTGTACCAAGATCATTTAAACTATTTTTTTTGCTCATGCATTCTAACACAATAAAATATCTCACATGTGTGGTAGTCTCAAGAAGAAATAATCATATGAGTCTATTCATTTTTTATTTTAGTTCACATGCACCAAGTTATAGGTCATCCAACGAAGCATGATGAAATATATGCATCACCAAAGTTGGCTCCCAACACAAAATTTACTAAGTTCTAATACTTAGCCTTTTTTAGACCAAACCATCATCAAGATGTCATGTAAGATCAATGGACTAGTCAACTTCAAAATTTTATAAAAGCACTTAGAAAGATTGAATGGCTACCAGATCAAAAGGGTTTATTCCTTTCAATGTTAAGTCCATTTTTTACAAATTTGGTATCCCCATGATCTTTGTACTTCAAGTTATAAAATTGTAAAGTTGGTTAAAAAATAGTTGATGTCTACATGAACTTCATTTTTAAGACTCATAAAGTGACTGCTTGTATTCAAAATCCTTGGCAGGAACCTGAGAAGGAATGCACAGCTAGTAAGTGTCAATCATGTGGGATCTTGAGTAAGTTAAATGGTCAACAAATCCTAAGGACCAATGAGAAACTGAGCTTAGGGTAGTGGGTCCTAAAGATCCATGGTTCACATTTAATTGGATCTCAAAATTTGATGGAGTGAAATAGAGTCAAAAAGTTCAATGATCTGGGATGATTGCCTACAGCCAATATCAAAGGGATGAGCTGGGATGTTCGATAAAAGTTAATAAAGCAAGATGGACCCGACTTGGCAAGCAAAATAAAAGGACCTGAACTCGAGTTTGACTTGAGTTAGAAAAAAAATTAAAGGAAAAGAGATTGATATGAACTTAGGTTGGCCCATAATGTATTAAGATAGATCCATAGAGGTAAAATAGGTCTTTTTAGAACTAATATGTACCAAAGGGGTGGTGGCTTGTCGCCAAAAGGGGGACCTAGAATTGAATAGAGTGTTATGTATATTGATTATAATAAAACCAATATCCTTAGATTGGTTTCATCTATAGTTGAGCTAAGTCTAGTTTTCTAAGTATGGAACATGTATGTACTTTCAATAGAGGGATGTTTAGTCCTTTCAACATGGTCTCAGCTCTGATCAACCACCACTTAGGTAGGATTGAGCATGGCTCAGTCAAATACATTAATATGAGGATTTTGTCCTCATAATGAGATCAAGTGGAAGATCAAAATAAAAAAACTTAAGGAATTGGAAAGTAGTTGGAGCATTCATTTCCAGCAATATCATGGCTTGCCACTTTTGGTGAAATCTTGTCTTCTAGTGTAGCTTAGTTAACCAATGGAATGATTTGGAGGTTATTTGGGAAAATCACAAATATCTTGCTCATAATTACTTGTTTTGATTAGACCAAAATCATGGTGGAATATCTCTTGAAAGCTAGTAGCCCATTGATTATCATTAAACAAGGTGTTCCCCCTTCTCTCTATCTTCCCCTTCTCCTATATTTTTCTTTTCTTTCCATTTGTAAAGGGTTCTCATATTTTAGACTTTTTATCTTTCTGGGAGATATATAACTCTTTGAAATACTAAAAATTATGTTCATATTTATTAGGCTTGACCCTATCAATCATTTGTAATAACTACCTCTTGAAGTAATATGAGACTTTATTTGCCTATCTCTTGCCTTAGATCTAGTTTGGTGAGTTGTGCATGATGGAATTGTGTGAAGTAAAATATTCCTCATCCATTGTCCTTATTTCTAATATTTTTTAGGGGGTTTTCCATTTTAGGTATAGATTAGTATTCTACTCTAAACCTCTTCTATAAAATACTTATGCAATTAGCTTGACCTTGAGGTTATATAAGCTAGTATTGTCTCATGTGGATCTAGTGTGGGTTCAAGCTTATGGAGCTTCCCTTTTAAATTTGGTGCATTGCCTAGTTAAACCTCTTAAGAGCCCTTATTCTCTTTCTAACCCTTTTCCCTGTGAAGCATTAATCTAGCATTAGTTTAGGTGAGCATCAAAGAGGAAGCCGGCCTACTCTAGAGGTTCAACCACAACATAGGTGACCCAAAACCTAGGGTTGTCCCAATATTATAGCTCAATTAGAGAGAGCCTAAAGAACCCTCTCCAACAGTGTGAATTGAGCCTATAATATTTTTTGGCATGCCCAATGGGACCAAGTCTAAAGTAGTGGAAGGATTTTTGGTGTTGTCCTTCTACATATCAGCCTTTGGAGGCATTCTAAAGACATCAATGGTGACTCCAAGAATCTATTATATGGTTAAATAGCCTAAGTGCCTAATCATCATAATTTGGTATGTATAATTAGTCATCTTTTGATCAATATGCTTATCCCCTACCTCAGTATCACATTTATTAGGAAAATAATGTTTATGTGTTCACCTCAAGTGGCCCTTAAATAGCTTATCAACCATATCATGTCCTTTGTCCTCTTTCTACCCTTGCATATGTCTAAATTCAGCCTCCTTTGAATTAAAATCAACCCTCTACTTCCCTTTGTCAAGACTAAGCTTACCCTATTCATCCTTGTCAGGGGTCAAGCAAGCATAAGTAACTTATATTGAGTTGATAAAGGAGATTGGTAAGGGTTTGGAGTTTTCTCCTATCGTACCTATCCATGGTCTACAAAAAAAAGGAGTGTTCTTCAGTTAGTCAAGAATAAATGGTCAATTTGTGAGAGAGAACAGTGGTCACCCTGTAAGAATGAGGACATAACAATGATAAAGAATAAGGTCCAAAATGCAGATAGCATGTTAATATCTTATGAAGGTCAGTAGACTCATTTGGATCAGCCTTATATGTCCTCTCCCTTACAAGAGCCTCATGTTCAAACACATATTCCTACTTAATATCATGAAGCCATTCCATCATGGATCTTATCCAACACATTTGACCTTGGTTGTGTCATGTCCTCATCGTAAAGCCACCCTCTCCTATAGTTATTCAAAAGGAAAAAAAGGTATGTTCCATACTTATATCCATCATGGAAATTAGTTTAGAAAAGCACTAAGAAGAAGAAGGAGGTGCTGGTTGAGGTAGTCCAAGAAGCAGTTTTGGAGGAGTTAATTATGCCAAAATTAAATCAAGAAACCATAGCTTAGCTCAATGAGCTTGGTGTACAAGAGTTCTAAGACTCTCTCTCCTTTCCTCAAGAGCCACCAAAGAATCCATTCAAAGTCCCTAGCTAGAAGGACACTCTCCTAAGCTACAAGCAAGGTGATCTTCTTCACCCTCCCACCATTTCCCACTTAGAGAGAGAAACTATTTTATAAAAGATAAAGGAGAAGCTTACAGTCATAAGTGGGACTAGAGAAGACAAAACAAGTGTCTATGATGAGGAAATCATAATAAGAATCCCACTTCATAAAGAGGAACATGTTTCAAATTTCAAGTTATAGGAGCTTGATGAGAAGTAAGAGGATAGCCTTCATGAACCATTATGGAGGCCAAAGGCAACTCAAGCAACTTAGAAGATCAATGGCAGCATTTGTATTAAGATTTCTTAAGTGAAATGGAGCAGCTTAATGTTGTAAACTTACCTAAATAAGATAATCCTCAATTTGAAAATAGAGAAAAACTTGAATGGAGTACTGAAGGTCCACTCTACATAGATGAAGAAGAGGATCAGAACCAGATGCTTGAGGCTAGTCCACTTCAAGATGAAGTGTCAGTTGAGGATATTTTTGATATGTTGGAACTAGAGGAATGAAGATCAGACCTTGAGAAAGACAAATGTGATTTCTTATACCTTGGATGGTCAAATTATCCTTCATTTTTAGTGGAAGATCAAGTTGAAATATTGAGTGAAGTTGATGAAGGGGACATCTCAAGTGCTCAAATGATACAATTTGAGAAGCATACTAGTGAAGAGCCTAAAATTCTATGGTAGAGTTTCAATGCCATAATCAAATATTTTTAAGAGGATAATAGATATGTCCTTCCTCCAAAACATTAAGAACATGCTACTTTAAGCATGAATAGTCTTATTTTACACAAGTACAATGTGGAAGAACATGGTATTTTTGAACCATCAATTGAATCAAGTGCAGTTGCTCCTAAGAGCCTGAATGAAGTCTTCATGCAAGACTTTCTCAAGAGTGGAGAGCAACATCAAAAAAGTGATCCTAAAATCCAACATGAATTGATCTTGGAAGACTTGGATCATTATGTCTACATTGGAGACATTTTCATTCCACTTCATCCACTAGGGAACACATCAGAAGTATTGGCCATCAAACTACATAGTTCACCAATTCTTATACGTCTAAAGCTACGTATTTTTTAGCATAGTTTGTTACAAATAAATGATACTAGAAGTTTTCCTTTTGATATAGGTAGACCAATTTTTAAAGAGTCTTTTATATATTATATTAGATTTTATTCTTTTTTCTAAGTGCCTTTGAGCACATTTTATTTAGTTGGTTAGTTGTTTTTCCTTCCTACAAGTGCCTACACACACTTGACCTTTTGTTTATTTTTGTTGTTCTTTTGTCCTTATTACTTCAAGAGGAAGTTTTTTAATGGAGGTATCCTTGCATCATCTTCATGATCATATTATTTGTAGAGAGGTGACTCCATGCCCAATGGATCAAATGAGACAAAATGAACTGGGTTCTCAAGCATAGCAGGCATGCTTCCCTACGAGTCACCAAAAATGTTGGCCATATTTGTCCCACATACCAAGTATGTGCCTTGTGGCTAATGATCCTAATGAAGAGAAAGAGGTAGAGTTCCTAATTGATCAAATGATCAAAATGGCTTGGGTAAGCTCTAGATGGAATGAGTGGAATAGAGAGATCATGAAGCTCACAAAGCTTTTGAAACACTTTAAGTTCACTTAAAGCATAATTTTTTAATTTCTAAGGATAGGTCTAGAGCTATAGAGACTCTATGGAGTGTCAAAAATACTTGGGAAGAGTATGGGACTACATGGTATTCATCTCGTCCACTCATTCCATCTAGATCTTGTCTAGACATTTGGCTTTAATGGTAAAAAAACTAAGTGACCATTTTGATGCTACTAGATCTCATATGTGTGGATGAGTCAATAATATTTTATCACATGGGTTTCTTCACATTAGTCTCAGGCTACCATGCACCAAGATTCAGCTCATTTTCCTTAGTATAGTAGAAGATATAAGGGTTCAAAGTGGGCTCCCAGGACAAAATCTGCTAAGTTTCTATACTTAGATAATTTTTAGAGAGTCCAAATAGATTTGAGGGAGCATATTCATGAGGTCATATATCACATGTACATAAGAGTCCAAAAAATGATCAAAATGGTTTGTTTACTTTTGTACCAAGATCATTTTTATAAAAGTTTTAGCTCATTCATTGTAGCATAATCAAAGATCTCACATGTGTGTTAGTCTCAAGAAGAAATAATCATATGGGTCTATTCATTTTGGAGTCTAGTTCATATGCACCAAGTTACAGGTATTTTGATGAAGCAAGATGAAAGATATGCATGGCCAAAGTTGGCTCCTAACATAGAATTTGCTAAGTTCCAATACTTAACCTTTTTTAGACTACACCATCATCAAGATGTCATGCAAGATCATGCAGACCAGTTGACTTCAACATTTTATAAAAGCACTTAGAAATATTGAATGGATAATGGATCAAAAGGGTTTGTTCCTTTTAATGTTAAGTCCATTCTTTGCAAATTTGGTATCCCCACAATCTTTGCACTTCAAGTTATAAAACTACAAAGTTGGTCAAAAAATAATCAACGTCTGCATGAACATCATTTTAAGACCCATAAAGAAACTATTTGGATTCAAAATCCTTGGTGAAAACCTGATAAAAATGCACAACTAACAAGTATCAAGTACTAGGGATCTCGATCAAGTCAAATGGTTAGTGAATCCTAGGGACCAATGAGAAATTGAGCTCAGGGTAGTGGGTCCCAAAGATCTATAGTCCATGTTTAATTGGATCTCAAAATCTAATGGAGTGAAATAAAGTAAAAAGGGTCAATGATCTAGGATTATTTCCTATATCCAATAATAATGGGATAAGTCGATATGTTCAATGAAAGTTAATAAATCAAGATGGACCCAACTTGGTAATTAAAATAAAAGGACCCAAACTCGAGTCTGACCCAAGTTAGTAGAAAAAGTAAAGGAAAAGAGCTTGATGCAAACTCAAGTTAGACTATAATATATTAATATAGATCCATAGAGGTAGAATAGGTCTTTTTAGACCTAATATGTACCAAAGGGGTGGTAATTTGTTACCAAAAGGGGGACCTAATAGTAAATAAAGTGTCATCTATATTTATTATAGTAAAACCAATATCCTTATATTGGTTTCCATCTATAGTTAAGCTAGGTCTAGTTTTCTAAGCATGGAATAGGTATGCACTTTCAATAAAGGGATGTTTAGTCCTTTTAACATGGTCTCATCTCCAAGAAACCACTGCTTAGGTAGGCTTGATCATTTCTCAGTCAAATACATGAATATGAATATTTTATCCTCATAATGAGATCAAGTGGAAGATCAAAAGCAAAAAGGACTTAGGGAATTAGAAAGAAGTTGTGGCATTCATTTCTATCAGTATCATGACTTGCCACTTTTGGTGGAGTCTTCTAATGCATCTTACTCAACCAATGGAATGATTCAAAGGTTATTTGGGAAAATCATGAATATCTCGCTCATAATGACTTGTTCTAATTGGACCAAAAGCATGGTGGAATATCTCTTAAAAGTTGGTAGCCCATTAATTATCATTGAACAAGGTGTTCCCCCTTTATCTCTCTCTTTCCCTTCTCCTATATTATTCCTTTCTTTCCATTTTAAAGGGTTCTCAGATTTTAGACTTTTTATCTTTTTGGGAGATAGGGAACTCTTTAGAATACTACAAAGTATGCTCAGCTTGATTAGGCTTGACCCTGTTAAGCATTTGCAAGGACTACCTCTTGATGTAATATGAGACTTTCTTGGCCTATCTCTTACCTTGGATCTAGTTTGTGAGTTGTGCATGATGGCATTGTGTAAAGGAGAACCTTCCTCATCCATTTTCCTCCTTTTTGACCTTGTTTAAAGGGTTTTTAATGTTGTTTATAGGTCTATATTAGTGTTCTACTTTGAACCTCTTCTATGAAATACTTATGCAATTAGCTTAACCTTGAGGTTGTGTAAGCTAGTAATGTCTCCTATGGATCTAGTATGGGTTCAAGCTTATAGGAGCTTCCCTTTTAAATTTGGTGCATCACCTAGTTAAACCTCTTAAGATCCCTTATTTTCTTTCTAACCCTTTTCCCTATGAATCATTAGTCTAGAATTAGTTTAGGTGAGCATCAAAGAGGAAGCCAACCTACTCGAGAGGTTTAACCCCAACATAGGTGACCCATAGCCTGGATTTATTCTAATATTATAGCTCAATTGGAAAGACTCTGAAGAACCCTCTCCAAGGGTGAAAATTGAGCCTATAATAGATCTACAAGGTCAATTGGTGCCCATTTTTTCATTGTGTCAAAGGGGAATAAAGTTCATGTTGTGGGAATGATTGAAGAAATAGAAGGTAAGTTGTATATTTTCATATATGATGTTTGTTGACATCAATTACAAAGGGGGAGATTGTTGGAGAGTTGTTATTGATGTCATGGTGATGTCATGGAGGTGTCCTAGTGAGTGCATGAAGTGCCTTGATAGACTAAGTGATAATGACAGTGTGCAATGTACATATCTTAGTATGTTTGAGGTTGGTTTGGTTGATCTTTAGAGTTTGACTATTCAAAGATGATTAGGGATGAGTCTGAAGTATTGAGCATGTGCAAGGGGTCATATCATAGGTCCATGGTGGTTAGAGTGCTTATGTTCATGAGTGAAATTCATCTGGTAGTCTATATTTTTCATCTAGATAGTTTGGGTCTATTGGCAAAAAATCTAAGTAGGTAGTTTGCTAATGTCACCATTGACATGTGTGGATGAGTCAAGGGGAGTTGGTCATATGGTTGTGATCACATTTCTACCTACTTCTTATGTACTAAATATTAGGTCATGCACGTAAGCATATTTAAAGATATGTAGGTGTAAATTTGGGTTCCCAGGCATTTTGATAATCTTTTCCCATACTTAGTCAAATTTGCAAAGTGGCAAGAAGATACAAGTAGGCAATTTGATGGTGGTATATCTTGCATGTGTAGACATCTCAAGAGAAGGTGATCATATGGTTTTGTTTATTTTTTATCCTAATTTTTTAATCTAAATTTTAGATCATGTGATAAAATGCATCAAAAGATATGCATATGCAAAGTTGGGCTCTCAGGTAGTTTGACTGTGTTTTTTCATACTTAGCTAAATTAGTGTGTGACAAGAAAAGCTGAGTAGGCATTTTGATGATGTTATATCTTGCACATGTGAAGGTGTCAAGATAAAAAATTTATTCGAGTTAATTTTCACTAAAATTAAGATCATGTGATAAAGCACATCAAAAGATATGCTTGTTTAAAGTTGGCCTCCTAGGTAGGTTTTTGACATAGTTGGCTCTGTGATAGAAGATTTTGAGAAGGCATTTTAATGGCATTATTTCTCACATACATGAAGGTTTTAGGAGTAGTTATTCATATGGTTAGATTATCCAATGTAAGGAGATCATATGGTCTAAATTTGAGAACATGCGAGTGAGCAAGACAAAAGTTATGACCATCCAAAGTTGGTCTTCCAAGCATATTTCAAAGGTTTTCATACTTAGTCATTTTTGCACAAGTTAAATTTTGAGCAAGATCAATGGTGTGGGTTGCTCCAAGAATTTAGGAAGCAACAAGATGAGGATAGGTGCATGATGTTTAATGACTAAACAAAGGTATAGGATAAGGATCTAATGGTGAGTAGGTGTTTATATAGATTGATTAAATGGTGTGAGCTGCATGATAAAGACCTGACTGATCCATAAAGATCAATGGAGTGAGTTAAGTCAAAGTTTCAAGATTACACAAGATAAGGTCAAAGTGACTGAGGTTTAACATTTGAGCATTGACACTTAGGCATTAAATTTTAGATAAAATCAATGATGCGTAATTGATCTAAAGCTAAGAGGACACGAGATGGAACATTGTGTTTGAAGTTTAATTGTGATCATTGGCATTTAAATATTTGAATTTTGCAAAGGGAAAAACTAGATCTTTGTATTTTTCCCATATCTTTTGATAAAAGTAAATTTGAATTACTATAAAAAGCAAAGTGGTAGAGGACTCCAAAGCACATCTATAAATATGGATTTAAAGATCTAGAAGTATGTACAGATAAAGATATTGAGCTTTAAAATTCACTGTGTGTTCAAACATAGACTATAAGTGACCTGAGAAGATTTTTCAAGAACATTTTGATATTATTTTGATATATCTTGGTAAATTGGCTATTAGGGATGTTGAAGACTCCATAAGGATGCTTTATGTGCATTTTGAAGGTTTGACCAATCGTATGCAGTATGAATAAAGGTTTTGAAGTTGAATGTGTTTTCATTCATAATGACTGTGTGTACAAAGAAGTGTTTGAGTTAATTAGGCTTTAGATGAAGAGTTTTTTGGTGACTATGATCATTTAAAGATGCCAAAAAGGACATGTGGAATGGGTCTATGTTGTTGGAAAATGTTCCTGTGTTCTTTGTTTGCTCAAAGAAGTGTCAAAGTGATAAATGGATCTCTATAGGACCTAAAAGTGACCTAGGCCTATTTTGAAAGGGGATTGTGCTTAAGTGTGACACATATGAGATGCCTTAAGGGTGAAATAATGTTTTGTGGCTAACAAGGAAATATTGTAATCTTATTAATTCATGATTTCTCTATATATAGTGAAACCAAATGTGTTGGTTTCTAGACTTGTATGTGGAAGTATTGTGTAAGGTGAATGTGAGAGTTGTGAATAAAAAAATAGGTAGCATGCATGTTGGTTGGGTTAATGAGTATAATATTTTGTTAACTATGTGTATGATATAGGTCATGTCATGATAGTGCTCTTGTAATTGGAGGTTATGTGAAGAGGTTTAAATGTGCATATGAAGATAGTTTGAGTGAAGAAGGAAAGAGTTTGTGGCATGCCTATGTGAGAGGCCTATTAAAGATAGAGAGAGATTTTTTTCAAGGTTATAAAATAGAGATCCATCATCAGGTGTTAAATACATCATTTCTAAGGTGGAAGGGTTCATTTCAAGGAGAGTTTAAAGGACTTGATCTTCCTTAGGGGCAGTTTTTCTTTATGAAACAGGGTTTCATTAAAGACCTTTGGTCATAATGACTTGATCAAGGTTATAGGTTATAAGGACTTGACCGAACAGGTGGTCAAAAGGACTTGATCATCTTAGGGGTAGGGGATCTTTGTGTAACTATTGTTTCACTAAAGGCCTTAGGTCAGAAGGACTTGACCAAGTTCTTAATCAGAAGGACTTCATCAATATCTTATTTTTGATCATCTTATAGTATGGTAGTTCACATGTTTGAAGGCTTGAGAGGGGGTTTTATTTCTCAAGAGGGTTTCCCACGTAGATCTTGTGTTGTGTAGGTAATATTGTATTATGTTCATTGTTCACTAATATGAATGATATGTATGCTTCATGAATGATTGTATTGAATGCTTACGTACTTGCAAGGGTTTAGAGAATGAATTGGATCATTTGCTACCACTGATTCATGCCCCCTCTCAGTGGGTTGTACCTCTAATACCTTTACTATTATCTTTTGCCTTTTCTTTAACATGGTCTTTGCCTTAGAGGATTCATGGTTTGATAATCTTGATTGGTAGGATTAGGGACATTGATATTGTGCTTCTCAAGCATCTTAGTCAATTTCTCATTCTACTTCTTCAAACATGTGTTTTCATCATGATTTCTTGATCAAAACCCACATTTGATCCAATATTTCTTAGGCTTAACACTGGAAGTGTTAGGGTGTGGAGCTAAAAGCTTCACCAAGGAGCACACTTTAACAGGTTCGGGTCTACATAGTCACCGGCGTCGGTCAGGAGCGACCGACATCGGTCAGATGCAGTTGCAGAGGTGTCGGCATCTGCAGTGGGTCGGCTGACAGCGGTCACAGGCAAGCAGCAGGAATCAGTGTCGGTTACCTATGCGTCCAGAATGTTATTTCTGAGGACAGAAGCGAGTGTTTGCATGATGAGTTTAAGTTGTAGTCTTAAGCTCGCGTCTCTATTATTAGTAATATTATTTTTAGATCCCTTGTTCAAGTGGCTTAACTGTTTGTTGTAAGTGCATGCTCAAGTCTCCTAATTCTATATGTAGAATTAGATCTTAGCTTTGTGTGAATTATTGTAGTTTTAGAATTGGTATGTTGAAGAACAGTACAGAATTGAATCAATCTAGGCTTGTTGGAGTTGATTGTTCTTGAGAGAGAGACCTCTTGAGGAATAGATATCTAGTGAGAGATCTATACATCTGAGAGAGGTGTGGAAGAAAGAAGTTTCTTCAATTGTATTCCTTTTGTAAAGAGTTTGTTAATACAAGTTTTCAGGGTGGTTTCTTGTATCTCTTATTCTTGCTATTATCTCATTCTAGTTACTTGTCTATCTGATTTATTTCCGCGTTTATTGCTTTCACAAGTGTAATCTATTGTTGGTTGATCCCCAACAAGTGGTATCAGAGCTCAGGTTCACTAACAGGTGGTTCAGATCTGTGTAGTGTGTATTGATTACAGATTCTCACAGGGGTTTCTGTAGGGATTTTTGTTTGAGTGGGAGAAGCAATGGCAGATGAAAGTAAACTGAGAATGGAAAAGTTCAATGGCAAAAATTACCAATATTGGAGAATGCAGATAGAGGATTATCTGTATCAGAAAGATCTCTACTTACCGTTAGGTGGGGTTGCAAAGAAGCCCAAAGACATGGAGGATGAAGAATGGGAAGTTCTTGATAGAAAGGCTCTGGGGTCTATAAGACTGAGTCTAGCATCCACTGTGATATCTAATTTATCACAGGCAAAGTCTATGGTAGAGTTGATGACTATGTTAGCAAATTTGTATGAAAAACCCTTAGCCTCTAATAAGGTATATCTTATGAAGCAGTTATTTAATTTGCATATGAATGAAGGTGGATCTGTTTCTACTCATTTGAATGATTTCAATGGAATTGTGAATCAATTAAGTTCAGTCAATATAGTGTTTGATGATGAAATAAAAGCTCTTTTAATATTATGTTCTTTGCCTGAAAGCTGGCATGGCTTAGTAATGGCAGTTAGCAATACTGCATCTGCATCAAATATTTTGAAAGTAGAGGATGTTGTTAGTGTTATCTTGAATGAGGAAATACGCAGGAAAAGCACAGAAGAGACATCTGGGAATGCTTTAAGTTTTGAGAGCAGGGGAAGGCAGAAAGATAAGAGCAAGAGGAGATCAAGATCTAAGTCTAAGGTGAGAGGAAGATCCAAATCCAGGAATGGCAGGAAGCCACAATGTTGGAATTGTGGAAAGATTGGGCACATAAGCAGAGATTGCTGGTCAAAGCCTAAGGAGGACAATCAGCACGAAGGAAAGGAAGAAGCCAAGGTTGCAGGTATTGCACAAGATGCTTTAATTTTCTCTCTGCATAATAATACAGAATTTTGGGTGTTAGATTCTGGCACATCTTTTCATGCTACCCCTAACAGGGAATATTTTAGTGACTATATCTATGGAGATTTTGGAATAGTGTATATAGGGGATGATGAACCCTGTAAAATAATTGGCAAAGGTAAAGTGCAGTTGAAGATGCAGAATAGCAACACATGGGTGTTGAGAGATGTGATGCATGTTCCTAGCTTGAAGAGAAATTTGATTTCTACAGGAAAGTTAGGGGATGAGGGTTGTATAGTAACTCTCATAGCAGAATCTTGGAAGGTGACCAAGGGTGCACTTGTTATGGCCAGAGGTAAGAGAGAAGGTACTCTCTATTTGTGTAATTGTGTTACTAACAAATCTCCTTCTGTATTATCTACTTCAGATGTGGATGCTAAATTATGGCACTCAAGGCTTGGCCACATGAGTGAAAAGGGGATGTCAATTCTTAAGTCCAAAGGTATGCTTTCAGATTTAAAAGGCGTAGATCTAGAGTTTTGTGAGCACTGTGTATTTGGAAAATAGAAAAGGGTTAGTTTTCTCAAGATTGGGTCTACCAAGAAGAGGCATAAGTTGCAGCTTGTTCACACAGACGTGTGGGGACCAGCTCAGGTTGCTTCCATTGGAGGATCACAGTACTATGTATCTTTCATAGATGATGCTACAAGGAAGGTATGGATCTATTGTATTAGGAGAAAATATGATGTATTTGAGACTTTTAAGATTTGGAAAGCTATGGTTGAGAATGAAACAGGTAAAAAATTGAAGTGCTTGAGATCTGACAATGGCGGTGAGTTCTACAGTTATAAGTTCAGAGATTATTGTTATATGCATGGAATCCACAGGCAAAGGATGGTTCCAAGGACACCTCAGCAGAATGGAATTGCTGAAAGGATGAATAGGACAATAATGGAGCGTGCAAGGTGTATGAGATTGCACGTTGGTTTGCCCTTACAGTTTTGGGCACAAGCTGTTGACACTGCAGTACACCTGATTAACAGAGGACCCTCTACAGCTCTGGATGGTGGTATTCCAAAAGAGGCACGGACAGGTAAAAAGGTAGATCTCTCATATCTCAAAGTTTTTGGTTGTGAAGCCTTTGTGCACATAGATAAAGAAAATAGAAAGAAGATTGATGCTAAGTCTATGAGGTGCACATTTATTGGCTATGGCTCAGATGATTTTGGTTACAAATTATGGAATCTAGAAACTAACAAGGTAATTAGGAGCCGTGATGTTGTTTTCAATGAAAGAGTGATGTATTGTGATCAACTAAGGAAGCTGAATCAATCTGGGCAGAGTAATGGTGATTTGGACGAGGTGAAGGTCCAATATGAGCTCACAGGAAAAATAAATAATCACTTGCAGGAAAACATAGAGACCGACATCGGTAGGTTAGGAACCGGCATCGGTAGTACAGAGACCGGCGTCGGCCATACAGAGATTGACGTCGGCATGACAGGCACCGGCATCGGTCAGGCAGAACTGATGTCAGCCAGTAACAGGTCTAGAGGTGACCGAGGTCAGTCACTGTCAGAGAATTTGGGTGGACAACATGTTGTAAACGAGTCTCAGACACCCATCAGGAGGTCAGAAAGGGTGAGTAAACCTCCAATTAGATATTCTCCTTCTTTATTTTATTTATTGCTAACTGATGGTGGGGAACCAGAGAGTTTTGAAGAAGCAATACAGGTGGAGTCCAAGAGTCAGTGGGAGCGTGGCATGGTTGAGGAGTTGGAGTCCTTAAGAGAGAACCAAACATGGGATTTGGTTGAGTTGCCAGCAGGTAAGAGGACACTGAAGAACAGATGGACCTACAGGTTAAAAGAAGGTGAGAATGGACAGATGAGATATAAGGCTAGATTGGTGGTAAAAGGATTTGCATAAAAGCCAGGTATTGACTTTGGTGAGATTTTTTCTCCTGTTGTTAAAATGACTTCTATAAGGGTTGTATTGTCTTTGGTTGCTTTTGAGGATTTGCATCTTGAGTAGCTAGATGTTAAGACGGCATTTCTTCATGGAGATTTGGATGAGAAAATTTATATGGAACAGCCGGAAGGCTTTGAGGTCAAGGGTAAGGAGAAGTTAGTGTGCAGATTGAAGAAAAGCTTGTATGGCCTCAAGCAAGCTCCTAGGCAATGGTACTTAAAATTTGACAGGTTTATGACTGAGCATGGCTACAGTAGGTGTCAATCTGACCATTGTGTGTATTTCAAGAGATTTGATAATGGTAGATATATTATTCTATTGTTGTATGTAGTAGATATGCTGGTTGCAGGATCACACATGCAGGATATCTCTGAGCTTAAGGTGAAATTAGCTCAAATGTTTGCTATGAAGGATTTGGGAGCAGCAAAGAAAATCCTTGGCATGAGCATTAAGAGAGACAGGAAAAATCACAGATTGATATTGTCTCAAGAAGATTATGTGGACAAGGTGTTGAAATGGTTCAATATGCAGGATGTTAAACCGGTAAGCACACATTTGGCTGGACATTTTAAGTTGAGTAAAGAACAATGTCCTAATTCATATGATGAGGTAGAGTACATGAGTAAGGTTCCATATTATTCCGCAGTAGGGAGTTTGATGTATGCAATGGTGTGTACTAGACCGGATATTGCCCAAGCAGTGGAAGTGGTAAGTAAGTATATGGCCAATCCAGGTAAGAAACATTGGAAAGTAGTTCAGTGGATCCTTAGATATCTGAGAGGAACCAGTAGTAGGCACTTGTGCTATGGAGGTTCAGATACCTCTCTACATGGTTATGTAGATTCAGATATGGCAGGTGATTTGGATGGCAGGAGAAGCACTACAGGTTATGTTTTCACTGTAGGTGAAACAGCAGTTAGCTGGATATCTAAGTTGCAGAAGGTTGTTGCCTTGTCAACTACAGAAGCAGAGTATATTGCAGCCACAGAGGCTAACAAAGAGATGATATGGATGACACGGTTCATGGATGAGCTTGGTAGGGAGCATGAGAGTTGCCAATTGTATAGTGACAGTCAAAGTGCAATCCATTTGGCTAAGAATTCAGCCTTTCATTCAATAACAAAGCACATACAGCTAAGGTACCATTTCATACGACAGGTATTGGAAGATGGTTAGTTGAAGCTGGAGAAGATCCATACAGATAGGAATCCTGCTGATATGTTAACCAAGCCGGTTACAAAGGAGAAGTTGAATCTTCATTCAACTTCTGTTGGTCTTCATGATTGAGTTGAAGATGGAGGAGCTAGAAGATATCATTGTACAGGTACTGGTGCAGCTATTTATCTCCAAGTGGGAGATTGTTAGGGTGTGGAGCTAAAAGCTTCACCAAGGAGCACACTTTAACAGGTTCGGGTCTACACAATCACCGGCATTGGTCAGGAGCGACTGACGTCGGTCAGATGTAGTTGTAGAGGCACCGGCGTCGGTAGTGGGTTGGCCGACGGCGGTCACAGGCAAGCAGCAGGAACCGGCGTCGGTTACCTGTGCGTCCAGAATGCTATTTCCGAGGACAGAAGCAAGTGTTTGCATGATGAGTTTAAGTTGTAGTCTTAAGCTCGCGTCTCTATTATTAGTAATATTATTTTTAGAGCCCTTGTTCAAGTGGCTTAATTGTTTGTTGTAAGTGCATGCTCAAGTCTCCTAATTCTATATGTAGAATTAGATCTTCTTAGCTTTGTGTGAATTATTGTAGTTGTAGAATTGGTATGTTGAAGAACAGTACAAAATTGAATCAATCCAGGCTTGTTGGAGTTGATTGTTCTTGAGAGAGAGAGCTCTTGAGGAATAGAGATCTAGTGAGAGATCTATACATCTGAGAGAGGTGTGGAAGAAAGAAGTTTCTTCAATTGTATTCCTTTTGTAAAGAGTTTGTTAATACAAGTTTTCAGGGTGGTTTCTTGTATCTCTTGTTCTTGCTATTATCTCATTCTAGTTACTTGTCTATCTGATTTATTTCTACGTTTATTGTTTTCACAAGTGTAATCTATTGTTGGTTGATCCCCAACAGGAAGTAGAGGTCTCATTATTTTATTTATAGGTGGGAAAATTCACATCCTTCTCTTGATCCTTTTTATTCTGATTCTTCTCTATTATTTAATGCCTTTTCTTTCTTAGCAAAAAGTGCATGAGATTTTGAGGACTTCATTGTGCCCATATATATAAACTTATCTTACTTTCGAGTCAAGTTGGTAGCAAAGGTATCTAAATAAGACATCTTCCATGCAACTCCAAGAACACTTTTTGTGGCAAGGAAAGTGCACACAAATATATAATAGTCTAGACCTAGTTTGAAGAGTATAGATAGAACAAGTTGATCGTGTTTCTTATCTATTTCACATTATTTTAACGACAACTTCAAATATTTGAACTTAGTGAAGAAATATTGTAGTGTGTCAAAGTCACCTAGGCTCAGACTGATGAGATGATTCTCCAATTCATGACCTATCACCACATCCTACTTCCTAAAGATTTTTTAGAGTGTGGTTGATACTTTATTTGGTATTTTAGTAGATTCAATATGAAAATATAAGTTAGGAGAAATAAACAAACTAAGATAAACATGTGCTTGATCACATCTATTAAATCATTTATTTTTCTCTACATCTATTATAGGCTCAGTTTCCTCATTCATAGTTATCCTATAGAAGCCTTATTTTATTAGAGCAAGTAGCATGTTACTTTTCCATTCATGACAATTGAATGCCATAAGAGGAGGAAACGACCAACAATCCATGATGCAAGAAAATAAAATATTATATAAAATAGAGAAAATTAAATTAAATAGCACCACATAGTACCCCCTTAAAACTATCATAGTGATCCCTTAAGATTTCAAATACATGCACACTCATATAGATGTCAGACACAACCAAGAATGCATCTTAAATAATTTATGTGCAAGTATAAAAGAAATGGAGGGATATCAGGCTCAGCCAATAATACATCTAAAATTGAACAATAGTTGGTTTTAATGGAGACTTAGTGAGCTCAATATTAATTCTAATGCATAAATCATGAAAAAATAAGCATTTTTGAAGAACATGACACTCAAATTTGAGCTATTGATCAAAAGTTATGCGTATTTGAAATCTACTTGCATGAAATTTTTTATGGAAAATAGTGGTGGAATGTTTTTTGATCAACTTCCAAAAAACCTTGAGGGTGCTTCGAGCAAAAGCTTGAATTTTTTTAATCAATTTCCTCAAAAAAACTTATACCTCCGTGGAGTAAAAGTTAAGCACTTTTGAGTTGGAAGTGACCAAGGGCTAAGACCAATTTTGGGTTCCGCCCTCCATCTCATTTTGATTGATGGGGGAGTGACATCATCCTAAAAATGCCTCCATTTTAAAAATGAGTAGTTTCACTTTACACTATCCTAAATTTGAAGGTCTCTCACATGTCAAACATCGGGTTTAAATTTGACATCTTTGTGGCCATCACAAGTTGTAAGAGTGGCAAAAATTAGAGCTTGTATACACAAGTGTTGTATTTTACCTAGATTATGCACATGTGGGTTAGAGTTCAAGAGGCATTGCTCCGTAAACACTAGTAGTAACTTCACTACTTTTTAAAAATGTTTACTCAGATCTTTTAAGTTCTCAATTCTAAAATATAAACCGAATTGGAAGCAAAAAAATTTCAACTTTTAAGATGTTGGAATGATTAAAAACCAATTAAAATATGATTCAAATCAAGTTTTAAAACTAAAAAAAGTGAATTGAAATATCACTTCAGTTATCCATTGAAACCGTCAGATATTTTATACCCCTGATTTTATCCAATTTCTCGTAAATGATCAAATGATTAAATTTTGCATTATGATTAAAAATCTAAATTTATAATCTAAATATTAACTGAAACTAAAATGCAAAAAATTAATTCAAATATCAAAACACAGAAATTGTTTACGGGGTTCAGAATTCCTACATCCCCAGGTTCTTATCGAATCGATCCATTAATGTTGCTCAAATTTTCAAGCCAAAATAATACTTACAATCAACAAAATAGATCTACTCTCTAAAAAAATAGTGTTTTAGACCTTCATTGACTCGGCACATCCTTCACCTCCCTGAATCACACTCAGAGGCTTCTCCAAATCAAAATTGGCAACTTCTTTAGCTCAAAATAGCATCACCAATTCTCTAAAATGGGCAAATTTATATACTTCATAGAGTGTATTGGAATTCTAAACAAGTTTTTAGTTTACTCCAATCTCTGGTTCAGCCTCTAAGGGCTCCAAAATGACTAAATACAGCAAATTGGTCTATATCTTCAATACATAGTCGGCCAAAATCTTACCTTTAAATACAATTTCGCTCCTTTTAAATCACTTCCAAGTCCATAGTTTGGTCAGTCAAGACCTATATTTTTTACATGGGAGGTCAGCAGTTCAAGTCTTTAGCCTCCCTTTTTGGGCGCTTGGGCTGTCTTTTGTCCCACATTTGCAAGTTTAAATGGCTTTGAAGTCTTTTAAAAGAATGGCGGCTAGCTTGAATAATGATGACGCCCTTTTTGGTGGGCTTAAGGTGCTAAACTTAGCACTATTTCCAACTTAGCATAAGACTTGGTAAGATGGAAGATAAGTCATGTGCTGTATGAACTCAAACGTGGCATACATTTCGATCCCCAAATTGGGATGTAATCGCGAGCTTGACTCGGCAATATAGTTTGGCGTGGCAAGCGCTAGTTTCTACGGACTTTGCAATTTAAATGCACAAATTTAAATACAATGCTAGATGAAAATCAACCAAACCCAAATTTTTTTCACTCCTATTAAATTCCATGTGTCACTACTTGATTGGACCACTTGGCATGTCCACATTGCACCACGTCATCTTGCGACAAAAATTTTTTCCCTGTTGCATCAAAACTTCATCAGACCATATCTTTTTCATACGATGTCTATTTTTCAAACCACAAAAAATGTCAGAAAGATCTCAATGAGCTCTATGCTGTGAAATCATTTTGATCAAAATATAGAGACTTAATTTTTTTTAAATGGAGAGATTCACCTAGAACAGGGGTTTTTAGACCTATCAGGTTTTGATGGGTACTTGAACACCCTCTAAAGTTTGATGTATGTTTGGATAATCTAAAATGTCCATGGGTGTTGAAACTTTGATGGTCAAGTTTTGATCTTGTATGGATTAGATTCAAATTTTGTAAGCATATTTGGAGGGTGTTCAGAGATCAAGAGGATTGTTTGTACAAGGTTTGGATTTTGAGCCTTTCTCAAGTAGAAGGAAATGTCTGATGCCAGCAAAATGTATGACCAAGAGGAAAAGTCTAACAAGAGCAAATTGTTCACTACTAGTATAATGTCTGACACACTTGAAAAGTATACCTAACCCTATAGTTCCACCCCAAATTTTTAGCAACCCCCAAAAATATAAAAAATTGCCTATGAGGCCTAAAAAACTTTGTTGAGGTAGTTTTTGGCATGAATCTTGCACATAAAACCATAATTTTTAAAAAAATGTTTAACAATTCCAAAAACTAGAAAAAACCCATTTCAGAACTCAAAAAACCCAAAAAAACCTATAAATTATTTCTTGATTTGAGAATTCTATTGTACATATATGTGTGAAATAACAAAAAACCTTGAAACCCTCAAAAATGGCCAAAAGACACTATCACTAATCTAAGTCATGTTTATATTCAATTTTAAGGTTTGATGCCTTTCAGATCTAATGGCATTGTCCATTTTGTGATTAGAGACTTCAAATGTGTAGTTTGCATGGATTTTCATGAAATCCCACTAAACCTATGAAAATAAAAAATCAAGAATGCTACCAGGAATGCATGTACACCAAGGATTTCATAAATTACAAAATGGACATTAGAGCAGAGATTTGATACCATTTTAAATCACTTTAAGATATCTAAATGTCATATATTGCATGAAATGTTAAGCATGAAATATACTGAGAGGGGGGTGAATTAGTATATTATACATCTTATTACTTAATCTGATTTCTTTTCTTTAACCACTTAATCACACATTCAAGATATATAATAAAACTGAAACAATAATTTGCACCACATAAGAGAGAGAGAGACTAGATTTTTACATGAAAACCCAAAGTGGGAAAAACCATGAAGAAAAATCTCAAGTATATGAATGAGCACCGACTCAAAATATAAAGTTTGTAAGCACCAACTTACAAGAGCACCAACCCCTTTGCTGAGCACCAACACAACAACTATTTGTGACCACCAACCCCTTACAAAGATTTGTGAGCACCAACCCCTCTTGTGTATATAACACAACTATATCTCAATTTTGCTTACTCAACAAATGATATAACTCTACAATATTGCCTACTTTTCTCTCTTCAAAAATAAATACAAACCATGCACTCTCTTGCATATTACAAATGTCTTCTCAAGCCTTTATTTATAGCTTTCCAAAAGACCTTTGGCATTCACCCTTTGTGACTTTTCAATCCTCATGAAAAATGGTGCCAAACTTTCATGACCCTTCGTATCCTTGCTTATATGGTGACCCTTCATAAGCAAAAGCATTCTTTTCTCTTTTGGTTTTATCTTAGTGACTTTTCATATTCCTTAAAGTGTTCCTTCATGTAAAAATGTTTTGTACCTCTTTTGTCTTCACATGGTGACTTTTGAAATTCCTCAAGATGACTCTTCATGAGAAAATGCATCCCATTCCTCTTTCGTCTTTTACCTCATGACTCTTTGACTTCTCTATGGGCCCTCTTTTGACTTATATGCAACCAAATAAATATTAATACACATTATCCAAGATATGACTATTAAAAACACCATTAAATGCAATGGGTCCTTTATCACCAATAATGCTAGACGTTTGACATCAATGACAATATTTTCAACAATATCCCCCTTTGTCATTGATGGCAACCTCAAACTAAAATCACCACATCCTAAAACCTACACATACTGCCATCTAAAAAACATACAATAACTTCCCCTTACTGTAGCAACCTGTACCTATTCCTTATACCTATTTCTACACCTATACATGTACCTATTATTC
The DNA here is from genome assembly GCA_037957365.1 of Torreya grandis. Classification (NCBI taxonomy): domain Eukaryota; kingdom Viridiplantae; phylum Streptophyta; class Pinopsida; order Cupressales; family Taxaceae; genus Torreya; species Torreya grandis. The sequence continues at coordinate 1,436,768 of JARHVA010001406.1, forward strand.
TCCCCCTTTGACATCAATGGCAAAGGGCCTACTTAGAGCTAACACGTCACTCCCCCTCAACTGATGCTAAACCTCAATGATAGAAAGTAAAAGAAATTACTCCCAACTTTTCTCGAAAATACTTGAATGTGTCTTTTGGTAGTGCCTTTGTGAAAATATCTACAATCTGCTCTGTAGTACTGATATATTCCATCTTAACCTATTGATATGTAACATAATCTCTCAAGAAGTGATATCTAATGGGAATATATTTTGTTCTTGAATGCATTACTAGATTTTTTGAAATATTAATAGCACTTGTGTTGTCATAAAAAATAGAAATAGGTTCATCATATTTTACCTTGATATCTTTCAAAGTTTATTTCATCCAAAGCACTTGAGTACAACATAAAACCCCTACAATATATTATGCTTCAACTATAGAAAGTGATATTGAATTCTACTTTTTCCTTATCCTTGATACTAAGCTATCACCAAGAAAGAAAGCTCTTCCACTTATACTCTTTTTATCATCCAAGCACCCTACACAATCTGAATCTTTATAAGCAACCAAAGTGAAATCTCTACCTGTGGGATACCATTATCCGCAATTCAATGTCCCCTTGATATATCTAAATATTCTCTTCACTAACTGAACATGACTATCTTTTGGAGATGACTGATATCTTGTAACCATACCTACTGCATGTATGATGTCTGGCCTTGATGCTATCAAATATAAAAGATTATCAATCATAGATCTATACAAATATTGATCTGTAATAGGTGAATCTTCATCTTTGCTCACCTTATTTTTTGTACATATTAGTGTGTCAACTGGTGCACAATCCTCAAAACCAAATTTATTCAATATTTTCTTGCCATATTTATTTTGAGATATGAAAATTCTTTTATTTGATTGAAATATTTATAATCTTAAGAAAAATGATAATTCTCTAAGCATAGACATCACAAATTCTTCTTATATATTATTAAGAAATTATTGTGTCATCTTTTCAATATTTTCTCTAAAAATGATGTCATCAACATATACCACAACAATCAATTGATGCTCACCTTTTGTTTTGATGTAGAGATTACTATCATCAAATCCTCTCTTGAACCTTGATCCTGCAGGTACTTATCAAGTATTACATACCAAGTTCTAAGAGCTTGTTTCAATCCATACAATGCTTTCTTCAATCTGCATACATGGCTACTAATATTTGAGAGAATAAACCCTTAGGCTACTCAATGTATACCTCTTCTTCTAGATTCCCATTTAGGAAGATAGATTTTACATCCATCTAAAACACTTTAAAATTTTTAAACACTTCATATGCAAAAAACATTATAATAGCCTCTAACCTTGCCACTGGTGCAAAAGTTTCTTCAAAATCTATTCTCTTAATCTGAACATATCCTTTACATACTAGTCTTACTTTATTTCCAATCACTTCTCCATTTTCATTCAACTTATTTCTATAAACCTATTTTGTTCCTATCACATTATGATATTTTGGTCTAGGTACTAATTTCTAAGTGTCATTCTTTTCTATCTGATTTAATTCTTCATTTATAGCCTTAACCCAATGCTTATCATGTCTAGCTTTTGAAAAAGTTCTAGGCTAAATTTTAGATAACAAAGAGAAATTAACTTGCTCAGATTTATTTACCATCATTCTTCTAGTATGAATTCCTTCATTTATGTCCCTGATGATGTCACCTTCATTATAATTTCTCTAAACATATTTAGATGGAGTTTTGGTGTCCTTTTTCTCCTTCTCATCTTTATCTGATTCTTCAAAATCTTCATCTTCAATGATTTTAGGAATATCTACTAGATCACTGATTCTTTATGTTTTATCTTCTTCTATCCTGACACTCACACTTTCAATAGTTTTTTTGGTTCTTTTGTTATAACATTTATAAGCTTTACTTTTGCAAGAATAACCAAGAAATATACTTTCATCTACTCTAGATTCAAACTTACCAAGTTTTTCATCATTTTTTTTTATGAAGCATCTACTACCAAAAACTCTGAAATAATCAATTATTGTTTGTTTGTCTTTCCATAGCTCATAAAGAGTCTTGTCACTATTGACTCTCAATAATTTTCTATTCTAAATATGCACTATTTTATCAACTACCTCTCTCCAATATTTATTTGCTATCTTGGATTCATTTAGCATTATCCTCACCATCTCCTAAACTATTCTATTTTTTCATTCAACTACTCCATTTTATTGTGGAGTTTTAGTTGCTGAATAATGTCTATTTATTCCATCATCTTCACAAAACTCAATAAAATGATCTAACATGAATTTACCTCTTCGATCTAATCTTAGACACTTAATCTTCAAATTAGTTTCATTCTTAACTAATATTTTAAATGCTTTAAAATGTCTGAAAACTTCTAATTTTTTCTTTTAAAACATTACTCAAGTCATACATGAAAAATCATCAATAAGTAACATGAAATATTTCTCATCTTGAGTACTTTGAGTTCTCATAGGTCCACACAAATCAATGTGAACAAGCTCTAGCATCTGAGTGTTCAAGTACTCTTTTGTTTTGAACCACCTTCTAGCCTTTTTTCCATGCTAAAAAAGTTCATAAAGTATGTCGAATGGCTTTGTAATCTTTGAAACATTTATGACTGCTTGCTTCTTTTTGATATTCACAAGATTTTCAAAATTTATGTGCCCCGTTATCCTATGCCATAGCCAACTTTCTTCAATCTAACTCAAATAACATATTTGACCTTTGATGTCTGATAGTATATACAAATTATTAAATGTTCTCTGAGCATTTTCAGCCAACACATCTAAATATTTTTTTCTAATTTCAAAACCTTATGCATAAAACTTTAGTGTGTGCCCCTAATCACACATTTGACTTACACTCAAAAGATTATGCTTAAGACCTTCTACATACAAAATATTTTTAGTTTTAGTTCTACCATTATCCAAACTTAGTGTACCTTTTCTAGCAATTTTGGTAGTAGTATTGTCTCTAAATTTCACTATGCCATCATTGATCTTCTTCAAGTTTATGAACTTTCTCTTGTCTCTTATTATGTGCCTCGAATATCTACTATCAATGAATCATAGATTTTTTTCATTTCTTACATGCAAAGTTATTTGTACCAACATAGATTTTTTAAGTTGTTTCTTTTGCCATGAACCTATCTGAACTTTCTTCTTGATGAATGCAGCCTTAAAACTCTGGTCCTTCTTGACTGACTCGAACATGTTTCTATAGTACCAAGCTATGTGTCTATTGTTTTTTCACTTGTAACATATTATGGCCTCTTCATTAAATCTTGATAGAGGAGCAAAAAATTTATGGCTTCTACTTGACTCTATATGAATTTCCTTCTCCTTATTTCTAAAATTGTTAGCCCTTTTTGGAAATTCTATTTTCTTATAATCATATCATTATAATAAAAATAGGACATGTTTGTATATCTCTGACCTGATTACCTTTTGTAGCTCTGTTCCCTCTAGCCTTCTTTATTTGAGATGTCCTCTGTATTCTTAACTTCTTCCCTTTTTAATTCTTCTTTTGTAAGAGCTTCAGCGTAACTCTTTCCTTTTTTCTTGTCTATGAAAGTGGTCATCTCCTCTTTCTCTTTTTCAAATCCAATACATATCTTATCTAACATTGATCTTTGGTTTTCTAATATCTTATTCAAAATATTAGTGTTATTCTCAAATTTTGAATCATTGGTTGTTTATCATTGATTGCTTTATTTATTTTCTCAAGATCTGCTTTTAAAGAAACAATTTCAATAACATATCTTTCACATTCTTTACTTACTATTTTCAACTGTGTTGTTAGATCTTTTTCATTTTTTTTGGCTTCTTCAAAGTGTGATTGTATATCTTCAATTATTTCCTTTGACTCCTTTTTATTTTTCTCGATCTGGAGCTTTAATCTTTGTTTTTTCTTTTCAAGAGCTTTTAACTCTTCGAAGACACAAATGAGTTCTCCTTCCAGATTCACTTTGACTTCATCATGTTCTTATTCTTGATCATCTGTAATTTTTTTTATAGAGGCATCTTCATGTATGACCATGAATAGAATATCTTCTTATTCTAAATCACTGACTCCACTATCTTCAACTTAGCTAAGATATTTAGAATACATACTCTTCTTCTCGAATTCCTTCTTGAATTGACCTTTGAAATTCTTCTTATATGTAGAATTTCCTTCTTCATTATCATCATTACCCTTATTTGGGCAATCTTTTCACAATTAAAACATTTAAAAGGTAATTTTCCTTTATATTTACCTGTGCCCTTTTTCAATTTGCAAATGAAAAGAGCTCTATTGTTATATTCATCATCGTTAGAACTATCACTTGGTTCTTGAATTTTAGCCTTCTCTTTCTTTGATATCTTGAAAGTAGCTTCTCTTTTTAAGGGTTTATCTTAATCAGTCTGCATCTCATATGCCGTAAGAATACCATGAAGCTCATCCATCTTTAGCTTGGCTAAATTCTTCATCTCTTCAATTGCTAAAACTTTTGCATCAGATCTCAATGGTAGAGATCTCAAAACTTTTTGAACCATAGTTAATTCTTCTAAAAAAATTCCAAGACCTTGAATTTGATTAACTATTTAATTAACCCACAAAAGATAACTTGCTATATTTTTTTCTTCTTCCATCTTCAAACTCTCAAACTATCTTCTAAAAGTTTGAAGCTTAGATTGTTAAACTTTTCCATCACCTTTATAATTATTTTCAAGTTTTACCCAAGTTTCATGAGTAGATTTACATTGCATAACTTTAATAAATTTTGATTCATATAAACCACATAAAATAGCATTATTTTAACTTGCCTTCTTTTCTACTAGAATAGTTACAAGTATCTATGACTCTTTAAATTCCTCCACCACTACTTGCCATATGTAGAATCTAAGGGCCATCAAATAAGTCTTCATTTTTATGCTCCAAAAAACATAATTCATCTCATCAAGCAAAGGTGCCTTATTTGTATAAAATCCTTAATGTGATCTAGCCATCGTGTTTTCCTGACCTACCTTCAAGTTGTAAAACTTTTTCAAAAAAACTTGCTCTGATACCAATTGTTAAGCATAAAATATACTAAGATAGGGGTGAATCAGTATATTATATATCTTATTACTTAATCTGATTTCTTTTCTTTAACCACTTAATCATACATACAAGATATGTAATAAAACTAAAATAATAATTTGCACCACACAATAGAGAGAGAGAGAGAGACCAGCTTTTTATATGGAAACCCAAAGTGGAGAAAACCATGGAGAACAATCTCCAGTATATGAATGATCACCAACTCAAAATACAAAGTTCACAAGCACCAACTTGTAGAAGCACCAACCCTTTTGTCGAGCACCAACACAACAACTATTTGTGAGCACCAACCCATAGGAGCACCAACCCCTCTTATGAATAAAACACAACTATCTCTCAATGTTGCTTACCTAAAAAATGATAGAAATCTATAATATCTCCTGCTTTTCTCTCTTCAAAAATAAATACAAATCATGCACTCTCTTGCATATTACAAATGGCTTCTCAAGCCTTTATTTATAGCTTTTCAAAAGACCTTTGGCATTCACCCTTTGTGACTCTTAAATCCTCATGGAAAATGTTGCCAAACTTGCATTACCCTTTGTATCTTTGCATTTGAAAAGTCATATGGTGACCCTTCATAATCAAAAGCATCCTTTCCTCTTTTGTCTTTATCTTGGTGACTTTTCATATTCCTTAAAGTGTCCTTTCATGAAAAAATGTGCCATACCTATTTTTTCTTCACATGATGACTCTTGAAATTCCTCAAAATAACTCTTTATGAGAAAATGCATCTCATTCCTCTTTCATCTTTTACCCCATGACTCTTTGACTTCTCCATGGGACCTCTTTTGACTTATATACAACTAAAAATATAGTCATTAATATTAAATAAATATTAACACATATTAGCCAAGATATGAATATTAAAAACACCATTAAATGTAATGGGTCCTTTATCACCAATAATGCTAGACCTTTGACATCAATGACAATATTTCTAACATGAAAACCCTAAGAGTAGATGAAAGCAAAATGCAAAGCAAAAGTGACCTTCATTAACTGATTGTTCATTGATTAGCCAAAAATTACAAAGGAGGTACATTATATAATGAGATATTAGGTCACCTTAAAAGTAACAAAATAACTCATAATTAGAAAACACATTAAATGTATTTCCCCTAATGACCTTAACAACCCTAAGCAAGTTGATTAACAAATGTGTAAGTATAACTAAAAGTGGAAAAAAAACTACACTGATAATTTAGTTGGTAAGATAATTGATTGTCAAATATGAGTAATTTACAACATGTCAAACCTTGAAAATATATTAGTTTATATTGTATGGGATAAAATAACATGTGGTTTGCATCAAAGGTAATTTTTTATTATATACTTGAGTTCCTCTTGAAAAATTATGCAAGTTAAAAAAACATGTGATTTTGAGTTTGTATGCAAAAGTTATGGCCTTTAGAATTTAATAGACATTTTACAATGAATAGTCCAACACTAGTTGTAGCAGTTGAGATCTAGCTATAACAATATTTTCCACATGAAGTTGAATAGTTTTAAACATGTATCCTTCCATTTGGTGGTTTGGTTAAGCTTTTTGGTAAGTCTTTGAGATTGAGAGAGTATAAAAATAGGTCTTGGCAAGGTAGTACTCATCAGAGATCATTAAAAAAATCATGTGAAAACATCAAGGAGCATAGTTAGATGTATATAAACTATATTCACATTGATTATTTGTGAATTTGATTATTTGTTATTGTTTTATCATTGTTGCTTAGCTATAGGTAATAAGGTGTATACTACATAAATTAAATAAGTGAGTTCAGTATTTTTTCTTGATTTAGAGGCAAGTCTTCTATGAAAAATTATAAAGATCATTATGAGTATGGAAGCTAGGAGGTTGGTTTTCCTTGTAAGCCTAAGAAGGCCAAAAATCTTGTAAAATTTAGAACATAGTAGAGATGAGGAAGCATGGCTCCACTCTTACTGGAGTTTTCTCACATCAAATTTTTCCAAGTTGTGCCTTGTGTTATGTCTCTTTTTTGTTGATGTGTTTGTTTCCTTTGCTTTCATGTTTATATTCCTTACAACTAGGCTAATATAAAAGCCTTTAATAGAGCTAAACACTTATTTATAAAGGTTAGATAACTTCACCTTGGTATTGCACCTATATGTAAGCATTTCAATTGTATCATAACATGTTTATAGTGTGAATAAATATATGCAATAGATGTAGAATGTGGTTATTATATGTGAACGGTTTAATATTATTTTGTATGTTGTATATTTCAATCATAACAACTATAATTTATCTTAAAATAACATTTCATGTATTTTTTCTATGGCCTAAAACTTGAGATAAACACCTTATCTTGAAAGGGTCCATATTGGTGAAACTTCGAGTGAAATATCCACCTAGTTTAAAGATCATATTGGTATGAGAGTAAGTTATATTCTTTCTATAAAAGGTTTTATAAAATATTTATATAATTGTGTTAAATTTATTTGTGTTCTATTATGGCAGTTTTTTTGGTGACTATTGTGTAGATTTCTCCCATAACTTGGATACCAAGTGATAGTGGAGAGATTGTCTTGATTCATTGGTAGCAAGATGGGTTCAAATTCCACTACTATTTTTTTTGATGCAATACATTTTGGGTTATATGATATGATGGTGTTTACCCAAAGCCTTTGATATACCATCCATCCAAGGGACATGAAAAGGTGAACACAAGATTTCACAAAGGATGAGCATTCAGCTTGGAAAAATAACTCTTCCAAAAGAATGAAAGGTTAAGAGAGCTAAAAAAAAATCTAGATCAAGACATTTTCAACATGGATTTTAGTATAATTTTCTTGTGACAATAGTGCATGGTTTTACTTGAGCGAAAAAAGAATCCAAATCTAAAACAATGAAGCTTAAGAAAGAATGATTTTAGAATTAGATATGCCTCTTTTTTATTTAAAAATTGACATTTTTTTAGACTTAAATGTGGAAAAAAATAGATTTTTTATTTACCTTCCATCATATATCCTTGCTCTTATTTTCTAAGAGGAGTAGGTCAAATATGTTTTACATATTAAGGAAAGAGTGTCAATAAGGGGAGAGCAATCGAATTGGAAAATTTGATTGAAGGTAAAATTATCAAGCAAATCCAAAGGGAATTTGAAGAATAAGTGGGGTAAGGATTTTCCTTGCCACTTGAGTTTCTAAAGTTTTTGGATTGAAATCCTTTAAATTAAAGTGTTTCTCATATTAGAACCTGAACAAGGTAATATCCAAGAGGATGATAATATTAGTTTCTCATTTGAGAAGATAGGAGATAAATATTCACCTTATTTTTATAGCTTTTATGGGACTAAAAAAATTCAAAAATTTTATATGTATCATAAATTTGATGATGTATATCATTAAATTCAGTTGATAAGACAATCGATTATCAAACATGAGTAATTTATAGTATTTCAAATCTTAGAAAAGTGTTAGTTTCTATTGTATGGGATGAAACAACAAACAGTTGGAAAAAAAGAACATTATGAGTAAATATTTGAGTACATCTCAAAAAATTATGCAAGATCAAAACAAATGGCATGTGATTTTGAGCTCCTATGTAAAAGTTATGGCCTCCAGATGTTAGTGTACTTTTTATAACCAATAGTCTAGCACCAATTGTAGTACTCAGGATCCAACTTATTAATCTGGTGCCACATAAATTTGAATAGTTTAAAACATTTATCCTTCCCTTTGGAAGTTTGGTTAATATTATTAGTATATTATGAGGCTATGAGAGTATAAATATAAGTCTTGGCAAGGTATTACTCATTAAAGATCATCAAAAAAATCATGAGTAAACATGAGCAAGCATAGTGAGATGTATGGAAGTTGGATTCAAATTTATCATTTTTTAATTTGAGTATTTGTTCTTATTTATCATTTTTTTTTATTTTTAGGTAATAGGGTGAATACTACACAACTATGATAGTTGATTTCAATAGTTTTCCTTGATTAAGAGGCAAGTATTCCACTAAACATTGTAGAAATCATTATGATTTTGGGAGCCATGAGGTTGGTTTCCCTTGTAAGTCCAATAAGGGAAAAAAAATTAAAGTGGATAAAATAATGGAGATGAGGAAGCATGGCTTTCCTCTTACCAATTTTTTCTCACATTGAGTTTTTCCACGATATGTCTTGTGTTATCTTTATTTGCTATTGATGTGTTTGTTTCTTTTTCTTGTATGATTTAATTACTTTCAACTAAGATAATACAAAAAACATGTTAGAGATATCAATACTTGTTCATAAAGATTTAAAAACTTCCCCTTGGTATTAAACCTCTATGTAAGCATTTTAATTGCAAACATGTATGGATTAGTAGCATGTTTAGAGTGTGAATAATTATATGCAATGGATGTAGTATGTGGTGATTGCATGTGAAGGGGTGAATATTATTTTATATGTTGTAGATTTTAGTCATAAAATCTTAAATACATATTAAAATATCATTTTGCGTGTTTTTTTTGTGTCATAAAACTTGAGAAAAACATCTTGTCTTGAAAGGGTCCATATTAGTAAAACTATGAGTAGAATATCCACCTAGTTTACAGATCATATTGATATCAAAGTAAGTTATCCTTTTTATCATAAAATTTTTCTAACTTATTTCCACAATTGTGTTAGATTTTTTCATGTTCTATTATGGTGGTTGTTATGGTGACCATTGTACATATGTTTTCCATAACCCCAATACCAAGTGCTAGATGAGAATTTATCTTTATTCATTAGTATAAAGATGATTTCTTATTCCAATGCTACTTTTGTTAATGCAAGACATTGTTAGTTTTGTGATGTGATGTTATTTAACCAAAGCCTTTCATGGACCAGTCATCTAAGGGAAATGAAAAGGTGAACAAAAGAGTTCACAAATGTTGAGCATTCAGCTTGGAAAAATAACTCTTCTAAAATAAAGAATGGTTAAGATAATTGTAAAAAAGTGTAGAGCAAGACATGTTTAACATGGATTTGAGCATATTTTCCATGTTAAAATAGGGTATGGTTGTACTTGAGTGAATAAAGACTCCAAAAGTGACACTATGAAGCTTATGAAATAATTTTCATAGAATTGGATACACCTCATTTTTATTTGAAAACTGGGACCGCTTTGAGTCTTCCATGTGGAGCAAAGAAGGTTTGTTTTACCTTCCATTGTATATCCTTGCTCCTATTATCCAAGAGGAGTGGGATAAATTTATTATTTCACATAAAGTAATAAGTGTCAATAATGGTAGTGCAAGTGAATTAGAAGTTGGGTTAAAGGTAAAATTGCCAAGCAAGTCCAAAAGGGATTAGAAGGAGGTAAGTATATTTTTCACGATTGAGTTTATAAAATTTTGGGACTAAAAGCCTTCAAATTGAAGATTTGATTATATTGAAACCTAAAAAATGTATTGTCCAAGAGGATGATAATATTGGTTTCTCACTTGAGAAGATAAGAGGTAAATATTCATCTTCTTATAGATTGTTTAGGATAAAAAGCTTTCAATTTTTGTGCATGTGATTGTAAATTTTATCGTGTATATCGTCTAATTCAGCTGGTAAGACAATCAAATGTCAAACATGAGTAATTTAGAAATACCAACTCTTGGAAAAGTGATATTTTATGTTGTATGAGCTAAAATAGCATATGGTTCACATGAAAATTACCTTATGAATATGTATTTGAGTTCCTCATAAACAATAAAACACTTTCAAAACAAATTACATGTGATTTCAAGTTTGTATTCAAATGTTATGGCCTTTAGAATTTAATGGACCTTTTACAACCAATAGTCCAATGCCATCCATAGCACTCAAAATCCAGTTGTAGTAGTCTAACACCCCATGAATTTGAAACGTTACAAACATTTATCCTTCCCTTTGGTATTTCATTTAAGATTGTTAGTAGGCTTTAAGGCTGAGAGAGTATGAATGTAGGTCTTCGAAAGGTAGTACTCATCAAAGATCATCATAAAAATCATGAGTAGATATCAATAAGCATAGTGAAAGGTATGGAAGTTAGTTTCATAATGCTTATTTATGATTTTGAGTCATTTTTATTATTTTATCATTATTGCTTAGTTGTAGGTAACAAGGTGAAGATGAAATAGCTAAGATAGCTAATTTCAGTAGTTTTCTTGATTCAGAGGCAAGTATTCCACTAAACATTATAGAGATCATTATTATTATGGGATCCATGAGGTTGGTTTTTATTTTAAGCCCAACAATTTTAAAAATCTTGTAAATTGAATAACATAGTGGAGATGAGGAAGCATGGCTTCACTCTTGTTGGAATTTTCTCATATTGAGTTTGTTCAAGGTATGTTTTATGTAATCTCTCTTTGTTATTGATGTGTTTATTTATTTTAATTTCATGTTTACATTAATTGAAATTAGGCTAATACAACATACATTTAAGATATCTCAATACGTGCTCATAAATATTTAAAACTTCACCTTGGTATTGCACATCTATAATAATTTTAATTGGTAACATGTTCAAAGTGTGAATAAATATATGCAATGGATGTAGCATGTGGTGATTGCATGTGAAAGGTTTAATATTCTTTTATATGTTGTATATGTCAGTCATAATAACTAGAATACATCTTAAAATAACATTTGGAGTGTTTTTTTTATAGCATAGAACTTGAGAGAAACACATTGTCTTGAAAAAATCCATGTTTGTGAAATTTACAGTGGAATATCCACCTAGTTTATAGATCAAATTGGTATCAAAGCAAGTATAATTTTTGTCATAAAAGGTATTCTAAAATATTTTTGTAATAGTGTTAGATTCTTTTTGTTCTATTATGGTGTTTGTTATGGTGACCATTGTGTAGATGTTTCCCATAACCTGAATACCAAGTGGTAGTGGAGAGATTATCTTGATTCTATTTTATAAAATTTAGGAATTAAGATAGTTTTAATCATAATTAGATAAACATATACATAAAATTAGATTTCTACAAATATTCAATAAATGGAAAACATGTTTGGAATTTACTAAATTTATAAATATACTAAAAGGGGAACTACCAAAGAAATACAACTTGACAAGAAATAGGATGTGCAAGGTTGTAAGTAAAACTTTAAAAATGACTATGTGATGACACTGTGAATTAGGAATAAGGCTTCACTTAGATCTAGGACAAGGCCACTGAAATTAGATAGGGACATAGTTTATTTTTCCTTAGGTCAAGTTGGTGTCATGTAAGGGTTTTCTCTCTAGACTGATATAATGGGTTCATTTATGCCTATATGTCTTGTTTGTCTATGTGGGATCTTTCTATCTATTGCAAAAATTAATTTGTACCTTATTCTTCACTAAAACCCTAGCTCAATGACACAATAATATGAATGCATTCATGGGATAAAAAGGGGTTAGAAGTTGAAGTTTTCTTCAACCTCAACACCCATGTATTTAATGTTGCCTACATACCAATACTTTGAAGAGGGATCAAACTCCATGTATTTATCTGATGTTATGGTGGTGTGTGTGAAATATTGGTACAAATGTTAAATTTTAGTGAAATATTGGTATGAATAAGTGTTTCAACAATGCCTTGTGACATTGGAGATTTATTCAAACTTAGCTCAGGGCTACTGGGGTTGTGTGGACTCTAAATTGAGAAAACTAGGTGTTTTTCCCTCAATATGTAGTTAGATAATCTAGTGTTTATCAATCATATCAACTCTAATGAAAAAATGGATAGAAATTGTCACTTTATAGTGATCATTTTGGAATTCCTTTAGATGTATCTTAATAAACATGTAAGATGACACGTTGGTGAATTTGAATTTAATTAACTAGCCATTATTTTCCTGGAGGATGCAGTCAGCATAATCATATACTACCAATGAGTGAGATAGTCCTAATAGGGTGGCTTTATATGAGGAGAAATGAAATATAAGTTATAAGTATGGATTAGTTCATGGATGAATTTAGATTTTTTAGAATGATAAGATCACTATTTACTTAGAGGAATGGGTCATTTGCATAAAAGTGAAGGAATGATGGCCAAAAGATATATAATTAGGCATGAGTTAAGTGTGTATGAGGAATGGTCACAAGTATATTATTTTATCAATAAATATTAATTTGTGTGTTTACAGGTTCATTGGCATCAAGATGGGTTTGAATTCCACTACTATTTTTGTTTATGCAAGACTTGTGGGTTTTATGATGTGATGGTATATACGAAAATCCTTTGATGGACCAGTCATCCAAGGGACATGAAAAGGTGAACACAAGAGTTCATAATGGCTAAGTATTCAACATGGAAAAATAACTCACCCAAAATAAATAAAGTTTAATAGATTTATGAAAATGTAAAGAGCAAGACATGTTCAACATGTATTTGAGCATAGATTCCTTGTGACAATATGGTATAGTTTTACTTAAGCAAAGAAATACTCCATAGGTAAAAGTATTAAGATTAAGAAAGAGTGTTTTTAGAATTGATATGCCTCCTTTTAATTTGAAAATGCATGTTTCCTTGAGCATTCCATTAGAATAAAGAAGGTTTTTTTAACCTTTCATTATATGTCCTTGCTCCTAGTGGCTAAGAGGAGTGTGACAAATGTCATTTTAGATGAAGGAAAGAGTGACAAGAAGGGGAAAGCAAGTGAAATGTAAAATTAGGTTGAAGGTATAATTTTAAATCAAATAAAAAAGGCATTCTAATAATAAGTGGGGTAAGGATTTTCATCACCACTCAAGTTTCTAAAACTAAAGGTCTTCAAATTGAAGAGTTGATCAGATTGGAACCTAAACAAGGTATTGTTCAAGTGGTGAGAAGATAGGAGGTAAATATTCATCTTATTTTTATATATTTTATGAGACCAAAATATTTTAAATGTTGTACATGTGATCATAAATTTAATCAATTATATCATCCAATTCAGTCGATAAGAAAATCAACTATCAAACATGAGTAAGTTACAACAGGGCAAGTCTTAGAAAAGTGTTACTTTTTGTTGTACTTGATAAAATAGCATATGGTTGGTAGAAAAAATAGATTTTGAATAAATATTTTAGTTTCTCTTGAAAAATTATGTAAGTTAAAAAAATACATATGATTTTGAGTTTGTATGCAAAATTTATAGCCTTTCAAAAGTTAATGATTTATTTACAACCAATAGTTTGATACCAACTATAGCACTCAGGAGCCAGCTGTATCAATCTAGTGCCACATGAATTTTAATGATTAAAAAATATTATCCTTCCCTTTTGTAGTTTGGTTAATATGATTGATAGGCTCTAATAAGTCCAAGAGAGTATAAACAGAAGCCTTGGCAAGGCAGTACTCATCAGAGATCATAAAAAAATCAAGAGTGCACATCAAAAAGTGTAGCAAGATGTATGGAAGTTGGATTCATATTTATTATTTTGAGTTTGAGTCTTTGTCTTATTTTCTCATTTTTGCTTAGATGTAAGTAATAGGGTGAAGACTACACAACTAAGATAACTAATTTTAGTAGTTTTTCTTGATGGAGAAGTAAGTCTTCCACCAAACCTTTTAGAGAACATTACAAGTATGAGAACCATGAGATTGGTTTTCCTTTTAAACCTAAAACAAAACAAAATTGTAAACTACTAAAGATACTTGAGATGAGGAAGCATGGCTTCAATCTTTTTGGAGTTTTCTCACTTTTTTCTCCTAAGTGTGTCTTGTTTTATCTATCTTTGTTATGTAATAGCCCTCCCAAATATATATATATATATATATATATATAGAGAGAGAGAGAGAGAGAGTCAAACAGAGTGCAAACACACATTATTATTATTATTATTATTATTGAATGACACCAAAGACGTCTCTAAATAATTTAGACTTGTTCATCTAAAAAAATATAATAATAAATGAGTGACTATTTACACTCATCAAGGATTAAATCTTCTCAAGTGGACCCTATAAGGAATTATTTCATCCCTTTTTGGATATAGTGTTTGATATGTATAAGTATGCCATTACACCCTTATAGATTCTGAACTAAATAGTCCTCCATGGTCATCTTCCCCATAAAACAAACTAAATAGACTTAGCCTTGGGTGATTTTCCTTTATGAAAGTATTTCATAAGTATAGAATATTTTCATATTCTACTCTTCATTCATTTATAATATTAAAATAATCCTCATAAAATATACTAAAAATGATAATTTTTTTTATATATAAGATGTTATCCAATCAATCATATAATCCACATAACTTGATATAATTATATAACTAAATGGTTAAATCATTTCATTCTAACATCATTCATATATTAGTCATAATTCCTTTCAATGGCAACATATAATATTCAATATGTATGTCAGAGTATTAATATCATAACTAAAAACAATCATTTAAAAATAATTGTTATCTAACTCTATGATATGTGAGTAACACATTTATCCATGTGTTATTCACTTTAATAACAAGATAAATCATACATTTTTCAATAACTTAAGACCATCAACTTAATTCTATATCTTTATACACATGCAGTAACATAAGAGTTACTCTTCTCATCAATTGTAATCCAGGGTTAACACACATGTTAATGAATTAAAGCCAGTAACAAATCAAATCATACCATAAGTAAGTAAATTAAATAAGTAGTGCTCAATGGTACCTAATCTAGGTGGTTTTATCCTTTGGTCTTAGGATCACAACATCTAAATAACATGCATTTATTACTCCACTAAATAACAAGAACAATATAGCCTTATTCTAATAGAATTCACACTAGAACAACTTGATTATAACATTAATTTACTAACCCCCTATTATTGTGCATCTCATTTGAAGTAAATTCCATTTAGGGAAATATTTTTAAATTGCATATAAGAAATTGTCCATGTATAAGAGCATAATTATTCAATCTTACAAAAACAAAAATCAAGCTAATGCATGTAATTATTATGATGCCACATAGTTTAATTCCGATAAGAAAAATTATAGAAATGACTCTCTCTTATGAACGTGAAATAAATTTATTTTATATCTTGTGTCTATTAGTCCTTGATTCATAGTGGAAAATTTAACAAAGTAAAGTGAACCAATTTTTCATCATGTAATTAAATAAGTTTCACATTATATTAACTATAATACATACATTGAATAAACTAAATTACACATCCCATAGTAAGAAGCTAGTTATAAAAATAGAAAAACATGATTTGTATATAAAGCCTCATAAGCCATAACTACCCCTAAAGTGTGGCACTTCAAAATGGTTTAAGAAACATACAACTAATTTAACCAACAACAACAACCATGATTATTAGACAAAACATTTGGAGAACATTATTTTTACAATCTAATACATCTTCAAAGAGTTCCAAAACTAACCTAAACATTATGAAACAACATACCATAATTGTTTCTAACAATAATGAGTTATTTTCAAATCAATATTTCATAACCTAATTTAATTTTGTAGAGTCCCAACAACTTAAACATTATTTTATTTTAATCTTACCAAATAATGATACATGCATGCTCGCAATCAAGTGAACATGTAATGCTAAAACACCCTGAATAACATTTCAAAGACAAGTGCATTATTAAATCCAATAACTTCTTCCAAATATACTTCCCTAAGGAACCTACATTATTAAATTGCATACACCATTAGTTAGAATTCTCAAATGGGAAAATGAACATTAGTGCAAAACTACTTAGCAACAAGAATTATAACCCAATTCAAAGCATATAAGTTTGTCCTTACTTATTCCCAAAACTATAAGTACCAAAATGGTAAACACAACCATAATAATAATTTCATTTACCCCTACATGGAATAACCACAACCACTTACGACTTCTTTCCTTCCTTTCATTCTATATAGAGTATTGAATATTATTTATGCAATCTGAGTGATATCATTCACACATTTAAGCTTTCATATAAACTTTACACTCAATAACATATAATTCCTTAATCTGAATCAAGTGATAAAAGATAAGCGTGATGAATTACAAACAACATAAATAATCTATGTTATTCATAATCAAGATGTAAGGTTAACACAAGAAAGGAATCAGGCATAACATCAATCAATTAATATAATTCTATTTAAGTGATGTGACTCAGGCATAACCATCTATACATCCTCAAAAAAATTGAGTGATCAAAAAATCTATAATGATTTTTAACAACATGGCTATCTATTCATTATGAAATCCAAATAATAGCATATATTTACCTAATACATAGTAAATGCTTGTTTCCATAACAAGTTTATAATAGTCGAGTAAGCAGAATCTCAAGGATTCAATTTAAGAATATATGACTATTATTATAAACACTATGTAAATCATATTATAAAGAAAATGAATTTGAATATTCATAACAATGACTCACAATAAAACATAGAATATAGTCAACATATTTCATTAATACATTTTAAAATGAAGTAAAAAAATTCAATACTTTAAATCAGGGTACCACAATCATAACTTCCCAAAATGATTACAATAATTTAAAATACTAAAATCAAGACTCAGCTAGAATTTCACAGTCATCCTAAAGCTAAATAATTATTCTATTCAAAAATTATATATATCCATACCATGATTACATGAATATTCAATCAACCCTTATTGCATACTTTCAAGTAATGAATATACAGAATCTATCATATAAGTTTTGTGACAAAATAAAAGACAAGGTAAATATATTAAATTATGCAATAATAACAAGTTTGACTCTTAACAAGTCTATTCCAATATGGTTCCATGAAATGATATACATTTCTAAAACCTTACACAGTCGAATACAAATAACTTATAGAGTGGCAGAACCCACCTAACTAGCCCTATGATTCCGCCATTGGTGGCCCTAGCCACCCCATCCATCATCTTGATGGTAGACCCTAGCTTATACGATGGTGAAAATTTTCCATAGATCTATAATTTTCCATAACCAATTAAGCAAACCTAATAGGAAAAAGACATAAAACACCAAGCATTCTCAATATGAACCCTAATTGTTTATGCCATGAATACAAGACTTCACATTCACGTCATGAAGTAATTATGCCACAAAAAATTATAATTCACTTCACAAAACTAACAAACAATGTGTGAACCATTTTTAAATAATCCAAAAAAATAAGATGCAAGGCAACATTTCAAATACAAACCCAATACAAGCAAATGCAAAACATCATGAGAAATGTGAATGGGACTGTAGCACAAAATCTCAACTCACATTTCCAAAAAAATACAGGGTTAATTTTTCATTCACATTGATTAAAATGCCATTTTTTCTCTAAATAAAACAAGTAAACCAAACCCAAACCCAAAACAAATCTTACTTGGATAAATGTTAGCAATCTACTTTCTCCTCATTTTTCCATGCCATAGAGTCTCTTTCTTTTCTTTTTTCTCATAATTTCACACACCACACTCACTCACTCATGGAAAATTGAGTAGTTTAAACCCTTACAATTTTATATAAAAAATTAAATATCTTGAGTCATGGTTCAACAATATGAAGGCATTAACTTCTTGTTCCACTATATCCCCAATTTTTTTTGGTAGAACTACAATCCATCCACCAATATTATCCAGCTTGATAGACCCAAACAATCAATCAAACCCATGAATTACGAGTGGAAGACAAGATCTCAAAATACTAGTAGTGGTAGTTAGGGTTCCTATTGAGCTCACTCAAACCACAAGTAAAATGAGTTACCAAATAATGAGCTAAAACCAACACATCAAAGAAAGTACCATCAAATGTAAAACCCCTAGTCAAATTTGCATTATATCATTGCCATGTTATGCCATGCATTCAATGTCTTTGGATGTAATTTCCATCATTTTCAATAACAAAATGATAATCATAGAATATAAGTTGATGGACTAAGGTCTAATTAACTAAAACCAAACAAAATACCAAACCAAGAAATTAATAAGGCAGCACAAAATCCTTTACAAGGTTGTAACCACTAAAATTTAAAAAGGTGGAAATTCATAAGCAAAACAAGATAATAAAAATGATGACAAATACCTAATTAAAATAAATAATATAATATGCAACCATGCCCACATATTTCATAAAGTGACATTATTGCAAGTGTAGGATAGATCACAATTGCTTCTATCTCATGAAGTCGTGTTAGAACCTAGTTCCAACTAGAATACCAACCTGACTATGAACATAAAATATGATTCCAAATAAAATAAATAAGCATATTCAATAAGGAAATTTTAAATTAGAAAATCAAGGCAATAAGTAATAAAAGGATAGTCAAACACTTTCACTCAAACAATGAGTCAAACGAATGAAATGTAGTCAGCAATCAACAAACAGACTCAAAAATTAGAGGTTATTTTGGAAACATAAGCATTTCAAATATTATTGTTATAATTTAACTGGCTTACCACATGCACACCCATGTCAACTAGACTCAATCGATCAAACCTAACTTATTTTAGTTTTTGTAGTAATGAAAATAAGACATCAATAGTATCTGCACCATTTCTAACATTAAATTTTCATAACTAAATAACAACTATGATCAACACACAATAATCATAATAATGACATAATAAATTGAATAATCAGAGCATCTAAATCATGTCCATGATATAATAATCAGAGTAATAAAAATAGCATACAATATGTCATGCCAAAGTCCCATAAAAATAGTCAACCAATTTTAAATGGTTATACAAACTATGTTATGACATCCTCTCCCAATTAAAAAGAAGTCACCCCATTGATTAATTAAATATATATAGGTAATGCTACTAAAAAAGAATCCCATCTTCCCATGTAGAGCTCTTTTCACTAAGTGGGTCCTGTTAAACCAACACCTACTAAATTTTTAGTTTAACATTGCAATGGTCCAAGATCCTCACTAGTTCTAATTACATCTTCTCCTTTTATTTAACATGAAGTTTTCTCCAATCCAAAATATGAGGAGGATCATATATGTATTTTATTAGTAAATTAAGATGGAAAACATACTAAATCCTAGATAGAGGAGGAAGGGTTAACTGATACATAATAGGGACTAATATTTTCCATAATGTTGAGTGGTTTGACAAAGCATGGATCTAATTTAGAAGTTTTTCCAAACTTGGTGGAAATTTTCTAAGGTCTAACTTGCAAGAAGACCTTATCACAAAAGGTGAATTATTGAGGTCTTATTTTTTGGTCCACATAATTTTTTCCCAATCATAATTAATTTTCATATTTTTACAAATAATATCCATCTACATATCATATTCTTGAAGTACATCAAGTCCAATAATATCCATGTTTTCTAAATTGTCCCAACCAAGCGGGGTTCTAAATTTGCATCTATACAATGCTTAAAAAGGGACCATTTTGATCACATAATGATAGTAATTATTATATACAAACTCAACTAAGTTAAGTCAATCTTCCCACCTATCTTGTTTATCCATCACATACAATCTCAGCATGTCCTCAACCATTTGATTTTATCTTCAATCTAAGCATTCATTTATAGGTGGTACTTAGAGCCTAAAATAAAGAATGTTTTAAATGTTGTAATCAAAATTTACTAGAACCTTGAATTAAATAGTTTATCTCTATCAAATATTATCACTTCATGCATGTTATATAGTCAAACAACTTCCTTTACAAACCTTTCCATAAACATGGAATCATCATCAGTCTTATTTATAGTAGTAAAATAACCAACTTTGGTCAACATATCAATTGCTACCAGAATGCTATCATGTTTGTTATGATATTTAGGTAGCCCAAAATAAATTCAAGTGAGATTACAACCCACTTAAACCTTGTTGTTTAATGAGGGTATAATAATCCCCAAGGGTGGCAATGCTCAACTTTGACATGCTATCATTATAAGCAATTAGCCATAAATTCAGTCACATCATGCTTCATACCAAGACATAAGTAGTACATTTTTAGCTCATGTGTCATCTTTGTGACACTAAGATGAGCATAATGTGTGTTATATGTACTTATTTCAAAACTAGACTTCACACGCCTCCATACTTGGGTACAAAAAATATGTTTTTATGCCTTATAAGGCCATTTTTTAAATTAAAAAAATAGAAAATATATTTACAATAGGCTCATTAGGAAAAGTTGATCTTACCTTATGGTATAATTAATCATAAAATTATTGTTTTAATATAATATTTTTGAAATCATATTTTTATATAGATAATGCAACAAGATACATGCATCAGCTAAGTGCCTCAACAAAGCATTTTTTCTTACCCTTAACATAGGAAATATCCATGTCAAAATTGATTACAAATTCTAGCCATCTACATTGGAATGCATTCAAAAAATCTTAGGAAAACAATTATTCTAGGCTATGGTGATCAAATTTCACCTTAAAATGTTTACCCAAAAAAAAATACTTCCATTGTTTCAAAGCATGCATTATGGCAGAAAAATCCATGTCGTGTATTGGATAGTTCTTTTCATTCTCCTTATGGTTATGTGACTCATAAGCCACTACCTTACCATCCTAGGTCAATAT
Source organism: Torreya grandis (assembly GCA_037957365.1). NCBI lineage: Eukaryota > Viridiplantae > Streptophyta > Pinopsida > Cupressales > Taxaceae > Torreya > Torreya grandis. Next base: position 1,458,347 of record JARHVA010001406.1, read on the forward strand.
ACCTATGTACCCAATTTCAATCTCAAGAAAATATTATAAAAATGATAATACAAACCCAAAATCTAATGACACCAATAGGAAAGGATAGAGAAGATATATCAAAACTAGTAGAACATTCTTACCATGCTCTTTACCTTCTCATTCCTCCATTCTAGGATTTGAATGTATGTAATTAGACTCATATTGACAAAGTGATAGCTTGATTTTGGATGCTTGATAATGGATGCTTTGATGGTTGATTATAGATTGGTTATAAGATTTCTAGAGCCATTTTAGCATGGTTTCCCTATCATCCTTCTAGTTATATTTTGAAATGGTTTTGGTATGAATTCAAGAGTTGGTTTGAGGATAGAGGGAGAGGTTAGTTAAATAGAGGAAGGGAGGGAAGATCGAGGGCTTATATTTGAATTTAATAGAATGAGATCAATGGATAAGAATTATACAAGGAATATTAAGTTCTTTAGAAACCTCTAGAATTGGAGGTTTCTAGAGGGGAGGGCTAGGTTAGAGAGAGTTATAGATTTAGATAGATCTAGAGCTCTCTTTAGGATTTAATGATGATTTAGGTGAGTTTAGATCAGGATTAATGAGGATTAGGATTCTTAGGGATGTAGGAATACCTAGGGAATAGGTTAGTAGGTAGTTATGTGGGGTCATGAGAATTAAAAATTCCCAAATAATAGATAACTAGGATTAGATTAGGATAATAAGGTTTTAATAAGAATTAATGAAAGACTGGGGATGGGTAAGGTTAGTTAATGTATATTAATGGAAGGATATATTAGATTTATGGCTATAAAAAGGATAAATTAGTGGGATAAAATGGGTTAAGTAGAATTAGTGTCGACTAATAGGAATATTAGTCAACTGTAATGAAGCAAGAAATTTTAGGTGCATATATTTTGCCCCTCTTTGAAAGGGCATTGTGAGTGGAGTGAAGTGGAAAGAGTAATGGTATTTCAAATGAAAACCATGTGATGGATGAATGTTAGTAGATGATGTTAAAGGATATGATTCCCCCTCAAGGGGATGTGCAAGGAAAAATGAGCCAAATGGCCACTCAGAATAAGAAATGATGGGTAGGATGAGATGTATAAATGAGGGGATGGGATGTCAGATGTGGGATAGGAGATGAATAAGATGATGTCAACATTGAGAAATGAGCTACAAAGCAATGATAATACCCTTAACAAAAACACATGCATATAGAATAGAGATGATGGGGGTAATGATTATCGACACATCCCAAGGGGGAATCAACCATGACAAGATGATGATAGGACTAAAAGGCCACAAGCTTTACATGTATCTCAAGCAAATATTCATGCAAAAGAGATAAATTGGCTAGGATAATATTGATGATAAGATTAATGTAAAGGATGGGTATATCTCAAAGCTAAATCGATCAAGATGATGTAGGTGATGATAGAGAAGAATCGATATGATTGAGTAAACAAAGCATTGTGGGATGAGGATAGATGATAGAGATAATGGTCAAGCTATCCTTAGACATTGAAACATGGCCAAGTGTTTCCTACATAGTCTAAAATATCTCAAGATGATGTAGTTCTGACTAGAGGATGATGATATTGATTGTTTAGAAGATGAATGAGATGATGATTAATGATTATAAAGTGATGAATATGAGGATGATAAGAATTTGTTAGTGAATAAAAGATATGATTTGGATTATGAGAGGAAGATGACAAAGACAAAATATGAGATGTTAGTTGGATGAGTCAAAAGGAGTGGATTAGTGATGGGGATAAGGAAGATGAGATAATTAGATAAGTGATGAAAGTGTAGATGATCAAGCCATCACAAATGTCATAAATTTCATCATAGTCTAATTAATCTAATAGATATAGCACTTGACAATATGCCCCATGATATAGATGTGACCAATAAGGAATTTGTGCCAAAGTGAATGGGAAAATACATAACTTTGCATCCTCAAGAGCACTTATGGTGTCCTCATAGCATCTTCATTCATTTCCCAATAGACAAAAAGAGACATGACAAACATGAAACAAATAAGATATATACAAGATAAAAGATATGCAAACAAGACAAGTAGATAAAAAAGTAACACACACAAGTATGTACTTGTAGTGTCATAATGTCTTGCCTAATGATAGGATGAGGGATGAGGTGACTAGGGAATAGACTAGACTAGGATTATCATGATGTGATTTTGGACTTAGGATTCTCTAGGATTTGGATAGGATGACCATGATTAGGATTAGGCTAAGATGTTGCCCCTAGTTAAGGATATAAGGATGGAGGATGGGAGAAGGTATTTGAATATTGATTTGGTCTTGAAATTAAATCAAAAATTGGTCAAGGAAGGTGATTAGATAATTGATGACCAAGGATTACCAACAGACAAGGCCCTACAAGAATCCAACCTAGCAAGAAGACTAGGAGATGATGGGATCGAATACCTTTCACACTAACAAAGAGTAATTGGATGGGTGTTAGGTATGAAGAGGCAATGATAAGGGTAATGATGGGATCAATCACCTTCCAAACTAGTAAAGAGTGATGTTATGGGTGAGAGATATGAAAAGGGCTTGATAGGGAAGTGATGGGTGCCAAACAAAAATCTTGACAAGGTGATGTGTGCCAATAATACTTATCCAAAAAGATGATGAAATGATGGGTGACCACTTAGGATTGGATTCCAAGATGATATGTGGTATTCAAAGATGGGAAAAATAAGAGCTAGATGAAAATGAATGTGACTAGGGGATTAGGCATAAGATAAGACATCATGGACTATTTTTGGTTTTTTCATATTTTATGATTTTTAGGGTTTTTGACATTTTTTTATTTTTAGGGATTTTTAGAATATGTATGTACATTATACAAATGGATTAATAGCAAAGGGAATACCAAGCCTAGCACCCAGGAGAAGGATGGAGGGATGATGTATGGGATGATAAAATATGACGATGATGGGGACCAAGGATGAATGAACTAGGGATAGCCAATGACCACATCGTGGAGGAACCAGATGGTTATTTACCTGAGTGTCCATTGAAAGATATGCCAAGATGGTGTAGGGATAATAATCAAGACACCTTTTTCTTCTTTATGAAGTTCAAGATAGGAAGTAAGAGGAGACAAGTTACATGATATGATGATGGATGATGGATTAATGGACAATGGAACAAGGGATAAGATGATGGGTGATACAAATAAGGTGGATGAGGGATGTGACAAGTGGAAAGGATGGAGAGGATATGAAATTGATGGCTTTGCCCCCAAGTATTGAGGAATAATATGGATAATATATTATTTTACCATGATGTTAGAAACCAATTTTCATCATGGTACTTGCCCAAGGCACTTGAAGATTAGTTTCCACATTTGGATGGATGATTTTTTTTTATTTTTATTTTTTTGACTTTATTGGGGATCTCTATTTATTGGATGATGGGTGAGATGCAAGGTGTCAACGCTAAATGGATTATTTAGCCAACACCAATTCTGTTATAGATGCTAGATGCCTAGATATCCTAATGGCCTTTATTGATTCTTGATGGTGACCCTACCAAATATCTAGACTAGGTATCATCATTGCCCTTATGAGAGACAATGTTGCCTAGGTTAGTGATGTGGGGTATGGATTCGATAAGAGCTTGATGGGGATATATGTGACTAAAATATATGATAGGACTAGATTGAGTTATGGGTTCCTGATAGGATGGTATGATGGATGATGAAGGATTGGGATTAGAAAAGGATAGTGTTATGGGTGATGGGGGATGTGGACTAGTAGTTACATACACCATTGGAGGTATTGGACATTATTTATTTGATTGGTGCCAAGTGATAAAGGAATCCAGGAGATCTAAGACACTTTGACTTTATGGCTCATCTTTGATCTAATTATTTGATGGATTATCAACCATGCTTTTGGCATCATTTATATTTTGACTACCCCCTGGTGCTTGATTTTGGACTTCACCAAAGGAGACTGATTCTTAACTTGAAATATTATGATGCTTTTGATGGTCCCTTAGTGCTTGATTTTGGGCTTCACTAGGGAGAGATGCTTTTATATTAGGTCGATGATTTGATTCTTCTTTATTTTGATTGAATGGATCAAAGATTACTTGATTATGATTTATGTCTTTTGGAATATTGTCTTGGACCTTTGGATTTGTGGCACATATTGTATTACTCAAGGAAGGGTCCAATGATGCATGATTTTAATCATCTTTATGGAGGGAGATGATTAAGTGATAATCAATGGGGAGAAAAGGGTTCATGATGGATGAGGATGGTATTGAGTGCATGATGAGGTCAATGAGTGGTGATGAGGTAGCATAGTCTTCATAGGGGTTCTTAGGAGACCTGTTTTCATCATCAAATAAAATATCATCAAGATTAGTAAAAGGATCACTAGGACTAGTTGTAGTAGATGCATCCAAAGGAGTATTAGACTCACTCTAACATTTTTCGATAGATAAAGCTTATAAAAACTCATTTATGACATCATCATCTTGAATGGGATCAAAAGATATGCCTGATCATGAATCAGAGTTATTTGGATGATAGGTATCCTCTAAAATATAGGTATTATTAGCATCAATAAAGGATGACATTTTTTATGAGGAATCTGATTTGGAGACAGGTGTTGAACATGATCCTACAGAAGATAAGACCTTGGATGTTGAATTTGAAGATAAATATGATGCACAAGATATAATGATGATATTTGTATATGTATTGTTCACTATTGACCTCTCGATAAGGGAAGGTGATGGGTGAAAGGGAGATTATGGATGATTGATGTGTTTAATAATGTTAGGCTTATGGAAGGACTTATGAGAAATGGGGGGACTAGGCTCATGTGGAATAGACTCAGTTGTGATGGAAGATTTTTTGAGGATGGGGGGATCATGTAAGATGGGTGTGGTGTCTTGACCTTGGCTTGGAAATGGAAGATCTTGATCATGTTTAGAAAGGGAATATTGGCATTCACCTTTTTGTTCACCCAAGGATGTGGATGCATCTGGTTCATCATCAATTACTATATCATCATGTTTAATGAGGTCTTGGATAAAATCTTGGAAAGGTTGACATTGATTAATTGTATGCCCCCAAGTTTGGTGACATGGATAATATTGGTTTGCATTATACCAAGAGGGCATAGGCTTAGTAAGATCAAGACATCAAATAGGTGGATAAAACATCATGTTAGTGGTGATAATTTTTTTGAAAAGGACTTCCAATGATATGGGAAGGGGAGTATAACGACCCAATTTATGCTGTGACTTAGATGTGGAAGCATTGGATTTATGATTATATGGTTGTGGATATGATTTGGTGGATGGATTTGAGGTAGCCAAGATTGGATTCCCTTTGCTAGTATGGGAATAGGTATATGGTGGTCTATGGCTAGCAGATGGAGGATTGATATGGGATTCACATGACAGGGCTTAAATGGGAGGTGAAATGAGCTAAAGGGGATCAATACCTTTAGGAAGTGGTACACCCATCATAATGAGTCGTAAAAGGATCTCATCCTTGTTGTCATGTATGTATTGGTCAATAAAGGTGGGATCTAGTTCCATGGTGATGATTGATATATGATGGATGATGTAGGTAAGATAAGGATTGGATAAGGTTCTTGAACAAAAATAGATCGAAAAGACTGAGCTAGTATGATAGGTAATGATGGAAATGAGATAGATTAATGGATTAAGGACTATGATCAAATGTTAGACCAATAGTGCAATATGTGCTAACAACTTATCAACAATGTCTAGTTGTCAAGCTAGCAAAAGGATTAGGAATGTGATGAGTGCCTAATATTCAAAAATAGCACGAGGATTATATGATGGGTGCTAGTAATGAATAAGGCAAGATGATTGTACTAGATTAGATTGATGGGTTTTCTATATTGAGACTGACAAGGTGAAAAGATGCTAACAATATATTGACTAGGTATGAGTATCTAACCAAATGATAAATGATATGGAGTAGGATGAGAGTATGATGTGGATGATAAGACTAGCTCAAAACCTTAGACTAATTTGTTCAAGATGGGATGGGATAGGATTAGGTGATTATGTGATGTAGGTGATTAAGACAATGAAATAAATATAAGTATGATGATAAGTGATGATGAAATGATAATTGGGTAATGAAAAGTGGATGGTTTAGACTCGTATGTGACCAAAAATTTAACTAAGATAAGATGAGGTGATGACTAGATGGGTGATGAAGGCAAGGTCAGGGAAAGTGATCAGGTATGGATTTAAGATAAGATTTAGATGATGAGGTATGATTTGGAGGTGATTAGGGGATGACTAATGACGTATGATTCTAGTGATAATATGTGATAAAAGGATGTATAAGAGACTAAATTATGTACAAGAAGGTAAAATAAAGATATACAAGGTGATGAGATAATGAGACAAGATGGTATGGGGATGATTAGGATTATGGATGAGGTGGACTTAGGATAAAATGTAGATGGTGAGACAAGATGGGATGATGGATTATGATCAAATATGTAAGGGGGTGATGTCAAAAAAAATATATGGGAATGATCAAGACTACGGTGTGATTGATGGATAAGGTAAGGTCAAAGTGAGGTGTGATTGATTATGGATGAGGTGGTCTTATGACAAGGTGTGACTAATCTAAGATAGGAGATGGTATAATGAAAAGGATATATAAGGAAGGGGTGACAAAATATATACAAGATGATGATTAGACAAGGATGTACAAGATGAAAGGATATATACAAGACAATAACAAGATAAAGATGTACAAAATGTTGGTAATAGGGGTATGGGTGAATATATTTAAGACAAAATGGGATAAAAGTATAAAAGGATGATATGTGTAAAGTGATAGCGAGATGAGGATGGAAAATATGATGATTGTGATGGGTGAGTGGTGGGTAGAAACTTAAAAATGATAGGTGAGACTAGGAAGGGATAGGACTAGTATGATATATAAGAGAATGGAGTTATGTATAAGAGGGTGAAACTAGGACATACAAGATGACGATTAGGATTGGGTGTACATGATTAAGGATAGGTGTATATGGTTAGACTAGGATGAGATGATAGATGGAATATATACAATAGGTTTGATGGGTATGATGATAAGAATGATGATAATTAGGATAAGCAAGTGGATAGGGAAGATGATTGATGATGGGTGACATGGTAGACTAGGAGGAGATTAATGATATAAAGGATATTATGTACAATGGAATGACGATAAATACACACAAGGATATACAAGAAAAGATGTGTAATGGGATGGTGTTGGATAGGATATGAATAAAGGATAATATAATAGGTATATATGAGATGATAGGCTATGTAGATGATGCAGAATGACTAGACTAGGGAAATGACAAGGATAATGTGTACACAAAATGATGCAAGATGAGGATTAGGATGTGAAGTGATGAGGTATGACTAGGATGGGATGAAGATAGTATGGGATGTGTTTTAAAGATGTGCAAAAGGAAAAATATGTATAGAAAGGAATGCAATGAGGAGGATGTATAAGATAAAAGGAGACCTTAAATGAGCAAATTATGTACAAGATGAGGTGACTAAGATAAGGATATATAAGACAAAGATGATTAGGATATACGAGTGATGAAGTATAATTTATTGATAAGTGGGAATGACTAAGATGGGATGAGTTTGAGATAGGAGATAATAAAAGACAATGTGGGCAAAGGGATGACAAGATGATGAGATGATGGTATAAGAGGATGGATGGGTAAATATGTTTAAACAAGATGGGGGTGGATAACATCAATATGTTAAAATGATGGTGACAAGGATATGTGACAAGATGATGAGATGATGGATAAATGATGGGTATCTAAATGGATGATGAAAAACTAAGATGATGATGAAGTAATGAGGGTTATCTTAAAAGCCTCTAAGAGGTATTACAAAAGATAAAGGTGTGGCCAATTTGGCTAGAATACAAAACGGGTCTTGTCATAACACACAAATAATCATGCATGATCATGATCCTAATTAATAAACTATATGAGAGTGTAACATGATGCCCACACCATCCAACAGCTATACAAGTGAGGTTGTAGGCCAATGACCCATTATATAATCAATTGAACCCTCTCAAACTTTCTTGTACTTCATGGTCACTTCAATGATGTTCCTGACACCTGCAGTGGAACACCTATTACAATCAAAAGGTCCTATACTAGGTATGAACAAAGATCTAGGGGAGCCCCTGATATAAATGATGGTACTTTAGGGCCCAAGTATGTATAGGGTGTTTTATAATGCCTGGTTTAGAGAATTAACTCTTTCCCTTCATAGATGACCTATATGGGGTCAACTGCTTAGCCTGACAATAGTTGTTCATGATTGTTATACTCCATCAGAACATGGAGTTTAGCTAATGTATGGTGATAAAATCCACAACACTAACCCCTATAGACTAAGCCCGTGCATGGGAGTCAATTCTATGTCACGTGTTATCTTAAGGATAGGGTTGACAAATAGGAAAACACATGATAAGATTAATTATCCCATCTAATTACCTATATGTGTTTGGCATGATATGACAAATCATTACATAGAAGGAGAAAACAAAGATATATACACACATAAGACTAATCAAGTATTTACAAACTACTAGAAAAGACAATGAAACATATATTAAATCAATTATCAAGATAATGAATTCTAAGACAAAACTAAAAAATGACACCCCCCTCTACAAGCACAAAGGTTAGATATATGATGGGGTGTTGAAATATCCAAGGGACCTATAAGAAAAAAGGTTAGTAGACTAAATTTTTGCAATCCCACGAGTCTCTGTAATTTCATGAATAAATAGGGTAATCTTATGACCAAAATAGATAATCCCACTACTAGAGGTCAATCTCGCTAATGTCTAGTCATAGGATTGCAAGCTATTGTAAAACCATCATGATTAACCTCAAAAACCATGGAGGACTGACAATCCTACTACTGAGGGTGACAAAGCTGCTATTGACTATGGATCGACAGTATCAGGTTTGTCATAAACCACAAACCCATAACTCAAATTAATAAAATCATGATTGACAATGAAAATAAAAGTAGTGATATTATAGAGATTAAGTAAAACAGTCTATATAAGAGATTATTAATCAAAATGATTGTAGGGCCTTAATTATTAATACAATTATTTGATAATAAGAAAAAAAAAACTCTATAGGACCCTAATACTAACCTTGACTAGCCTTGACGCAAAATCGCTACTAAGAATGACAATCTCGCTATTTATAGGGCATACCTATGACTACTCCAGTCATGGTATTGTCTAATGATGGTAGACTAGTATGGATAATGGGTTCTTAGATAAGTCTCTCGCCTCTTAGACACCTAGTGAACCTTGCAAGACAAAATAACCCCTTATCAGCAATTATTTTCAAATATGGAGAGTGAAATATTGATATAGAGGTATGTTAAAAAATTTAATAAAGAGACAAAACCTCTAATATACCACTTACATACCTTTTACCACCCTCTTGATAGATTATAGAATACTAAAATGATGAATGAAAGAAGACAAGGGTAGTGCTTTACTAGACCAACGATGAAAAGGCAATACTATGACTAAGAACTTCAATCATGCTATTACTAGGGCAATATCATGACTAGGAGTGTAGTGGGTTTGTCAAGATTGTGTGGCTAGTTGATTTTTGATGGGATTCTCTCTTTGACCTACACATAGAATCAAGGAAAGCACACAAGACACCTATAGTAGTTTAGAGTTAGCACAAAATGAGTTCAAATCTAAGACCAACTATAGTTTTAACAATATCGCTATTTAGAGTGATGATACTACTATTTATAGGACAATCCCATGATTGAGATAGTCGTAGGTTTGTCAAAAACTTGCTAAAACCCTAACAACTAGTGGCTAAGTCATAATACTGCTACTAGCTCTGACAATCTCACCACTGCAATGTCATGACTAACAGTGCAATATCATGATTGAGACCTATATACACAAAAAAATCAAAATTTTGAGATTTTTTTTTCCCAATCAGACCTGCAGCTAGCCAAAACAATATTAATAAGTAAAAAATGGTTAATTGGGAGTAGTCAGTGCCACCATGGTCACCAAAATGTGTACCAAATTTTAAGCTCAAGCGAATATTATCAAAATGACAATACAAACCCAAAATCTAATGACACCAATAGGAAAGGATAGAGAAGATAAATTAAAACTAGTAGAACATTCTTCCCATGCTCTTTACCTTCTCATGCCTCCATTATAGGATTCAAATGTATGTGATTAGACTCAAATTGATAAAATGATAGCTTGATGTTGGATGCCTAATAATGGATGCTTTGATGGTTGATTATGGATTGGCTATAAGATTTCCTAGTTCTATTTTGACATGGTTTAGGTATGAATTCAAGAGTTGGTTTGAGGGTGGGGGGAGAGGTTAGTTAACCAGAGAAAGGGAGGGAAGATCAAGAGCTTAGATTTGAATTTAAGTGAATGAGATCAATGGATAGGAATTATCTAATGAATATCAAATTCCTTGAAAACCTCTAGAATTGGAGGTTTTTAGAGGGGAGGGCTAGCTTAGAGAGAGTTCTAGATCTCTCTTTAGGAGTTAATGCTGATTTAGGGGAGTCTAGATAAGGATTAATGAGGATTAGGATTTCTAGGGATGTAGGAATGTTAAGCATAGAATATACTGAGAGGGGGGGTGAATCAGTATATTATATATCTTATAAAGTTTTCCCTTTATCAAATTCCACTTAATCAAACATTCAAGATATGTAATAAAACTCAAACAATAAACATCACACAAGATAGAGAGAGACACTAGATATAATGTGGAAACCCAATGTGGTAAAAACCACGGAGAATCAATCACAAATATATTTGTGAGAACAAACCCATAGGAGCACCATACCCCTTTGCCAAGTACAAACCTCAGCTACAATTCGTGAGCACCAACCCACAGGAGCTTCAAACCCCTTTGTCTAGCACCAACCCAGCACCTATTCGTGAGTACCAACCCATAGGAGCACCAACCCCTTTGTGTATACCACACACCTATCTCTCAATGTTGCTATCTCAACAAATGATAGATCAATACAACATCTCCTTCCTTTCTCTCACCTTTGCTCTTCTAAGCTAGATATAGCAAATACAAATCATATTCATCTCTCACAATTTCTCTTCTAAGCTAGATATTATGATATCAAATCAACCTCTCACTCTCACATTTACAAATGGCTTCTCAATCCTTTATTTATAGCTTTCCAAATGACCTTTGGCCTTCCCCCTTTGTGACCCTTCAATCCTCATGGAAAATGGGGCCAATCTTGGATGACCCTTCATATCCAAGCATTTGAAAAGTCATGTGGTGACCCTTCATGACCAAAAATGTCCTTCCCACTTTTGTCCTTATCTTTGGTGACTCTTCGTATTCCTCAAAGTATCCATTCGTGATAAATTGCGCCTTTACTCTTTTGTCTTCACTTGGTGACTCTTGGTATTCCCCAAGATGACTCTTCATGGGAAAATGCATCCCATCCTTCTTTTGTCTTTACCTCATGGCTCTTCAACTTCTCCATGGGCCCTTCTTTTGTCTCATATGCAACCAAAAATATATTTGTTAATATTAAATAAATATTAACTCACATTAGCCAAGATAAAAATATTAAATGCAATGGGGCCTTTATCACCAATAATACTAGACTTTTGACATCAATGACAATATTTCCAACAATCTCCCCCTTTGTCATTGATGGCAACCTCAATCCTGAAATTGCCACATCCTGTCACCTACACATACTATCATCTAAAAGCATACAGTAACTCCCCCTTACTGTAACAACTTGTACCTATTTTTTGCACCTGTACCTATACCTGTACCTGTTATTCTCCCCCTTTGACATCAATGGCAAAGGGCCTACCTGGAGCTAACACTTTGCTCCCCCTCAACTAATGCTGAACATCAATGGCAAGAAGTAATAGAAATTACTCCCAACTCCTCTCGCTGATCTTTGAATGTATCCTTTGATCGTGCCTTTGAGAAGATATCTGACAAAACATATTCATTGTTCCCTGTCCTTTGAGCATCTGTAATCAACTCATTTGAATCTTTTCTTCTAATCTCACAACCTTTAGCATGAAACCTTAATGTGTATCCTTGATCACATATTTGACTAACACTTAACAAATTATGCTTAAGACCTTTTACATACAAAACATTCTTAGTCTTAGTTCTACCATAATCCAAACTCAAAGTACCTTTTCCTGCTATCCTAGAAGTGGTTTTATCTTTGAATCTCACTGTACCACCATTGATCTTATTTAGAATAATGAACTTACTTTTATCACTTGTCATATGCCTCGAACATCTGCTATCAATTAACCATGGCTGATCTTTACCTCTTACATGTAGTGTTGTCTGAACCATCATTGAATCTTTAGATTGTTTCTTCTACCATGAACATGTCTGAACCTTCTTCCTGATGAATGGATCTTTGACAATCTGCTCCTTCTTCATTGAATTTTCATGAATATCCATCTCCTTCTTTCTAAAACTGTTATCTCTTTTTCAAATTTCTAATTTCTTGTGACCATAATCATTTGAAACACTTTAAAACACTGCATATGCAAGAATCATTCTAATAGCCTCAAACATTATTACTGATGCAAAATTTTCTTCAAAAATCTATTCCCTCAAAAGATATACAAATTAATTTTCCAACTCACCTTCTTGTCATGCAACATAACCAAGACCCAATAGCATCCACCATGCTTCAATTTTTAAAAGTGTCTCCTTGAAGCCTAGAAGAGACACCCCACACAATAGGGTTCTAGAAATAAATCTTAGGAGATTCCCACATCTCCTCTGTTTCTTCCTTGATCTTCTTATGTTTTTCTTTTAGAATCTGTTTAAGCATGTCTAACCTTTTTGACTTACTAACCTTATCATTTATGATGTTTTTCTTTTTCTCAACTTTTACAACTATCTTATCTTGACAAAGCTCGTGCTCAAATAGAACAAGAGATTCTGCACAAACCTTCTTATCTGATTCTTTATCTACTATAGCAAGTAATTCATTTTCATTCTTGAACTCAACCTGATCAACCTTTACTATTTTAGGTCTCCAAACCTTAATTTGACACTTCGCATATCTTTTAGGGGCTTTGTAACCTTTGACATACTTTGAAGATCTCTTTACTTGTTTTGGACATAATTTAGCAATATGGCCAACCCTATGACAACAAAAGCAAACAATATTTCTCATACCTTTTTCTTGAATGTGACTGAGATCTCCCTTTGACTGATTGCTTCTCCTCATACAGTCTCTTGCCCTATGACCAACATGATGACAAACAAAACAACAGCCATGAAAAGAATTTGAAAACTTAAAAGCATTGGGCTGCCTAATCGACTTCTTTGATTTGCCTTCAAAACCTGCATATTTCTTTCCTTGGACCAATATTTCATGATCTTTCTCAACCTTGATTATAAGCTTTTCATGATTATCCTTTAAAGAACCTAACTCATCCTTCAAATGATTACACTCTTCTTCTTTTGATGTTAAAATTGAATTTGCAACCTTTAACTGATTCTTAAGATCCTAAATAAATATCTTATTTTCTTTTACTTCTATAGCCAACTTAGAATCCAAGATACACACCTTTTCCTTAAGAGCCTCAACCACAGATTTCAACTCTTGATTCTCCTTCTTTAACTGCTTGGCCATCTTATGCTTTTCTTTGATCAACCTTCAAGTTGTAAAACTTTTCAAAAAGAAACCTGCTCTGATACCAATTGTTAAGCACAAAATATACTGAGAGGGGGGTTGAATCAGTATATTATATATCTTATAAAACTTTCCCTTTATCAAATTCCACTTAATCAAACATTCAAGATATGCAATAAAACTCAAACAATAAACACACAAGATAGAGAGAGACACCAAATATAACGTGGAAACCCAATGTGGGAAAAACCACAGAGAATCAATCTCAAATATATTTGTGAGAACAAACCCACAGGAGCACCATACCCCTTTGCCAAGTACAAACCTTAGCTACAATTCGTGAGCACCAACCCACAGGAGCTTCAAACCCCTTTGTTGAGCACCAACCTAGCACCCATTCGTGAGCACCAACCCATAGGAGCACCAAACCCTTTGTGTATACCACACACCTATCTCTCAATGTTGTTATCTTAACAAATGATAGATCAATACAACATCTCCTTCCTCTCTCTCACCTTTGCTCTTCTAAGCTAGATATAACAAATACAAATCATATTCATCTCTCACAATTGCTCTTCTAAGCTAGATATTACAATATCAAATCAACCTCTCACTCTCACATTTTCAAATGGCTTCTCAAGCCTTTATTTATAGCTTTCCAAATGACCTTTGGCCTTCTCCCTTGGTGACCCTTCAATCCTCATGGAAAATGGCACCAATCTTGGATGACCCTTCATATCCAAGCATTTGAAAAGTCATGTGGTGACCCTTCATGACCAAAAACGTCCTTCCCACTTTTGTCCTTATCTTTGGTGACTCTTCGTATTCCTCAAAGTGTCCCTTCATGAGAAATTGTGCCTTTACTCTTTTGTCTTCACTTGGTGACTCTTGGTATTCCCCAAGATGACTCTTCATGGGAAAATGCATCCCATCCTTTTTTTGTCTTTATCCCGTGGCTCTTCGACTTCTCCATGGGCCCTTCTTTTGTCTCATATGCAACCAAAAATATATTCGTTAATATTAAATAAATATTAACTCACATTAGCCAAGATAAACAATATTAAATGCAATGGGGCCTTTATCACCAATAATACTAGACCTTTGACATCAATGACAATATTTCCAACAAGGAATACCTAAGGAGTGGGTTAATAGGTGGTTAGGTGGGGTCATGGGAATTAAAATTTCCCAAATAATAGATAACTAGGATTAGAGGAGGACAATAAGGTTTTAAGAAGAATTAATGAAAGAATGGAGATGGGTAAGGTTAGTGATATTATATTTATGGCTGGAAATAGGATAAATTAGTGGGATAAAATAGGTTAAGTAGAATTAGTGTTGATTAATAGGAATATTAATCGATTGTAATGAAGTGAGCAATTTTAGGTGCATACAACACCACCAAAACTGTTCATGGAAACATCTGCCCAGATCTCAAAATTACCTTTTGGATCAAGGATAACAAGCATAAGTGTTTTAGTTAACAACTCCTTAATTTTTTGAAATACCACTTCATAAACAGGTGTCCACACAAACATCTTACCCTTGCACTACAAAGAAGTGATAGGATTAGCTACGATTAAAAAAATCCACAAATATGTGGTAGTAGCCAGCTAAGCCCATAAAAATCCATATTTCATGCATGTTAGTAGGGGCAAGTTAGTCTTGTATAAATTTAATCTTTGTTGGATCTACATCAATACTATCCTTAGAGATTATGTGCCCCAAATAATGTACTTTAGGTTGAAATAAAACACATTTTTAAATATTTCCATATAAATTATGTTATCTTAGTCTTTACAAAACTAATATCCAGTGTTGTTTATGTTCAGCTTCATTCTTAGAATAAATCAAAATATCATCTAAGAAAACCAACACAAATTTATCCAAATAATCCCTAGAAATTTTGTCATTAAGTTAATAAATGTTGTTACTACATTAGTTAAGCCAAAAGGAATAACAGTGAACTCATAATGATTATAACGAGTTTATAAAGTAGTTTTATGAATGTCTTCCTTTTTTATTCTCATTTCATGGTAACATGATCTCAAGTCAATCTTAGATAAAACAACTATTATTTTCATTTTATCAAACAAATCATCAATCCTACGCTAAGGATAATGGTTATAGATCATCACTTTATTGAGCATATGATAGTCCACACACAACCTTAAAGTGTCATCTTTATTTTCTACTAAGAGAACTGGAGCACCCCAAGGAGACACACCTGGCCTAATGCTTCCATTATATAAATGTTATTTTATTTGAAATTTTAATTCATGCAAATATTTCACATTCATCCTATAAGGATCCCTAGATGTAGGTGTAGCACCAAGAAAAGTATCTATATAAAAACCAAACTCTCGTTTGGGTGGAAAACCAAGTAGTTTTTTAGGAAATACATGTATAAATTATCTTAGGAAAGGAAAATCCTTGTAGGATGGTTCCTTATCCTTAGATAGTTATTGTATTTAAACTGTATAAAGTTGGTAACCTTTAAACACAACTTTTTTTAGCTGCAAAACTAAAAGTATTTTGCATATTTTAGGCTTTTAAATGCTTGCACCTCCATGATTCTTCTGAAATCATCCATGCATTAAACCTTCTTACTGAAACAATCAAGTTTTTCTTAACACGATTGTAGCTAGTCATACCCAAAATGAGATCATGGGATCTGAAAGGAGCTAGGAACGTATTTAATTTAATCTTAAAGACACCAAAATCAAGCTCAATTTTCTCTAAGCATTCATAGATTGGTACCCTTTTACTAGTAGCAAACTTGACCTCCAAACATTTTCTTTCCTTAACAAATTTAATTTTACACTTATTTGTTATAGCTAGTGAAATAAAGTTATATGTTGCACTAGAATCAATCAATATAGATACATTAAAACTAGCTATAACACCTATGGTAAATATCAATTGTTATGTACACCCTATAATTAGTTAATTATCTAAGTTTCATCTTGGGGTAGTATTTCTGGTAGTGGTTGTCATCACATTCCTAACACTTGGCATTGTTTGGTGGTAAAATAGGAATAGTATTGACACTCGTGGTTATCCATGTTGATTATTTTGGGTTTGATTTCTACTGTTAAACCCTATTTTTAATGAGTTTTGGGCCTTAAAGTTCTTATTTTTCCCTTGTATCTTGTTAAATCCAATACTAATCTTTGTAAACTTGCTGCTTTGGTTTGATTTCTTAAAAAAATTAGGTGAGGGAGAGAGATTTTTGGCCTTGGTTTGTTGCCTACTCAGCTAAAAATCTTGTTTCACCTTCTATCAAGACTTTTATTTCTCTTCTGCCTTATGAGTAGACTTAATGGTAGCTACCAAGGTTTTTGGGTAAGTCATATTGATGGTATGCACCAATATCTCCTTTAGTTTTATTGTAAACTTTATCATTTTAGTATCTTTGTCATGCATGTAATTTACATGACACACTAAGTTCAAAAACTTGTTTTCACATTCAATGAAAAACATGTTATCTTACTTCAACTATTAAAAAATGGTGATTTTATGTTCCTTAAATTTAGCACTTAAGTACCATTTCTGGAACTACCTCTCAAAAAATTCCCAAGGGTCATTAGCTGGTATCCATCTATGAAAAAGAGATGATTCCACCACAAGGCAACATCACCAACCAACTGATAGGTTGATGCCCTGGCTTTCACATTAGAAAACATGCTATGTATATTAAAGTACTTCTATAAATGTATAATCCAAGTATAAGTTTCATCTCCAAATTATTCACTCAAAAATGTAGGTGGAGCAAGTTTTTTAAGCTCCTTTATGATTGGGTCAACCAATACCAATGGTAGTTCTTTAAGCACTTGCTCCTCCCCTTGATAATTTTCTAGCCTAAGCAAGCCTTCATGAAGAACACCCTCAAGGTTATTAAACATGTGTCCCTAAGTATCGATCTTACCTTGTATTGCATTTAAGGCTGTCAAAATCTCATTTAGGACCTCTTCATGCTTGTCAGTTGGGTTACACCTAGATTAATTAGTATTAGGGACGTCATTATTATTATCATCATTATTAACATGAGGTGGGTCAACTCTATTATTACAGGTTGGGATAACCATGACCTCCACTTCTATTTATGCATATACCTCTTCTTGGGTTGTTATTACCTTGGTTAATGTTGGCATTTCCAATTCTTATGGACCTTGTTCTAACCATCTTGAAGAGTCACAATTTAAATATTAAAGTAGGGTATAAATTTTAAAAAAAATCCTTAGAGTTCCCTAGAGCAGAAACCTTGCTCTAATACTAATGTAACAACCCAAAAAAAATTAAAGATATAGTCAAACATAATTTAAACACACATTGTTATTACTAAATGACACTAAAGGCTTCTCTAAATAATTCAAACTTGTTCATCTAACAACAAATAATAAGAAATGCTCGTGACTATTTACACTCATAAAGGATTAAATCTTATTGAGTGGATCCTATAATGAATTATTTCATCCCTTATTGGATATAGAGTTCAAGGTGTATAAGTGTGCCATTACACCCTTATAAATTCTAACGTAAATACTCTTCCATGGTCATCTTCCCCATAAAACCAACTAAATAGACTTAGCCTTAAGTGATTTTCAATTTATGAAAGTATTTTATAGGATAAGTAAAAGTATATAATATTTTCATATTCTACTCTTCATTCATTTCTAATATTAAAACAGTCCTAATAAAATATAGTAAAAATGAGATGTTTCTTTTTTACATAAGTTCTCCAATCAAACATATAATCACATAACTTGATACAATTATATAACTAAATGGTTAAAACATTTAATCACAACATCATTTATATATTAGTCAAAATTCCTTTCAATAACAACATATAATATTCAATATTAGCAATGCTAATAAATATTCATATCATAACTGGGAATAATCATTTAAAAAGAATCATTATCTAATTCTACGCTATGTGAATAACACATTTACCCATATGTTATTCAATTTAATAACAAGATAAATCATGCCTTCCATAATAACTTAAAACCAATAATTAATTCCATATATTTATACGCATGCAGTATAATAATAGTTACTCTTCTCAATAATTATAATTCAAGATTAGCATGCATGTTAACAAATTCCATCCATTATAAAATTAGATCATACCATAAGTAAGTACATGGAATAAGTAACACTCAATGCTACCTAACCGAGGTGATTTTATTATTATTCCACTAAATAATAAGAACACTATAGCCTTATTCTAAATAGAATTCATGTTATAACAATTTGATTATAACATTCAATTACTATCCCCTAAGAAATTATCCACGTATTAGAGCCATAATAATTCAAGTTTGAAAAATCAAAATTCAAACTAATGCATGTAATTATTGCGATCTCACACATTATAATTCCAATGAGAAAAAGTATAAAGATGACTCTCTCTTTGGACTCCAAGATAACTTTATTTTATATATCATGTTTATTTATTCCCGAGTCATAATAGAAATTTTATCAAATTAAAGTGAACCACTTTTTCATCTCATAATTAATTAAGTCTCACATTATATTAACTATAATACATGCATTAAATAAACTAAATTATACATCCCATAGAAAAAATTTAATTTAAAAAATAGAAAAATATGATTTGTATGTAAAACTTCGTGAGCCATAATTCCCCTAAAATGTGGCATTTCAAAAAGACTTAAGAAACATATAACTAATTTGTAGACACCCCATTCTGGTCATAACTAGATTTCAACTGGACTTCAGATTGATTTCTACCAAACAGTGCAAATTAAGCCTAGGAATCATTAAATGTCCCAATTTTATCTGCGTATTAGACATTAATACTTAAAATTATGTTGAGGTATCCGTATTTAGGGTATTATTTTGTACGCAATAGTAACCTCTTATGGATTCATCTCCAATCAATTTACGACCGATTAATGTGACAGTTTGACCTTTGGACCCATTAAGTGGGGTTAACTCAATTAGGGTTAGTTCAAACTTAACCATAGTTAATTCTAACCTAACTACACTTGGGTTAGAGTTCGTTTTGGAGGCTATAAATGCAATGTCTCACCCATTGATCCATAAGCTTTGGTAGTGTAATGTTATTATGCAGGTTTTCCCTCAAAGCTCTCTTGATGCCTTTTTATCTTGTCCATTTTCTAAGCCAAGCCAAATCGAAACTCAACATTACCAAGGTGTCAAGGAGAAGTGGAGCAAAAGCTTCATTTCCAAAAAAAAATTGATCACATAACCGAGAACATCAACTTATTTCCAACACACAACACTTGCTCTCATAGAAGGTAAACTTGTTTGTTTTAATTTCATTTATTAGTTACTTGTGTAGTTCACTAGCTCCTTCAGTGTCTAGGCTAGAGGTGTAAGTTCTAATTAGTGTATTTTATTTTATTTTCTTTCATACTAATATAATACTAATCTCCCCTCTATGTATTTCTTGATTTCTTGCTAACTTTTTCATTTTTTTCTTATGACTACATAATCATGAATTTGTGACTATGTAATTGTGAATTTGGCAAGATAAAATGTGAAGCCATCAGCCAAATCTATGGATTCATCCCAAAAAATTGTGAAATCACTCTAGTTTAGCCTTAACCTTGTGAAATTATGAAATCAAGCTCAAAAATAGCAAATTCATCGAGCAAACTACAATTTCATCCTACAAGAAATAATTTTTTTCTTATCCTTTTAAGATAGACTATGAAATTGTTTCACATTCATGAATTTATCTGTATTTCTTATGAAATTATTGTTTTTAACAGAAAAATAATGTTTACAAGTTGCAAATTCATTCTACTAGGTTACAAAATCATTTAGTAACTATGAAATCACCAGAAAATGGTGAAATCGTTGCTCTATGTTTATGTGGTTTCTTGCAGGTTTTCCAAAACCATGAAATTATTTCCCTGAACTACAAAACTATTTGTCAAAGTAGAGAAATCATCAAATCGAGTCATGAAATTGTTCGGGAATCACAAAATCACCCACTATAAGTTTTTGCATTCAGGTTTGTGTGTATTTTTATAATTGAATAATTTCACAATTTGTAGTTTACTACATAATTGCAAAATCATTCTAGAGAGTTGATTTTATGTTTTTTGAGCTAATTTACAGGAATATAACTTTTGTCAAGAAAAAAAAACTTAATTATTTTTACGGGACCTAAGGCCAAGAAACGAGGTTTTTAGTAATTTATTTTCAATTCACACTTATATTTGGTGCTTAAAAATCATTCAATAAACTTTGTTTTTATTTTATAAAGTTTACAAATGCAAACAAAGCCAAGGGGATAAATTTCACTTCACACTTCACTTAGTGCTTTAAAATGAACACAAACCCTATATCAAATACTCTTAAGAGCTTTCTTGTTTATCATTTTTTGTTTATTATGTGTTTTTGAAAACCAGACTTAGCATGCATGCTCTCCCCTTGTCCCCTTTAGGGAACTTGTGTGACCAAAAGCATTTCATTTATTTCCTTTGTCACTTAGTCCAAGCTTAAGAGGAAAGTCATATATGCTCTCCCCAAGTTCATATAACTTGGGTGATCCAAAAAATTAACTTTTAACATCCTAGTTTTATTTCTTTCATGCACTTGTTTTGTGGGTGGGATTTCATCACCTACCCATAAGTTATTTAGGGAAGCATTGACCCAGGATTTCATCTCTCGACATCATTTCAACCCCACTCCATATTGGTGTATATAAAGTAAGGGTGAATTGTTAGGATGTTAGTTTGAGTAGTTAAACTAACTCTATTAGTGATATCTACCTCAAAATAATGGCCTAATTTAGACATCATACTACACTAAACAATATGATGGATTTAGTGGTTGTAAAAGGGACAATATCTTTTTACAAAAAACTAATTAGCTTTGATCCAAATGATGTGTTGTGCCCCAGTGTTAACCATACATATGGGAGCATTTAGAAACATGTGAAACTTATAGTTTTTAGACAAACCCCACTTGCCATGGAAATATTGTCAATGTAGGGTGAGTAGCCCGAAGTTCCATGTCACTGTACAAATTCTTAAGATAAGAGGGGGTCTTAAAAATCCTACTTTTCATACTCATCTAAATTTATTAGATTAAACAAATTATTTCCTCTCAAGGTGTGTATCAATGAAACTTGACAATACGAAGTATCTTTATCAGTTTTTACGGATAAGACGATACACTTAGGTGTTTTTATGTCTATTTATTTTTGCTTATATTATTTTTTAGTTTAAAACCATTTTGTTTGGCAAAAACACATCAAATAAAGTCATGTTTTTACAACCATTTTTAACCTAAAGAGGTTTTGTGTCGTCTATTTGATACCACACTTTGCCTTAGACATTTTCAAAAAAAAATTGTGTGTGTCACTTGTTTGTAATGGGCATCGTTACGTTACCCATTTTATCTTAAGTTTTTGCATTAGAGTTTTTTTTAACAAAAGCATTGGCATACCATTTGAGTGAGATAGTGTCATTATGTTATTCGTATTGTTTCAAAAACCTTTCCCTTGTGTCAAATCAAGTTCAAAACCATGTATGCCTTTTGGTCTATGATTGGTATCATTGTGCCATCTATTTTGGTCTAGAATATTGCCCATTTAAGGACCCAAGTCTTTTAAACCAAGTTCAAAATTGGTCTTGTGAAGTTTAGATTTAAACATTGAGTGCTTTATGCATATGTCTTGCTTAATTTCAGCTTAGATATTTACCTTTCACTTTTGAATTATGTAACATGGACTAATTCCTTGCTTGCTTTGAAGATCTTTTTGCCTAGATTTAGGAAGTGATCTCTTTTTTGTGTGCCTCATATCTATTTTATTGCTTATAACTAAGGTCAAAACTATATTTTCAAATATAATCCTAAGCATGGTCAGTTTACATTTGAGTCTAGATTATCACTTTGGATTTAATGTTTTACTCCTTGTGCTTACTTTTGCTTACTTGAAATTGAATTTCCCAATTAGTTTTAGGCATGTGCCTAAAGTCCAAATGTCTTTCACCAATGGTCAAGTTTGTGTTTGAATCCATGTGCTTAGTTTGAGTCTAAGTGTTTCAAATTGTTAGACTAATTTGCCTACCATTTTTAACTCAACCAAGTTTATTTCAAGTCTATTTTTATACCTTGTTTCCAAAGACCTAACATTTGCCTTAGTTTTCTAGATTTTGTTCTTTTTATTTTGAGTCTATCTTTGTGCCTTGTTCCCAAAGACCTAGAATTTACCTTTCATTTTAGACCTAATTATTTTCAAGTCTAGCTTTGTGTTATGTTCCCAAATACTTATAATTTGCCTTTCATTTTTAGACCTAATTATTTTTAAGACTAGTTTTGTGTCGTGTTCCTTAAGACCTAGCATTTACCTTTCATTTTAGACCTAGTTATTTTCAAGTCTAGCTTTGTGTCATGTTCTCAAAGACTTGGCATTTGCATTTCATTTTTAGACCTAGTTTATTTTAAGTCTAGCTTTGTGTCATATTCCTAAAGACCTAATAATTTACCTTTCATTTTAAACCTAATTGTTTTCAAATCTAGCTTTGTGCCTTGTTCTCAAAGACCTAACATTTACCTTAGTTTTTAGGTTTCATTCGTGCCATTTCAAGTCTAGATTTATATCATGTTTCCAAAGACCTAGCATTTGCCTTAGTTTTTCAAATTTCATTCATGTCATTTTGAGTCTAGTTTTATGCCTTATTCCCAAATACCTAGTAATGTTTTCTATTTTTAGACCTCGATTAGAGTTGTTTGAAACAATTTACCAAAATCAAGATTCAAATTACCATTTGCTTGACCATTTATATTCAAGACATTACACATTATACTTTGAGGACATTTTAGACCAAGTTTATCATTGATAATTTTGGAGAACAACTCCATTCCTAGGCCATGTTTAAACTGGGTTTGCCTCTTAAACCAAGTTTCTAGATATACCAAGTTTGGACCATTTTCCATTTAGACCATGTTTTAAGAGTTTTTTTGGAACTCTAGACCTTTTCTTCATGAGATGTTAATCATTAATTTGGATGTCTCGCTACACTCGTAGTAGAACCATGTATAATCTAGATTACAATAACATGGTCACGAATGATACCTTTATTTTGACCTATATGGTGATGACGTAGTTTGTGAGATAGATCCCTATCCTCTTTACACTACTCAACATGTGAAATAAATCCAAGATCCATTAGCACATTACCTAGTTAATACACTTCCTTATCTAGGTCAGGACCAAGAACAAATAACTCAATACCTTGTTAGTGTGCCAACTATTATCGAACAAGTCCAATAGAAACATTACTAAATTACCATGTCATAGACATATGACTTATACTAATTCAATCATCACTTAATTTAAAACAAAGATGAGGTTTTATTCAAAGCCATAGAGGTAGGGGCCAAGTTTCTAGAAGACTTCCCCCATGAAAACCTACCTACTCTAGTCAGAGTGTTGAGAAATGTACCTTATACCCAAAATATCGAATAGGCCTCTACTAGTTACCCTCAAGCACTCATTTTGATTTCATTCCAAGATCTAAATATGCTTGAAAAAATAAAGGGCCCTATGGAGGACCAATTCAAATAAATACAACAAGCATATCAGACCTACCTCAACTTAACACACAATTTAAATGTCAAGGCCATAGCGAATACTCCACTCATAGATCTAACTCTTTAAATAAGAGTATCCATTGATTTGACATGTCAAGCTAATTTAGATGTAGACCCATTTTCCCAAAGTAATTTTATAGGTGACATGTTCAATGTCCCTTTTATTGAAAAAGTGATTGTGGCTTCCACTTAAGACAATGTGCCAAATATAGTGGATAACATGTAAGTGTCTTCCAATCTAGGCCAAGGTGAGGTAATTGCACCATCAAATAACCCTCAACAATAAGTACCTCTAGTCAATACTGGGAGTGGTTTGCAATAATGGTAAGTAGAAATGCCTATTTCCCAACCGCAATAGATTACTCCCAATCCTCAATCATTTGTTTCTTCAAGCATGCAACAATAGGGGATAAGTAATAAGGTGCCAACCAATATTTTGCCTCAATAACAAGTGACAAATGTTATCATACTTCAATAGGTAATGGCTAATATTTCATGGTAATAGGAACAATCTAATTTACCACCATAACAAAGGCATAACATTACGCCTCCTCAAATGGGGACAACAAATGTTCCACCTCAATAGGTAATGATAAACATACCTCAATAGTTGTAGACCAATATACCTCTACAATCATAAATACTATCTAATCAGCAACATATCTCTATTGGTCAAAGATAAATGCCAAAAACCCAACAAGCATCTAGTTTACAAAAGGTTTTTGTGAAACAAAGAGGTACCAATATCCAACAAGTACCTATTCTAAAACCATTACCTTTTATTCATTAAGTGCCACAGATCCAAATACAAGGCCTTGGTTAATAGTAAGTTCCCTTGTTTAGTCAAGTTTGACTAGTCGGTAGTAAGTCCCTATTCAACCTCAATAGGCACAGTATATTCCATAAAATCATATACTTCTATCACAATCCCAATTCCCTCAGATCTAAGGTCATATACCAAATCTGAACTAGAATACTTATAAACAATGTGCATAATATCAACAGTCACATCCTAATCCACAAATGTATATTCTGAGTCAATTCACCCATCAAACCAACATTCCATAGCACTCCATACCTCCATTATACCCTAGTTAAGGTAATCTATCTTTGACTGCCCAACCACAACCACAACTAAATGTACCATCGATTTTCTTGGCTCAAAACTAAAACAAATGAAGGATGTGATTATCTCCATTCAAATAGGAAAGCATACCAAGAAATTCAAATTAGTTGATGTGTGTTCATACCTGTTTAACATGGAGTATCTTCATATACCATTTCCTCTAGGTTATGAGCCACTAAATGTTGACAATTACAAGGTTAAAGGAGACCCTAAGGCATATTTAATAGATTTATTTATCGCTTGCCAACAAGTGGCCTATAATGACATCTATTTATTCCTTTTGTTTCCTCAAAGTCTAGCTGAATAGGCTTTAGAGTGGTTTTTCAAGTTGCTAAAAAAATTAATATCTGAATTTGACGATCTCTCAGATAAATTTGTGCAACATTTCTCCTACAATATCAAGCATGAGATTTCAATAGTAGATTTGAGTCAGGCTAAGCAGAAGGTTGGTGAAATATTTGTAAACTACTTATAAATATGGAGAGTGTTTACTAGTCACTTCACCCATAACTTACCAGATAAATAATTGGTTGCTATATTTACTAATAATTTACATAGCAATATATCTTATCATTTAGAGCTTCAATGTGCACATACATTCAAGGAGATTATTGAGAAAGGTTTATAGATTTTAAAGGCCCTTATTAACAAAAGGATTATCAAATTGACCTCCTTAAATTAGAGTCAAATCCAAAACCAAAATACAGTCCCAAGTCATAACCCTAACCTAGTCCAAATGCAAGCGTCTACACCAACTCAAGCTAACAACTATGAAAAAACTAAACCAAACAACCATAATAAGAATGTTTTTTTCTAATAGAGTAACTGAGTCACATCATGTCCAAATGGTGCAAATACCATCTGCTCAACCTATGCCATAAATGTAACTTATTCCACATTAGTAGCCTATCTAATAAGCATAGCCTACACCTCAACCTAGACCAACTCCTTAAATGTTGTAGACATCACATTTACAAACCCCTCCTCCAAGAAGAATACCCACTCCCAGAGTCTTTAGTGACCTTGGTGAGCCCATTGAAATAGTGTTTCATAAGCTATATATGGCCAATATGATTAGTTGGTTGATTCTAAAACACTATCTTGAGGGTATACCATATCTAGACTAGTACAAAGAGCATGAGTTCTATGAATACCATCATGTTCATTAACATTTTATACACCTTTGTGTGTAGTTGAAACACCTTATTAAAAATATGATATAAAATGGGGAAATCCAAATGGTTAATAGAGCATCTACTTCTAATCAAAACCTATGAGAGGATCCTCCTACAACAATTCAATAAAAATGCATGAAATAATAGAATTAAAAAATGAATAGAAGCACTGAATAGATTATATTGATTATAGACCACTTTGAGGGGGAAACATCCTTTGAGAAATCTCAATACAAATAATTTGTGGATGGCTTCAATGGACTCAACACTTACTTATATAAGAATTATATTCTAAGCAACTACTACTTCATATGAATGTGGGATAAAATAAAATTTTCACAGGATAACTTACAAAGCATATGCATCCATATCAACTTCTAAACTAATAAAGTAAAGAGAAAACATATCATGGGTTCATAACACCCCCTCCTCTTAAAAAAAACTTTATCCTCAAAGCTTCAGATGTGGGAATTGGTGTTGAAATTGAAATACTAGTTCCCATGTTGCATACACTGGTTACATTATATACCACTAAATTAAAACCTCAATGATGGAATGGGAGTGAAGTTGGTGTGTACACATGTTTAAGATCCTTTGGCTCAATAAGAATGGATCCTTCATTATCAAGTTTGGGTAAAATAGTTTGCACTCTGGTGTTTGTGCCAAGAACTTTTTTTAGACAAGAGACATGAAATACGAGGTGAACTCGGGAAGAAGGTGGGAGCTCCAACTTATAAGTAACCGACCCAATCTTTTGAATAACTTTATAGGGCCCATAGAACTTGGGTGCTAGATTATGATGCCCTTTGATTTTTAGGGAGGATACCTTGTAGGGTTGTAGGAGAAGAAAAACCATATCACCTACTTGAAAAGTATGCTCAAAATGATGTTGATCAACCTGTTGTTTCATTTAATTTTATGCCATATGAATATTTTCTTGTAGGGTACTGAGGATCTAATCCTGGGTTCAGAGGATTGTGTCGACCACTTGAATTGATGAACTATTGGGGTTGTATAGAAGGAGCACTGGTGGTTCTTGACCATAGACTAATTTATATAGAGTTATTTTTGTTGAAGTGTGATAGGAGGTATTGTACCACCATTCGGTGAGAGGAAGCCACTTTTCCCACTAATGTTTTTCTAAGGTGAAATAATGGATGAAATTTTCCAAGCATTTGTTAACATTTTTAGTCTAGCCATCCGCTTGTGGATGATACCCAAAACTCATTTTCAACTGAGTACATGTATGTCAAAATAATTCTATCCAAAAATGGTTGGTGAAAGTTGCATCACGATCTGAGACAATGAATGAAAGAATGCCATGAAGATAGAAAATCTGGTCCAAAAAAATTTGTGCAACTGTGGAGGCAGTATAGGGGTGGCTAAGGGCACAAAAATCACTATATTTGGAGAGGTGATCAACCAAAATGAAGATCATCATTTTCCCTCCAGATTTAGGGAAACCCTTAATGAAATCCATAAAAATATTTTCCCAAATCCTAGTAGGGATGAGCAAGGGTTCAATCAACCCTAAGATGAGTGTTATTTCACCATTGTTACATTGGAAGGTATCACATTCAACCACCATTTGTTGAATTATTTTTTTCATTCCCTTCCAAAAGAAGTTGCATCGTGCATGCTCATAAGTTTTGAGAAACCCTGAGTACCCTACATAGGGAGAAGCATGGAGTTCATAGAAGATAGCTTTTTGTAAATCCATGTTCTAGGGAAGCACTAGACGACCCTTGTATCATAGAGAAACACCATCCCATAAATAATGTGGTATAGTTGAGGGGTTAGTGGCCAACTATTGAATTATTTGAGATAATGAGGAATCATTGGCATACCCTTATTGTATAGTGTCTAACCGATGTAGAATAGGCATGGAAATAGCTGAAAGGGAAGCTTGATCCACAAATGTGTGAGACATAACATCAATAGTGATAACCCATGTGTTTGTTGATCCATTTCTATTATGATGGTGCAGAGACCCATTGTTCTAAGAAATATTTTAGACTTTGGTGATTAGTTATGATGCAAAAATGATTACCCAATAGGTATGGTTGCCACTTTTTTACTGCATGTAAAATGGCCATCATTTCCTTCTCATAAGTAGAGAGCACTAAATTATTTCTAGAAAGAGCTTTGCTGGTGAAGGTAATGGGGCATCCTTCTTCGAGGAGAATAAAACCCAGTCCATTTCCATAAACATCACTCTTGATAGTGAAGGGCTTGGCAAAATTTGGCATAACTAGAACAGGTGTAGTATACATGGCTTGTTTCAATGCTTCAAATGCATACTCAGCACCTTGTGTCTAAGTAAAAGCATATTTTTTCAACATAGCTATCAATGGAGCTACAATATTCCAATAATCCTTAACAGACTTATGATATTATCCAGTGAGCCCCAAAAAACCATGGAGACTCTTGAGTGTCTGAGGATGTGACCAATTTGTCATAGCAGCTATTTTTTTAGGATCTACTTGAACCCCTTGAGCTGAAAAAATATGCCCAAGATACTCCACTTCATCCTAGCCAAAAGTACATTTGGATTATTTTGCACAAAGCTGATGGTCAGAGAGAAGTTGTAGTGTGAGCTCCAGATGTTGGAGATGTTAAGACCATGTTTACTATAGATGAGGATATCATCAAAGAAGACAATAATGATTTTTTTTAGGTAGGGCCAGAATATTTTATTCATCAATGCCTGGAATGTTGAATGAGCATTATTGAGGCCAAAAGGCATGACCAAGAACTCATAGTGGTCATCATGTGTATGAAAAGTTGTCTTAGGGATATCATCCTCATGAAGCTAGATCTGGTGATATCTAGAGTGGAGATCTAATTTGGAGAAAAAATGAGTGTCATAAAGCTCATCAATAATAGAGATCAGGAACTTATCCTTGATTATGAGGTGATTAATTTCATGAAAATCAATGTAGAAATGCCATGACCCATCTTTTTTCTAGACAAGGAGAACTGAGGAAGAATATGGACTGGTACAAAGGTGAATAATGCCTTGCTGTAGTAAGTCTCAAATGAGCATCTTGATCTCAGTCTTTTACTAAAATGGGTAGCAATAAGGTCTGATGTTGGGGGGAACATTGCTCAAAAGGATTTGAATACAGTGGTCCTCTAGCCATGAAGGTGGCAATCCCACTAGTTCAGCAAAGACACGTGCATACCATTACAGAATGGTTTGTAGGTCACGAGTAGTGGAGACTATTGACGGTTGTATTTGAATAAAATGGATCTGAGTAATGACACCATGTGAATTATTCTTAAGAATCTTTTCCATATGATGTGAACTTATGATGCTGAGAGATCTGAGTTGTAATCCTTTCAATGTGTGTTTTTTTTCCATTATCTAAAAACTAAATCCAAAGTTCAGCAAAATCCCATAAGATGGGTCCAAGTGTGCATAACCACTAGGCTTCCAAAATAACATCACATCTGCCTAAGGGTAAGGCAAACATTTTGGAATGCAATTTATAATCTCCAATAGAGATACGCACATTATGACACTTCCCTTTACAAGGTAATGTGCCCCCATTGGCAATCATGACTTCAAAATTAGAGCAAGGATGGATAAAACAATCAACCTGTTTGGTGATCCGAGGGTCAATGAAGTTATGAGTGCTACCTGAATCAATGAGTATTGTGAGAGGAAGCTTCTTGAAGTAACTCCTGACCTACATGGTTTGTGGGGTAGTGACTCTGCCTAAGGCATAGATAGAGATCTCTAGTTGGTCTTCTTGAGAATCAGGTTCCATAATCGGTTGAGCTTCTTCTCAATCATCTATTGTATCTTGAACATCTTCCCAATCTTTAAGTTCAGGTGGAGAGTTCACATCTAATAGGTAGAGATTTTATTTGACAAATCGATGTCCTCAAGTGAATTTATTATCACAATTATAACATAATCCTTTTTCTCTATGGGCTTACATCTTTGCTTTAGTCAAATGCTTGATAAGAGTGGTTTTGGGGGTGGGCATTATTTGAGAGCATTATGGATCTGTATTTTTGAATGGAACAAAATTAGATTTGAATCTTTGTTGAGCTGCAATCTTGTCCTCTACCAACTTATCGAACTCTAAGGCTTCCATCATTATGTTGGGTTGGAACATTTTGACCTCATATTGAATTACATCCTTCAGTCCACTGAAAAATCAACTCCTAAAGAATTCATCAGACAATCTCTCTATGTGATTGGCTAGCTTTTCAAATTTAGTTTAATATTCTTTCACTTTTCCTATTTGACAAAGTTTAGTGAGTGCTCCAATGAAGTCATCAAAAATAGTAGGGACAAACCATTGCAAAATGAGAGTGCAAAAATTAGTCCATATGGATTCTTTATGAGCCTTGGTATACCAATGATACCATTGAAGGGATTCAAGTTCCAAGTAAAAGAATGAAAGTGGAACCTTATTGGCATCAAAAGTATTATGCAAACTAAAATATTTTTCTATCTAATAGATCCATCCAGTTGGATCTGTATAATTGAATCAAAGAAAATTAAGCTTCGGCCCATGATAATTATTAAAAGAAGAAAATACAGTGTCTGAACAAGACTCTAGATGTTGTATGTTATTCATGGTGGTATGTTGAAGACTGAGGCCAAGAATATTTTCATCAAGATCTTTGATGTGGGACTTGAGGACGGCAATTTCATCCTCCATGTTTTTTGCTCTTGTTCAGGTTATGACCATGACCTGAATAACAAATTTGTTTTTTGGAAATGGATAGGAAAACTAGAGTTAAGACACATTTAATAAGGAAGGTTTTGAATTTGTGTGAAAATAGAAATGGTAAAGGGGATGTTAATAAATTTTTTATATAGTGGGAGTATGATTGACGAAGACAAGGGAAATTTTAGGAGTGAAAATGAAAAAACTAGAAAATTGGTCATAGAGAGACAAAGGAGTATAAGGAGATGATGAACACAGTGGAAATTTTTTTAGGCCAATGGACAAAAATAGAAAAAGTTATGGCAAAGCCCCAAAAAAGGAAAATTATAATTTGCAGAAATTAGGAGTGGAATTGGGATATGGGACCTCAAGGAAGAAAATGTAGAGAATGAAATTTTAGGTGTTTAGATAATTTTTTATGATAAACAGGGATACACATGGAAATATATTGCAAAAAATGAAAAAAATTGTAGATTCTAAGTTCTATCATATATGTCTGCAAGTCCTCTGACAATCTGTAGATACTCTGTTGATTGATTATTTTGAGTCTGCTAAAAATATTCAAAAATTGACAAAAATGGGCCCCAAGTTTCAATTGCTACCTAAGGGTTTTTAAAATTTTCACTCTGGCCACCAATGTCATCTAAGCAAGTACCACTCTCTAGAATTTTTTTGGCCACGAATTTATCTCTTTATGACAGCTCTTGGTTTTCCTCATGTAAATTCAAATTTTAATAAATTTATTAAATTAAATTTATTTTTTGCTTATTGATTTAATTTAATTTAATTTAATTTTGGTCAATTTTGGCCTTTTATTAAATTTAATTATTTTTTAATCTTTTATGAAAATAAATTTTAATTTAATTTATTGAATTTGCTTATTTCTCTAATTTAATTATTTGGTCATTTTGTGACCATTATTAAATTAATTACGAGAAATGAATATAATTCAATTTTTAATTTTCTAACAATTATTTTTTCAATAAAATTTTGCCTCTACTATCTATTTCTTTCGTTTCTTCCGTCTCTTTTCTTTCAAATCTCATTTCTCTCTTCCAATTGATGAGCAGTTACAATACTGCGAAACATGTTTTGGATGAGAAATTTGTTGTAATTTAGAGTTTATGGAATAAATTTTAGAATTTTGTTGCATTTTTTTAGCATTTCTTTTCTCGAATTCTTTCTCAGAAGCAGCCAGTGAAATCTTAACTTTTTTGACAACTTTTTTCTGGTTTTCTATCTAGTGAGAAGTCCATTGGAAGCCTACTGAGATTGTAGATAGTTTGCAGATTCTAAGTTCTATCAAATATCTCCCTGCAAGTCTTCTGATAGTTTGCAAATACTCTGTTGATTGATTATTTTGAGTTTGGTGGAAATATTCAAAAATTGATAGAAATGGGCCCCAAGTTTCAATGGCTACCTAAGGGTTTTTTTAAATTTCACTCTGGCCACCAATGACGTCTAAGCAAGTACCGCTCTCCAATAAAAATTTGACCATAAATTTATCTCTTTGCGACAGCTATTAGTTTTCCTTGCGTAAATTCAAAATTTATTAAATTAAATTTATTTTCTGCTTATTGATTTGATTTAATTTAATTCTAGTCAATTTTGGCCCTTTATTAAATTTAATTATTTTTGAATCTTCTATGAAAATAAATTTTAATTGAATTTATTGAATTTGTTTATTTCTCTAATTTAATTCTTTGATCATTTTGTGACCGTTATTAAATTAATTATGAGAAATGAATTAAATTCAATTTTTAATTTTCTAATCATTATTTTTTGATAAAATTTTGCCTCTCTACTATCTATCTATTCCATTTCTTCCTTCTCTCTTCTTTCAAAACTCATTTCTCTCTTAATCCAACTAATGAGCAGTTGCAATACTGTGAAACATGATTTGGGTGAGAAATTTGTTGTAATTTAGAGTTTATGGAATATTAAATTTTCAAATTTCTTTGCATTTTTTTAGCATTTCTTTTCTCGAATTCTTCCTCAAAAGTAGCCAATGAAATCTTAATTTTTTTTGACAACTCTTTTTTGCATACTTTCATGATGGCCACTGAGGATGAATTTGTTCAATCTTCTTTTACTTCCCAAGAATAAAATGAACATGTCGCTATAGTAGTCTCACCTATCCAATAAGCTCAAGATTCTAATTTAAATAAGAAAAGAAGATGTGGAAATTTAGGAAACCTTATTACTAGCAATCTCTCTCTTTCAATTCCTTTGGACACTTTTACTCGGAGGTTAGAAATGTGTAATGTTGATCTTCTTCCCCAGATTGATTAACTACATAAAAAAATGTAGACCTAAATAATATGGCATCCCATTTGTAGTTAGAAAGGTTTTAGTGGAAAAAGAAGGCTGATGTTGATGCTAAAGCTCGCTCTTGGGTAGAAAATAGGATTAAAATCCTGGAAGATGCCCAAGCTCATATTGCCCAGGCTCAAAATGGCCACACCAAAATCACCCAAGGCCATTTTTCTCAAAATCACCCTCCTTCAGCTGAAATTGCATGTCTTACAGGGCCATTTCACTCTTTTACAGAGACATTTCACTCATTCATGGTAGCGTTCAACTCCAGGCATGAGGCTTTGGAAGCACGGCTTGTTAATCTCCTTACTCATATCGCTGTTGTACCTCTTCTCATCTAGATGATCCATAGTCTGGTGAAAATCATATAACCAATGCCTTTGGGGAAATACCTATGGTTAATGTAAATACAAATGTTTTCCATGATTTTCATATTGCTCATGTTAATGCTAATGTTAGTATTAATAATAATGTTAATGATAATACTAATAATATTAATATTAATGATAATAGTAATATTAATAATGCTAATACTAATGCTCATGCTCATGCTAATAATAATGCTAATTCTAATACTGAACCTATTTCAAAATATCCCAAAGAAATTTCTATTTTGGAGTCTAAAACATTTACTGAATTTAAATGGCTCCATAAGGTTTGAAATAATTCTTCTTATTTTTTAGATAAATTACATACCTATAAAAAGAATGGTTTAGTACCAAAAAATTTACAAATTTGACCTCCTAAAATTTTGGTTAATGATCCAAAAGGAAATTCCATCCTTCTTTCCAAATTAGATGAAAATTCAATCTAAGGATAATAAAAAAAATTTGGATGCTTTTATTTTTGCTGTCTAAAACTAATGATAATGATGTTTTGGCTCTTTCAAATGTTAATGAAATTTTTTTAGCTATTATTTTTGGTGCCCGTGCAGCGATTAAACACCTCCCTTTGCTTGACCATTTTACCACCTCCTGTGATGAATGGTAAAATGTTGCCAATGCAGATTTTGACTCTCTTTGCAATAATTTTACAATGAGTTTTCCTTGAAAAAATTTTCTAAAGATCAAGCTAATTCTTTATGACAATAGGGTAGAGATAGTGTTATGGCTGACGTTGAATAATTTTTGCTAGAAAGTCCATTATAGAGATTATCAATGACAAGCTTAATAAAAAATTTGGCAATCTTCAGAAAGAATTGAAGGAGCTTAGATCTCTCTTTCAGAAATCTTCTCCTCCTTCCTCTCCTAATCCTAAAGTTAATGGAACCAATGTAAAATAGAAAAATAAAATGGATTCTCCCCTCAGCAAAATGATTCTCTTGTTCTAAATTTTGTGCAAATACCCAAGGATGGCATTCCTTAAAATGTCACCTTGGCTACCTCAGGTCCATCTGTATCAGGTCAAATTCCTTTTCAAAATGTGAACAATGTAATGTTTGTGATACCTTCTTCATCATTCAACAAAGGAAGAAGTAGAGGTAGGGGTAGGGGCAGAGGCAGGGGTCGGAGTTCCAACAGGGGCAGTGGCAGAGGCAGGGGTCGGAGTTCCAACAGGGGCAGTGGTAGAGGCAAAGGAACTAGAGGCCCCATCAAGTCTCTTTCAGTGACCACATTTTTGCTTAGTTATTGGGGACCTATTATTGATCGAGATTTTTGCTCCTTATGGTTTTTTTCTAAAAAGAACCCCTAAGAAGTGGATTGTCGAGTCTCCAACTTCAACATCCATAATCTTTCTTCTAGGAAGATATCTTTTGAGGAGAAAAAACTATTTGGTCTTAGTGTGAAGTTTACTCCACACCCTCCCCTAATGACTGTCAAGTGCATTTTTGTTGAATTTCATTATTTTCCTAGATGCCTTCATCTCTATGCTTTCTTTCCAGTTGATCCTCCTGACATTTTAGAAGCTTCTAGCAATGATTCTTTTTCTCCTTAGATTTTGCCTCATCACTTTAAAAAAATTAATTATTCTTGGAATCCTGGTGAGCCCAATCTACAGCATGAGGAAATTATTCAATGTGGGGAATCTATCCTCAAATCAAGAATTGTTTCTATTTCTTTTGCTTTTAGACCTTTTCTTCCCCATAGGCTTGTCCAGAGTCTTAATACTCTTCGAAAAGATAGTTCTATTATTATCAATCTTACGAATAAGAATCTTGGCCTTGTTGTTCTTAATTCTTTGTGGTATTTGAAAG
This sequence comes from Torreya grandis, assembly GCA_037957365.1. NCBI lineage: Eukaryota > Viridiplantae > Streptophyta > Pinopsida > Cupressales > Taxaceae > Torreya > Torreya grandis. The sequence continues at coordinate 1,494,211 of JARHVA010001406.1, forward strand.
AAGGTCTTCATCAGTTATCAAATTCTACAGTCTGTCTTCTTATTTTAGAGATCCCATGGAAACTCGTGTGGAGTAAGTTTACTTTTATTATTGATAACTTTAAAGTTTTTCTTGATCATGTTTTTGCTTTCTTAAAGCAATTTCCAGCGTCTCTTTCTCAAGCTTGTGCCTTCTACCTTTTACCCAAGCTTCATAAGTCAGTTTTGGTTAGAAGGCCTATCTGTAGCTATTCAAGCTACATGTTGGAACCTACTTCTAAACTTCTCCACTTTCTCCTTTTATATATTCTTCAAATGCAAAGTTTTTATTTTTTGGATTCTCTCACTCTCTTGAGAGAATTTGCTAGTAAGATTTTCCCTTCAGATTGTCTTTTGTTTTCTTTTGATGTGGATTCTCTTTATCCTAACATCCCAACTACTGAAGGTTTGATACCTCTTAGAACTATGGTTTCTGAGTTCTATTCAGATCAAGAAATCTTTCCAAGATTTGTTGATATGATTTTAGAACTTGCAGAGTTGGTTCTTTGATAGTATTACCTTGAGTTTAATGGGCTTTTTTACCAGTAGATCAAAGGAATTGCCATGGGAAATAATTTATTAGTGGTCTATGCTTGCTTATTTTTATGCCATCTCGAGATATTGGTCATTGTAAGCTTTGACACCACTCCTCTTTCTTTCTTCAGGGGATTCATTGATGATGCCATTGGTGTTTAGACTGGTTCAGAGAGCTCTCTTCTTGAGTTATTTTTAGTCTATTAGAGTTTCTATCTAGAAATTCATATTTCTCATTATATCTCTTCTTTCTTAATTAATATTCTTGACATTACTTTCTTCAAAAGTGATTGATTATCTAACACTGGTATTCTTTCCTCCAAGTGTTTTCAGAAACCTAGAAATGCCTACCATTATATTCCATTTTGTTCTTATCATCCTCAACATCAAAAAAAATCTTTTATCATCAGTGAGTTGAAGAGATACCTTCTTTGAGAATCAGATCCAATTGGCTTTGTCAAATTAAAGAGATTGTTCTATTTCAGACGTCGTGATTGTGGCTATTTAAGAAAGTTTTTGCTCCATTGTTTCAATAAAGTCTCTTTGAGGGATAAGTTTGAGTTACTCCATAAAGTGCTTGACAGCACTAAAAAGAGTAAGAAGGCCCCCCTTGTCTTTAAGATTGATTATAGTTCTTCTTCTAAAGCTTTAGGCTTGGGGGTTTCCCTAAACCCTTAAATTTTTTAGCATTGCCAACAAGTCTCCACTCTACAGCATATCCCTCCTTCGAGAATTTGCTGACGTAATTTGAGGAAACTTGGATCCTTTCTAATGAGGAGCAGATTCTTTTCCTTGAAGTAATGACATTCTTTGATTCAGCAACATTATTTGGTTCTGAGGCATTTTTTCAAATTTTTTGGATTTTTTGGTTTTAAATTTACTAAATTTAAATTCAAATTTTATTAAATTTATTAAATTAAATCTATTTTTTGCTTATTGATTTAATTTAATTTAATTTTGGTCAATTTTGACCCTTTATTAAATTTAATTATTTTTTAATCTTTTGCGAAAATAAATTCTAATTGAATTTGCTTATCTCTCTAATTTATTTCTTTGGTCATTTTGTGACTACGATATAATTAATTATGAGAAATTATTTAATTCAATTTCCAATTTTCTAACCATTATTTTTTTGATAAAATTTTGCCTCTCTACTATCTATTATGTTTCTTCCTTCTCTCTTCTTTCAAATCTCATTTCTCTCTTAATCCAACTGATGAGCAGTTGAAATACTACGAAACATGTTTTGGATGAGAAATTTGTAATTTAGAGTTTATGGAAGAATAAATTTTAGAATTTCTTTGCATTTTTTTAGCATTTCTTTTCTTGAATTCTTCTTCAAAAGCAGCTAGTGAAATCTTAACTTTTTTTGACAACTTTTTTAGACAACCCTTTTTTTTTGTTTTTTATCTGGTGAGAAGTCCTCTAAAAGTCTACTAAGACTATACAAATAGTTTATAGATTCTAGGTTATATCAAATATCTACCTGTAAGTCCTCTAACCGTCTATGAATACTCTGTTGATTAATTATTTTGAGTCTACTAAAAAATATTCAAAATTTGATAGAAATAGGCCCTAAGTTTCAATGGTTACCTAAGGGTTTTTAAAAATTTCATTTTGGCCACCAATGCCATCTAAGCAAGTACCACTCTCTATAATTTTTTTGGTCACAGATTTATCTCTTTGTGATAGCTCCTTGTTTTCTACACGTAAATTTAAAAATTATTAAATTAAATTTATTTTCTAGTTATTGATTTAATTTAATTTAATTTTGGTCAATTTTGGCCCCTGTATTAAACTTAATTATTTTTTAATCTTTTGAGAAAATAAATTTTAATTGAATTTATTGAATTTTCTTATTTCTCTAATTTAATTCTTTGGTCATTTTGTGACCATTGTTAAATTAATTATGAGAAATAAATTTAATTCAATTTTCAATTTTCTAACCATTATTTTTCTGGTAAAATTTTGCCTCTCTACTATCTATTTATTTTGTTTCTTTCTTCTCTCTTCTTTCAAAACTCATTTCTCTCTTAATCCAACTGATGAGCAATTGCAATACTGTGAAACATGTTTTGGATCAAAATTTTGTTTTAATTTAGAGTTTATAGAAGAATAAATTTTAGAATTTAATTGCATTTTTTTAGCATTTCTTTTCTTGAATTCTTCCTTAGAAACAGTCAGTGAAATCTTAACTTTTTTTTACAACTCTTTTGTGCATATTTTCACAATGGTCACTGAGGATGAATTTGTTCAGTCTTCTTTTGCTTTTCAAAAAGAAAATGCACCTATTGCTATAGTAGTTGCACCTATCCAACAAGCTCAAGATTTTTATTTAAATAAGAAAAGAAGATGTGGAAATTTAGGAAACCCTATTACCAGCAATCTCTTTCTTTCAATTCTTTCAGACACTTCTACTCAGAATGCAGACCTGGATAGTATGGCATCCTATTTACATTCAAAAAGGTTTCAGTGGAAAGGGAAGGTTGATGTTGATGTTAAAGTTTGCTCTTGGGTAGAAAATAGGATTAAAATCCTAGAAGATGCCTAAGCTCATCAAATCGCCTAGGCTTATATTACCCAAGATCAAAATGACTAGGCCAAAATTACCCAGGCCCATTCTGCTCAAAATCGCTCTCCTTTAACTAAAATTTTAGGTCTTACAGGGGTGTTTCACTCTTTTACAAAGACATTCCAGTCATTCATGGCAGTGTCCAACTCTAAGCATGATGCTTTAGAAGCACAACTTGTTGATCTCCTTACTTATATAGTTATTGCACATCCTTCTCATCTGGATGCTCCACATTCTAGTGAAAATCATACAACTAATGCCTTTGGGGAAATACCTATGGTTAATGCAAATATAAATGTTTTCCATGGTTTTCATTCTACTCATGCTAATAATAATAATAATAATAATAATAATATTATTATTATTATTATTATTATTATTATTATTATTATTATTATTATTATTATTATTATTATTATTATTATTATTATTATTATTAATGATAATATTAATATTAATGATATTATTAATGATAATATTAATATTAATAATAATACTAATTTTGATGTTCATGCTAATAATAATGTTAATTCTAATACTGAGCCTATTTCAAAATATCCCAAAGAAATTTCTATTTTGGTGTCTAAAGCATTTGCTAAATTTAAATGGCTCCATAAGGTTTGTAATAATTCTTCTTCTTTTTTAGATAAATTACATACCTATAAAAAGAATGGTTTATTACCTAAAAATTTACAAATTTGGCCTCCTCAAATTTTGGTTAATGATCCAGAAGGAAATTCCATCCTTATCCTTCTTTCCAAATTAGATGAAATTCAATATAAGGCTAATAAACATTTTTTGGATGCTTTTATTTTTGCTATGTCTAAAACTAATGATAATCATGTTTTGGTTCTTTCAAATGTTAATGAAAATTTTATAACTATTATTTCTAGTGTATATGCAGCTATTAAACACCTCCCTTTGCTTGGCCATTTTACCACCTCTTGTGATGAATGGCAAGATGTTGCCACCATAGATTTTCACTCTCTTTGAAATAATTTTACAATTGAGTTTTCCTTAAAAAATATGCTAAAGATCAAGTTGATTCTTTATGGCAACAAGATAGAAATAGTGTTATGGCTAATGCTGAACAACTTCTGCCTGAAAAGTCCATTACAGAGATTATCAATGACAAGCTTACTCAAAAATTTGGCAATCTTTAGAAAGAATTGAAGGAGCTTAGATCTCTCTTTCAGAAATCTTCTCCTCTTTCCTCTCCTGATCCTGAAGTTAATGGCACCAATATAACACGAAAAAGAAAAAGAAATAGAACAATAACAAGAAAAAGAAAAATAAAATGGATTCTCCCCCTCGGCAAAATGATTCTCTCATTCTATAAAATGGGCAAACAACCAAGGATGGCATTCCTCATAATGTCACCTTGGTTGCCTTTGATCCATCTGTATCAGGTCCAATTCCTTCTCAGAATGTGAATAATTTGAATAATGTGATGTCTATAGCACCTTCTTCATCATTCAAAAAAGGAAGAGGTAGAGGCAGGGGTAGGGGCAGAGGTAGGGGTCAAAGTTCAAATAGGGGTAGTGGAAGAGGCAAAGGAACTAGAGGCCCCAATCGGATCTCTTTTAGGGACCACATTTTTGCTTGAGTTATTGGGGACCTATTATTGATCAAGATTTTTGCTCCTTATGGTTTTTTTCTTAAAAGACCCCTAGAGAAGTGGATTGTTGAGTCTCCAACTTCAACATCCATAATCTTTCTTCTAGGAAGATATCTTTTGAGGAGCAAAAACTTCTTGGTCTTGGTGTGAAGTTCACTCCACACCCTCCCCCAATGACTGTCGAGTGCATTTTTGTTGAATTTCATTATTTTTCTAGATGCCTTCATCTCTGTACTTTCTTTCCAATTGGTCCTCCTGACATTTCAGAAGCTTCTAGCAATGATTCCTTTTCTCCTTAGATTTTGCCTCATCACTTTAAGAAAATTAATTATTCTTGGAATCCTGGTGAGCCCAATCTACAACATGAGGAAATTATTCAACATGGGGAATCCATCTTCAAATCTAGAATTGTTTCTATTTCTTTTGCTTTTAGACCTTTTCTTCCCCACAGGGTTTCCTAGAGTCTTAATACTCTTCGAAAAGATAGTTCTATTAATATCAAGCCTATGGATAAGAATCTTGACCTTGTTGTTCTTGATTTTTCATGGTATTTGAAATAAGGTCTTCATTAGTTATCAGATTCTATAGTCTATCTTCTTGTTTTGGAGATCCCATGGAAACTCATGTGGAGTAAGCTTACTTTTCTTATTGATAAGTTTAAAGTTTTTCTTGATCCTGTTTCCACTTTCTTAAAGCAATTTCCAACTTTTCTTTCTCGAGCTTGTGCCTTCTACCTTTTACCCAAGCTTCATAAGTCAGTTTTGGTTGGAAGGCCTATCTATAGCTATTTAGGCTACATATTGGAACCTACTTCTAAACTTCTCCACTTTCTCCTTTTACCTATTCTTTAGATGCAAAGTTTTTATCTACTGGATTCTCTCACTCTCTTGAGAGAATTTGCTAGTAAGAGTTTCCCTTCAGATTGTCTTTTATTTTCTTTTGATGTGGATTCTCTCTATCTTAGCATCCCAACTACTGAAGGTTTGATTGCTCTTATAACTATGGTTTTTGAGTTCTATTCGGATCAATAAATCTTTCCAAGATTTGTTGATATGATTTTAGAACTTGTAGAGTTGGTTCTTCAACAATATTACCTTGAGTTTAATGGGTTTTTTTACCAGCAGATCAAAGGAACTACCATGGGTAGTAATTTTGTAGTGGTTTATGCTTGCTTATTTTTATGCCATCTCAAGAGACTGGTTGTTGCAAGCTTTGACACCACTCCTCTTGCTTTCTTTAGGAGATTCATTGATGATGCCATTGGTGTTTGGACTAGTTCAGAGAGCTCTCTTCTTAAGTTATTTTCAGTCTATCAGAGTTTCTATCTAGAAATTCATATTTCTCATTGTATCTCTTCTTCTTGATTGATATTCTTGACATTACTTTCTTCAAAGGTGATTGCTTCTCTAACACTGGTATTCTTTCCTCCAAGTGTTTTTAGAAATCTAGGAATGCCTACCATTATATTCCACTTTATTCTTGGCATCATGAGCATCAAAAGAAAACTTTTATCATCAAGGAGTTGAAGAGATACCTTCTTTGATAATTAGATCCAACTAGCTTTGTCAGATAAAGGAGATTATTCTATTTCAGACTTCATGCTCATGGCTATTTAAGAAAGTTTCTGCTCTATTGTTTCAATAAAGTCTCTTTGAGGGACAAGTCATAGTTACTCCATAAAGTGCTTGATGGTACTAAAAAGAGTAAGAGGGCCCCCCTTGTCTTTAAGCTTGATTACATTTTTTCTACTAAAGCTTTAGGCTTGGGGGTTTCCCTAAACCCTGAACTTTTTTGACATTGCCAACAAGTCTCCACTCTACAGCACATCCCTCTTCTAAGAATTTGTCAGTGTAATCTGAGGAAACTTGGATCCTTTCTAATGAGAAGTAGATTCTTTGCCTTGAAGTAGCAACATTCTTTGGTTCAACAACATTATTTGGTTCTAAGGCATTTTTTTTCAAATTTCCTTGGATTTTTTGGTTTTAAATTTACTAAATTTTAATTCAAAATTTATTAAATTTATTAAATTAAATTTATTTTTTGCCCCTTGATTTAATTTAATTTAATTTTGGTTAATTTTGGCCCTTTATTAAATTTAATTATTTTTTAATCTTTTATGAATTTGGCCTCTCTACTATCTATTTATTCTATTTCTTCCTTCTCTCTTCTTTCAAATCTCATTTCTCTCTTAATCCAACTGATGAGCAGCTGCAATACTGTGAAACATGTTTTGGATGAGAAATTTGTTGTAATTTAGAGTTTATGGAAGAATAAATTTTAGAATTTCTTTGCATTTTTTTATCATTTCTTTTCTCGAATTCTTCCTCAGAAGCAGCTATCAAATCTTAACTTTTTTCGACAACCTTTTTTTTTCTAGTTTTCTATCTGGCGAGAAGTCCTCTGGAAGTCTATTGAGACTCTATAGATAGTTTGTAAATTCTAGCTTCTATCAAATATCTACCTGCAAATCCTCTGACAATCTGTGGATGCTCTATTGATTGATTATTTTGAGTCTACTGGAAATATTTGAAACTTGACAGAAATGGGCCCTAAGTTTTAATAGTTGCCTAAGCATTTTTAAAATTTTCACTTTGACCACCAATGTCGTCTAAGAAGAACTACTCTTCACAAATTTTCTGGCCATGGATTTATCTCTTTACAATAGCTTTTGGTTTTCCTCACGTAAATTCAAAATTTATTAAATTAAATTTATTTTATCCTTATTGATTTAATTTAATTTAATTTAATTCTAGTCAATTTTGTCCCTTTATTAAATTTAATTATTTTTAAATTTTTTGTGAAAATAAATTTTAATTGAATTTATTGAATTTGCTTATTTCTCTAATTTAATTCTTTGGTCATTTTGTGACCATTATTAAATTAATTATGAGAAATAAATTTAATTCAATTTTTAATTTTCTAACTGTTATTTTTCTTGTAAAATTTTGCCTCTCTACTATCTATTTATTTCGTTTCTTCCTTCTCTCTTCTTTCAAATCTCATTTCTCTCTTAATCTAATTGATGAGCAGTTGCAATACTGCGAAACATGTTTTGGATGAGAAATTTGTTGTAATTTAGAGTTTATGGAAGAATAAATTTTAGAAATTCTTTGTAATTTTTTTAAATTTCTTTTCTTGAATTCTTCCTTAGAAGCAACTAGTGAAATCTTAACTTTTTTTGACAACTCTTTTGTCCATACTTTTATGATGGCCACTAAGGATGAATTTGTTCAGTCTTCCTTTGCTTCCTAAGAAGAAAACGCACCTGCCACTATAGCAGTTTCACCCATCTAGGAAGCTCAAGATTCTGATTTAAATAAGAAAAGAAGACATGGAAATTTAAGAAACCCTATTACCAGCAATCTCTCTCTTTCAATTCCTTTAAACACTTCTGCTCAGAGGTTAGAAATGTGTAATACTGATCTCCTTCTCCAAATTGATCAACTACGTAAAAATAATGTAGACCTGGATAGTATGGCATCCTATTTGTAGCCAAAAGGTTTCAGTGGAAAAGGAAGGCTAATGTTTATGTTAAAGCTCACTCTTGGGTAGAAAATAGGATTAAAATCTTAGAAGATGCCCAAGCTCATAAAATCACCTAGGCTCATATTGCCCAGGCTCAAAATGACCAAGCCAAAATTGCCTAGGCCCATTCTACTCAAAATCACCCTCCTTCAGCGAAAATCACAGGTCTTATAGGGGTGTTTCACTCTTTTACAGAGACATTTCACTCATTCATAGCAGCATCCAATTCTAGGCATGAACTTTGGAAGCATGACTTGTTGATCTCCTTGCTCATATAGTTGTTGCATCTCCTTCTCATCTGGATGCTCCATTTTCAGGTGAAAATCATACAGCCGATGCCTTTGGGAAAATACTTGTGGTTAATGTAAATACAAATGTTTTCCATGATTTTCATACTGCTCATGCTAATGCTAATGTTAGTATTAATAATAATAGTATGAATAATAATATTAATATTAATATTAATATTAATTTCCATGATTTTCATACTGCTCATGCTAATGCTAATGTTAGTATTAATAATAATTTTAATATTAATGTTAATGTTAATATTAATATTAATATTAATGTTAATGTTAATGTTAATGTTAATGTTAATGTTAATGTTAATGTTAATGTTAATGTTAATGTTAATATTAATATTAATGTTAATATTAATGTTAATATTAATGATAATGATAATATTAATATTAATGATAATATTAATGATAATATTAATGATAATATTAATGATATTAATGATAATGTTAATATTAATATTAATGTTAATATTAATGATAATGTTAATATTAATATTAATGTTAATATTAATATTAATGTTAATATTAATATTAATGTTAATATTAATGTTAATGTTAATGTTAATATTAGTGTTAATGTTAATGTTAATATTAATATTAATGTTAATGTTAATATTAATATTAATGTTAATGTTAATGTTAATATTAATATTAATATTAATGTTAATATTAATATTAATATTAATGATAATATTAATGATAATATTAATAATAATAATAATAATAATGTTAATATTAATATTAATATTAATATTAATGATAATGTTAATGTTAATGTTAATGTTAATGTTAATGTTAATGTTAATGTTAATGTTAATGTTAATGTTAATGTTAATATTAATGTTAATGTTAATATTAATGTTAATATTAATATTAATATTAATGTTAATGTTAATGTTAATGTTAATGTTAATGTTAATGTTAATATTAATATTAATGTTAATGTTAATGTTAATGTTAATATTAATATTAATGTTAATATTAATGCTGATGTTCATGCTAATAACAATGTTAATTCTAATACTGAACCTATTTCAAAATATCCCAAAGAAATTTCTATTTTGGTGTCTAAAGCATTTGGTGAATTTAATTGGCTCCATAAGGTTTATAATAATTCTTCTTCTCTTTTAGAGAAATTACATACCTATAAAAAGAATGGTTTATTACCAAAAAATTTACAAATTCGGCCTCCTAAATTTTTGGTTAATGATCCAAAAGGAAATTCCATCCTTCTTTCCAAATTAGATGAAATTAAATTTGAGGCTAATAAACGTTATTTTTGCTATGTCTACAACTAATGATAATCATGTCTTGGCGCTTTCAAATGTTAATGAAAATTTTTTAGCTACTATTTCTGGTGCATGTGCACTGATTAAACACCTCCCTTTGCTTAGCCATTTTATCACCTCCTATGATGAATGACAAAATGTAGCCACCACAAATTTTCACTCTCTTTATAATAATTTTACAATTGAGTTTTCCTTGAAATTTTTTTCTAAAGATCAAGTTGATTCTTTATGGCAATAGGGTAGAGATAGTGTTATGGATGACACTGAACAACTTCCACCAGAAAAGTTCATTACAAAGATTATCAATGACAAGCTTAATCAAAAATTTGGAAATATTCAAAAAGAATTGAAGGAGATTAAATCTCTCTTTGAGAATTCTTCTCCTCCCTCTCCTGATATTGAAGTTTATGACACCAATGTAACACAAAAAAAGAAAAAGAAAAAGAACAATAACATGAAAAAGAAAAAGAAAAAGAACAATAACATGAAAAAGAAAAAGAAAAAGAAAATGGATTCTCCCCCTTAGCAAAATGATTCTCCCATTCCAAAAAATGGGCAAAGAGATAAGGATGGCATTCCTCATAATGTCACCTTGGTTTCCTCTATTTGATTTGTATCAAATCTAATTCCATCTCAGAATGTGAACAATGTGATGTTTGTGACACCTTCTTCATCATTCAACAAAGGAAGAGGCAGAGGCAGGGGCAGGGGCAGAGGAAGGGGTCAAAGTTCCAATAGGGATAGTGATCCAAAACTTAGAATTTCTAGTTGATAAATATTTCAAGAACACAAAAATAAAATAGTAACAATGAATTCTCTGAGAAGAGATGTATTATTACTCAAGATCGCAATACAACTATATGCTTATCTCTAGGAAGAGATGTCTGATTTTCCATTTTGGGTTACATCTTCATTTATACACAATTTTAAAGCAGGGGGAGGATGTGGAAGGTCACCAATCTTGAGGGAGATTAAGTGGTTTGACTTCCACAATTTAAAACAATACAAAATTTGAGGAATTACTATTTTTAGAAACTTACTATTTTTAGATTGCACTACTAAAATTGAAATTTGGGGCACTTCTATTGGGTTTTCAAGGGTAAAACATCATTGAGTAGAGCTCCATGCCATCTCACATCATTCTCCTCATTCTTAGATTTCCAACGATTCAAATGACGAGTCAATTGGAGCTATGGTGCAAAAGTTATGGCTCCTAAAAGTTCCATCATCAATTGGGGTAAAATTGTCACCCAAATTGTCACCTAAATTGTTGCCCAGATCATTCTTCCATCCTTGAAAAGCAATGGTCCCCATTGTGTCAATTTTCCTCATCAAGTGTGGCAATTGTGTCTTGATTTGATTCTCTATTAGCCACTCACCTTGGTGACTAAGCTGGCCCCTTTTGACCACTCGATAAAGTAGAATAGAGCATCCTCTTATTGTCTTCATCAGGTGTCCACAATTTGATCCTCCTCCATTGAAGCAAAACTCTATGGATCAAGCTCATCAATGTCTAGTTATTTTGCTATGACTGAAGTGTCTAATAGAGGTGGATGATATGGTTTGCAGAGCTTCACATTAAATATTGGATGCAAACCAAGGTAGGCTGATAGGTTCAACTCAAAAGCATTTTCTCCAACTTTTTTAGTGATGGTGTAGGGACCATATCATAGAGGCCAAATTTTTCTATGTGGGCCTGCAACTCATTCCTTCTGAAGCCACAACCAAACCTTGTCACCCACAACAAAATAGTGTGCAATCTTATGTTTATCATGGCATTGCTTATACTTTTGATTCATCTTCTCCCGGATGTCATGAACTTGTTGTTGGATGTGTTTCATTTATTTAATGAACTTTGTTACTTTTGCTGCCTCAGATATTCCATGAGGTGTGTATTCCATGATGGAGAATGGAATGGCTATATCAATTAGTGCCATGTGTTGGAACCCAAAGCATACTTGGAATGGACTGTGATTGGTCAAGCTGTGTAGGGCTTGATTATATCCATGTTAAATGAAAATAATCCCCTCACCCATGTGCATGGATGTTTGGAGTGATACATCTAAATCATGTGAATAATCAAGTGGTTCACCACCTCTATTTGACCATCAATCTATGGATGGAAGGCTATGGACTTCATCCACTTGGTATCCATCATCTTCCATAGAGTGGACCAGAAGATGCTTAGTAACCTGCTATCTTAATCTGCGATAATGGACTTGGGGAGACCAAAATAGAGCCATACATGACTAAAATATAGTTGAGCAGTTTCTTCAGTAGATATATTTTTCTTACAAGCAATCATGATAGCCATTTTTGAAAAATGATCAACTACCACAAAAATATAGTCTTTACCATGTTTTAAAGTAGGCAAACCTAAGAGAAAATCCATTGAGATAGATTCCCATGGCCCGGTTGGTTCTAGCAATGGCCTGTATAATCCTTGATTCTTATTTGTTGGCTTGGCTATCGCACATGGGGTGCAAGATTTGAGATATCTTTCCACATCCTTTCACATATGGGGCCAATAGAAGTATTTTTGAAAAACTACCAATGTCTTTCCTATACCAAAGTGTCCAATTGTTCTACTAAAATGTGCTTCCCATAGCATCCTTTGTTGCTCTCTAGCTAGAACACAGATGTGCCCCATATGATAGAGGACATTATCTTGCAAATAGAAATCAGAAATATGTTTACCTTTTTGAAGCACCTGATATGTATCGACAAAGGGAGGATCTACTTCATATAGAGCACCCCAAGTGGCAGTCCCATGTCCGCATAGGTCAAGAACTATTGTGAGTGTAGTAGTTGGCAGGCGGCTCAGATAATTTGCAGTTGTATTTAAGCTCCCCTTTTTGTGTTTGATTATTAGATGGAATTACTGAAGATATGTGTCCCACTTTTGGTGCCTCTCATTTCATAGTTTGCTCTATGATTGCATGAATTCTAATGATCTATGGTCAGTGTGGATGACCATCTCTTTCCCCAAGATGTAGTGTTTCCATTGTTTGTAGGCTTGCACAATGGCATAGAGATCCTTATCATATGTCAGATATTTTTTGACTATATCAGTGAAAGTTTCACTATGATATGCAACAAGATGGCCATGTTGCCTGATGATAGCTCCTATGGCATATTCAGATGCATCTGTCATCAACTCAAAAGGTTGATGCAAATCTGGCAAGGCAAAAATAAGGGCTAAGCAAAGTCTATTCTTCAAATTCTCAAATTCCCTTTGTTGTATTTCACCCCACTAAAATATAGCTTTAGCTCCTCCTTTAGTCAATTGGGTTAGTGACCAAGAAATATGTGAAAATCTGAGAACAAACCTATGATATTGTAAGACCCAAGAAGCTATGAAGTTCTGTGAGGGTCCTTGGTGTGGTCCATTCTCGAATAACCCAAATCTTTTATAGATCAACATAGACCCCTTCCTCATTCATAATGTACCAGAGGTATTGAATTGTTGTCATCTTGAATATGCATTTGTTGAGATTTGCATACAACTTGTGCTTTTGAAGAGTTTGAAGCACCTTACAAACATGCTGCAAATGTTCCTCCCATGTTCTATTGTAGATGAGTATGTCATCCAGGTAGACAACCATGAATGAGTTGGTGAAGGGTCAAAGGATGTCATCCATCATCCTCATGAAGGTTGCAGGTGCGTTAGTTCAGCCAAAAGGCATAACCAACCATTCAAAGAGCCCCTCCTTAGATTTTAATGCAGCCTTCCAGACATCAGTGGGATCAATGGGAATTTGGTGATAGCCAGATTTGAGATCAATTTTAGTGAAGAACTTCGCACCACAGAGTTGGTCTAGCAGGTCATCAATCCTAGGGAGAGGGTAGCGATTCTTCATAGTGATTTTATTTAGGGCTCGATAGTCAATGCAAAACCTCCATGTTCCATCTTTTTTTGGTGCTAAGATAATTAAGCTACTACAGGGTGAAGAGCTTGGCCTGATGTGACCCTTTTGGATCAATTCTTGAATCCATCTTTTTATCTCATCATTCTCCAAAACTGATCTGCAATACATAGGACTGTTAGGCAAAGGTGATCTTGGGATCAAATCGATAGAATGTTTTACCTGGTAATGTAGTGGAACTCCTGTGGGTGACTTGAATTAGTCATCATATTCTCCTATGATTCATCTTATCTTCTTTTGTTGTTGTGTTGATTGTGTAGTCAGGACTACAACATCAACCTTCTTGGATTTCTGTGGTTTGATCACCATGAGAACAAATTGCTTTGTCTTCTCTACCAATCTCTTACATTGCTTAGCAATGATCAAGGAGATAGATGTTGGAGGTGGTACTTCTAGTACCCTATAGCACCATGTTCCAAGAGTGAGGGTGATTCTTTGAGTTTATGATTCATAAATGCCATGTCACTCATATATGAATTGATGACCAAGGAGTACATCACAAACATCTAGATTGACCATATCACACAAGACTTCATCTTGGAAAGGTTTTAGTGCATATGAAAGGAGACACTGATGGGTGACACAGAGGTCTCTCCTTGGGTTCAACCATCCAATACTATATGGCTTTAGATGAGGCTTCATGGATAGATTTAGACTTTTCACAACTTTAATAGAGATTAAATTCTTTTGGCTCCCACTATCAAGAATGAAATGTAGAGGCTTACCTTTTACCCATAATTTAGAGTGAAACAATCTTTCCTTGTCATCTAGCCTTTCCTCATGGGTTTGTGATGAAGCGACGATGGTGTCAAGCTCAGCATCTACAATTTCTTCTTCATCCTCTTCGACTGTGGGTTGTGTACGAGATAGAGTAGTATATGTCGAGTATTGTGATTCAAAAAGAAGTGACTTGATGGCTCGACATTCTTCTTTGGAGTGAGTTCTAGTTTTATGGTAATCACACCATTTTCCAACCTTCCCCTTCTGGGGTTTCTTATCTTGAAAATCCTTTTGCTTCCAATTTTGGCCTTATGTTTAACCTTCCTTGTCACTTTTCCATTTTGAGGGTTGACTCTTTGTATTCCTTCTGCCATGCTTCTACTCAATCTTCACTACGAATTTGTATGCCTCACCGAGGGTTTTCAAATTGAAGAGTTCCATTTCCCCCCATATGTACCATTATAGTCCACCATGATATTTGAGAGTCTTATATTTCTCACTTTCTTGGATGCCCAATCTTGTAAACAAAGAATGAAAAATGTCTGTGTAATCTTGAACAGATTGGTCCTTACCTTGGTGAAGTTGTTGCCACTATATGTACAGATCATCATATGCTCTAATGGGATAGTATTCTTCTTTCACCACTTCCACAAAATCATCCCAAGTAGGTTTCACCTCAAGGCCAATGTCATCTATACTAAACCTCTTTTTGTACACTTCCCACCAAATTTTCATAGGAAATGATGCTTTCAAAAGAGCAAAAGTGATATTTTCTCCATCCGTGAATTTATTTACAAAGAAATAGGAAGACAATTGATCTAACCAATTTTTTTACTACATCAGCATTGATTTTTGCTTCAAATGTAAGAATATTAAAATTCACCTGAACCTTGAAGGGTTTTGGGGCACTAAAAGGACGTTCCATGGATAAGGAGCCAGGAAGTGTAGCTGAGGAGCCAAAATTTCCCATCGAGAATTGTTGAAGAATTTGAGAAAATTATTGTAGCATCTATGCTTGTTGCCATTGGAGGGATTCATCACCATTTCCTTGAAAGGATCAGATGTCTTGGTGTCATCTGCCATTTGAAGTCATTTGGAGTGAATAGGTGGATAGTTTGGAAGCTCTATTATTTTCCACCCAAGCTTCTTGTAGCCTGACCTCATCCTAAAAGATCATGCACTCTCAAGACAAATGGATCTGATACCACTGATCCAAAACTCAAAATTTCTAGTTGATAAATATTTCAAGAACATAGAAATAACATAGTAACAATGAATTCTCTAAAAAGAGATGTATTATTACTCAAGATCGCAATACAACTATATGCTTATCTCTAGGAAGAGATGTTTGATTTTCCATTTTGGATTACATATTAATTTATACACAATTTGAAAGTAGGGGGAGGATGTGGAAGGTCACCAATCTTGAGAGAGATTAAGTGGTTTGACTTCCATGATTTAAAACAATACAGAATTTGAGGAATTACTATTTTTAGACTGCACTACTAAAATTGAAATTTGGGTCACTTCCATTGGGTTTTTAGGGGTCAAACTTCTTTGAAAAAATATCAATTCCATCTCACGGCATTCTCCTCATTCTTAGCTTTCCAACAGTTCAAACGGTGAGTTAATTGGAGCTACAGTGCAAAAGTTATGGCTCTCGAAAGTTTTATCATCAATTGGGGTGGAACTGTCACCTGAATTATCACCTAAATTGTTGCCCAGATCAAGCAGTGGTAAAGGCAGAGGAACTAGAGGCCCCAATCGGGTCTCTTTCAATGACCATGTTTTTTATTGAGTTATTGGGGACCTATTATTGATCAATATTTTTGATACTTATGGTTTTTTTCTAAAAATACCCCCTAAGAAGTGGATTATCGAGTCTCCAACTTCAACATCCATAATCTTTCTTCTAGGAAGATATCTTTTGAGGAGAAAAAATCTAGAATTGCTTCTATTTCTTTTGCTTCTAGACCTTTTCTTCCCCACGGGCTTGCCCAGAGTCTTAATACTCTTTGGAAAGATAGTTATATTATTATCAATCCTATGGATAATAATCTTGACCTTATTGATCTTGATTCTTCATGGTATTTGAAAGAAGGTCTTCGTCAGTTATCAGATTCTACAATCTATCTTCTTTTTCGAAGATCCCATGGAAACTCATGTGGATTAAGCTTACCTTTCTTATTGATAAGTTTAAAGTTTTTCTTGATCATGTTTCTGCTTTCTTAAATCAATTTTCAACTTCTCTTTCTCTATCTTGTGCCTTCTACCTTTTACCCAAGCTTCATAATCCAATTTTGGTTAGAAGGCCTATCTATAGCTATCCAGGATACATGTTGGAACCTACTTCTAAACTTCTCCACTTTCTCCTTTTATCTATTCTTCAGAAGAAAAGTTTTTATCTACCAGAATCTCTCACTCTCATGAGAGAATTTTCTAGTAAGATTTTCCCTTTAGAGTATCTTTTGTTTTCTTTTGATGTGGATTCTTTCTATCCTAGCATCCCAACTACTGAAGGTTTGATTGCTCTTAGAACTATGGTTTTTGAGTTTTATTCAAATCAAGAAATCTTTTTAGGATTTATTGATATGATTTTAGAACTTGCAGAGTTGGTTCTTCGACAACATTACCTTGAGTTTAATGGGATTTTCTACCAGCAAATCAGAGGAACTGCCATGGGCAGTAATTTTATAGTGATCTATGCTTGCTTATTTTTATGCCATCTCGAGAGACTGGTTGTTGTAAGCTTTGACACCACTCCTCTTTCTTTCTTCAAGAGATTCATCGATGATGCCATTGGTGTTTAACTAGTTCAGAGAGCTTTCTTCTTGAGTTCTCTTCATTCTATCAGAGTTTTTATCCAGAAATTCATATTTCTCATTGTATCTCTTCTTTCTCGATTGATATTCTTGGCATTATTTTCTTCAAAGGTGATTGCTTATCTAACACTGGTATTCTTTCCTCCAAGTGTTTTTACAAACCCAATAATGCCTACCATTATATTCCATTTTTTTTTTGGCATCCTCAACATCAGAAGAAATCTTTTATCATCAATGAGTTAAAGAGATACCTTCTTCAAGAATCAGATCCAACTAGCTTTATCAGATTAAGGAGAAGATTCTATTTCAGACTTTGTGCTCGTGGCTATTCAAGAAAGTTTATGTTCCATTGTTTCAATAAATTTTCTTTGAGGGATAAGTCAAAGTTACTCCATAAAGTGATTGACGGCACTAAAAAGAGTAAGAGGGGCCCCCTTATGTTTAAGCTTGATTACAGTTCTTCTACTAAAGCTTTAGGCTTGGGGTTTTCCCTAAAACCTTAACCTTTTTGACGTTGCCAACGAGTCTCCACTCTGCAGCAAATCCCTCCTCTAAGTATTTGTAGGCATAATCTGAGGAAACTTGGATCCTTTCTAATGAGGAGCAGATTCTTTGCCTTGAAGTAGCGACATTCTTTGGTTCAACAACATTATTTGTTTTTGAGGCATTTTTTCAATTTTTTTGATTTTTTTAGTTTTAAATTTACTATATTTAAATTCAAAATTTATTAAATTTATTAAATTAAATTTATTTTATGATTATTGATTTAATTTAATTTTGATCAATTTTGGCCCTTTATTAAATTTAATTATTTTTTAATCTTTTACAAAAATAAATTTTAATTGAATTTATTGAATTTGCTTATTTCTCTAATTTAATTCTTTGGTCATTTTGTGACTGTTATTAAATTAATTATGAGAAATGAATTTAATTCAATTTTCAATTTTCTAACCATTATTTTTTTGATAAAATTTTATCTCTATACTATCTATTTATTATGTTTCTTCCTTCTCTCTGCTTTCAAATCTTGTTTCTCTCTTAATCCAACTGATGAGCAATTGCAATACTGTGAAACATGTTTTGGATGAGAAATTTATTATAATTTAGAGTTTATGAAAGAATAAATTTTAGAATTTCTTTGCATTTTTTTTAGCATTTATTTTCTCAAATTCTTCCTCAGAAACAGCTAGTGAAATCTTAACTTTTTTTGACAACTTTTTTTTAATGATTTTTTGGTTTTCTATCTAGCAAGAAGTCCTCTGGAAGCCTACTGAGACTATATAGATAGTTTGCAAATTCTAGATTCTATCAAATATCTGCCTGTAAATCCTCTGACAGTCTATGGATATCTACTGCTTAATTATTTTGAGTATGCTAGAAATATTTGAAATTTGACAGAAATGGGCCCCATGTTTTAATGGTTGCCTAAGGGTTTTTAAAAATTTCACTCTGGCCACCATTGCCATCTAAGCAAGTACTGCTCTCCACAAATTTTTTTGCCACAAATTTATCTCTTTGCAAGAGCTCTTGGTTTTCCTCACGTAAATTCAAATTTTATTAAATTAATTTACTTTTTGCTTATTGATTTAATTTAATTTTGGTCAATTTTGGCCCTTTATTAAATTTAATTATTTTTTAATCTTTTACGGAAATAAATTTTAATTAAATTTATTGAATTTGCTTATTTCTCTAATTTAAGTCTTTGGCCATTTTGTGACTGTTATTAAATTAATTATAAGAAATGAATTTAATTCAATTTTCAATTTTCTAACCATTATTTTTTTGGTAAAATTTTGCCTCTCTACTATCTATTTATTTTGTTTCTTCATTCTCTCTTCTTTCAAATCTCATTTCTCTCTTAATCCAACTGATGAGCAATTGCAACATTGCAAAAAATGTTTTGGATGAGAAATTTATTATAATTTAGAGTTTATGGAAGAATAAATTTTAGAATTTCTTTGCATTTTTTTACCATTTATTTTCTTGAATTCTTTCTCAAAAGCAGTAAGTGAAATCTTAACTTTTTTTGACAACTTTTTTTTTTTTTGGTTTTTTGTTGGGCAAGAAGTCCTCTGAAAGTCTACTGAGACTTTACAGATAGTTTACAGATTCTGGGTTCTATCAAATATCTACCTGCATGTCCTCTAATAGTCTGTGGATACTCTATTGATTGATTATTTTAAGTCTGCTTGAAATATTCAAAAATTGATAGAAATGGTCCCCAAGTTTTAATGGCTACCTAAGGGTTTTTAAAATTTTCACTCTGGCCACCAATGTCATCTAAGCGAGTACCATTCTCTAGAAATTTTTTGGCCATAGATTTATCTCTTTGCGATAGCTTTTGGTTTTCCTTAGGGATGGGAACTACTCAATCAGGAAGATTTCATTGCCCATTTCGTTGGCAGGTCCTCTCAATGGCCCAGCTACTTTAGGGTTCATGTGGTACTCCTCACAATGAGTTTTAGGGATTTCACCCAAGCACTTCCCACAAGTATGCATTCAAGTTCTTACCTTGATCTGAAATAGATTATTGTGTTATAGAAAAATATTGAAATAAATTATGTAGTAGAACAGAGTTATATCTGAAAAAGTATTATGTAGAAAAATAGAGTGAAGACTTTCTGGAAAAAAAATTATACCTAAAAAGTGCTCTAATACTAGATGAGAGGATCCTCATAAAACAATTCAATAAAAATGCATGAAATAACTGAATTACAAAATGAAAATAAGCATTTTAATAGATTATATTGATCGTAGACCACTTCGAGGGGGAAACCTCCTTTGAGTAAGATCAATACAAATAATTTGTGGATGCCTTCAATGGCCTCAACACTTACTTATATATGAATTATAATATAAGCAACTACTACTTCCCATGAATGTTGGATAAAACAAAATGATCACGGAATGACTTACAAATCATATGCGTCAATAGCAACTACTAAACAAACAAATTAAAGAGAAGAGATATCATGGGTTCATAACAACCTAAGTATCTACCAAAATCCTTTTCCACATCATAACAATGGCAATCAATAATAGTAATAATAAAAACAACACCAACAACAATATCAACAATAACCACAATAATATCAATAATAATAACATCAATCGAATGAAAGGA
Source organism: Torreya grandis (assembly GCA_037957365.1). Taxonomy (NCBI): domain Eukaryota; kingdom Viridiplantae; phylum Streptophyta; class Pinopsida; order Cupressales; family Taxaceae; genus Torreya; species Torreya grandis. The sequence goes on from JARHVA010001406.1 coordinate 1,514,657, forward strand.
ACCAAGGCCAAAATGACCTCAACAACCAATAAAATTATCATGTAATTGTACACAATTGTAATGAAGTTGTAGGTCATATTGTGGGTGGGCATGTTTCTACCATTACCATAAATCTTAGACAAAATACCAATAGACCAGAACAATAAGCTAACATTATCAATCAACCTACCTATGTTGGTGATCCTTCCTTGACTTATGATCACAACCAAGTGCAATATCAACTAAAGATTACCATTTCAAGACCTTATGTCGATAATTCTTCATTTCCTCATGACCACAACTAAGCACACTAGCAACCAAGAATTATCCTCTTTGGCCCATCTCCATCACTTTCTAGTAGCAATAGTCATATATCCAATCTGGATTATGCAATCACAACTTAGCAGTCTAAGATTACCATTTTAGGCCCACAACCTCCTACTAATGAACCTATCCAACCCACCATGCCAGCTAAAAATAAGCCAATTACCATTATTAAGGAAAATATGTATGACATTATGAAACAACTCCAAAATACACTTGTACAAATCTCCTTTTTAGATTTGTTGCACATGTTTATCATCCACAAGAATATCCTTACAGAATTCTTAGGCCAATCCCAAGTGAAAAATGACATAACCCCAAATAAATTTCAAGCTTTGGTTGGACACCTAGCCCCAAGCTAATAATTGACCTTTGACCAAAGTGATATGTCAACCCTTGACCCTCTCCATAACAACTTGTTATACATTGAATTTGTCATCACATGGAAAAAAGTTAAATGTGTCTTCATAGATAATAGATCAGGCTGGAATATTATGTTTTTGAAGTTAATCAAGAATTTGGGATATAAAGTAGTCAACCTTCAGCTAGAGACTATTACTATCAAGGCCTATGACAATGAAGAGTAGGAATCACAAGGAACCATAAGTTTACTAGTGATCATTAGGCCTTTAACCCATGATACATTTTGTCATGTGCTAGACTTAGACCTATCATGAAATTTGCTTTTGGGTAGACCATAGATACAATAAATTTGTGAAATCCCTTCAACATTGCACCAATGTATTAAGTTCCCTCACTCAAGGATGGAGGTAACTATCCATAGAGATTTACAACCATATGAACACTACAAACATTTGGAGGCTGAAAATGAAAGTTCTAATTACCATTTTGGTTTAGACCCAATACCCAAGAAGGACAAAGATAAAGACATACTTGTTGAATTATTAAAGGCCAATTGTATAGACCTTGATAGCCTTACCTCATCATCACATGCACCTCCTCTTGAAATGTCTAATCTTTTCATCATTTTAGACAATGGTCCAAGAGAGTATTTTACTCATGGCACATTCCATATTGTTAAGCTCCATATTGTAAAGCTCCCACAGAACCCTAAATCCTATGGAAGGCCTAAATTTAAATCAACTTGCATGAAATGGGGACAAAATGGAAAAGGCAAGCTTCATATCCTCACACTTGTTATTTTCACACTAACTAGTTACCAAACAGAGGACCTAATTTCTAGTGATGATTCCTGGTTGTACAATGATAAACTAGCTGATTATTACCGTAGTGCAAAGTATCCCATCCCTAAAAAGATCATGAATACCCAAGCCTATGAAAGTGAAGGCTTGGGTTCAAATCAGTAAGTTACCCTTGAACCCATTTCTATGACTAAATACAAAGGAACTTATGGTCACAAATTTAAACCATGTAAGGGTGACCGTATGTATCTTATTTGTGTTTCAACACCAATGACTAGTAACATTGATTCTGATAGCAAAGTAGAGTCTGATCATAGCATTTACAAATACCTTGCCAGTACCAACCTATTCGACCCATATACCATTTGCACCATGACACTAGTAATCTAACATTCTATGCTTCCCCTTTATCATCCTCAACTTATACACTGAGACCAACAAGAATCCATAGTGTTTATAGATGAGTTTGAGAATGATGAGGCCTTTTAGCAGTACAATGGAACATTCATCATCTCACACTTTATGGTAATTCTCAGTTAATCAGTAATCAAGTTATAGACCACTTTCAGACCAAAGATGATAAGTTGGTACCATACAAGGCCATGGTGGACATTCTCAAGTAGCAGATTACCCACATGTAATTTGAACGCATACCTTAGGCTAGTAATAGGACAACAGATGCCATGGCTACCATTTATTCTTTGATCTACAACACGAACAAGGCAAAAGAATATCAGTTCCTTGTTGAACATCTTTTAGCACCTGCTCATGAACCTTTGATCATCATAATGATTTATGATATTGTTGGTCATAGTTCTATGTAGTATTTAGACCTATATAATTACCTTCATGATCATAGCTTTCCACTAGATGTTTCATGTAAACAATAAAAGGCCTTTACACACCAAGCCTCTTATTATACCCTACTTGGCCCAACCCTTTACCATAGAAGCTTTGATGGAATTCTACTTCATTGTTTGAATTTGATAAAAACCACATTAGCATTGAGGGAAGTCCATGAAGGAGTATGTGAATCCCACACCATCAAGGCCATCCTTTCCTAAAATCTCTTACATACAGGTTACTATTGGCTAACTATGGAATCAGATGCAACTGCTTATGTAAAATGTGTGATAAATGTCAATGACATGCCAATTTTATTCATGTTTTGTCCAAAACACTGAAACTGATGCTTACACCATAGTCAATTTCAACATGGAGACTTGATCTCATTGGGAAGATTAACCCTACCTCATCTCATGGCCATAACCACACCCTTACTACCACTGAATATTTCATTTAATGGGTTGAAGTTATACCCATCACTTACATGACTAGAAAATAAATTTCCAAATTCATCTTCAACCATCTCATTTGCCACTTTGGTATCCCATCCGACATTGTATCTAATAATGGTGGATCATTTTAAAATAAGGATGTCAAAGCACTTTGTGTCAAATATAATATCACCCAACATTTTTCCACTGTATATTACCCACAAGGTAATGGCCAAGCAAATGCATCTAATAATACCATTGTAAATATCATTAAGAAGATTATTAATGATGTTGGCCATGACTAACACTTATAAATCTTTCATGCCCTTTGGGCATATCATACTAATTATTGTACTCTAACATGAGCCACACGATATTTCATTATTTATAGCATTGAGGACATTATTCCCATCGAGGTCAAGTTACCTTCTCTGAGTATCTCATTGAAACACACCCTGGATGATAAATATTACAGATTAGCTCACTTTTAAGAGCTAGAGTTACTGGATGAAAAGAGCGTGGCCATTATAAATAGCCTTCAACTATATCAAAAATGATTACATGGTCAATACAATCGGTGGGTTAAATACAAAGAGTTCAAGCTTGGTGATCTTCTCTTTAAATAAAACTAGAAGAATGCCATGACTGAGAAAAAGAAGAAAGTCAAGCTAAAGCCTAATTAGATAGAACCTTATGTCATCATTGCTAATTATGGCTCCAAAGCATACATGATCACTACATTGTATGGAGGTGAACTTGATGAACCCATGAACATAATACACCTTAAGTGTTATTTCACTTGAGAGACCCAAATTATTGTCTATGAGAATCATTTACATCATAATGTAATATCATCTTCCTTGTATTATACCACATACCATTCCTTCCATACCTTCAATATTGACTGAAGTTATTTTTTACCCTCCCTCCCCACCCTTTTTGACCTTGGTTCTCATACATTGGTTCTTTGGGAAACTTCAACAATTAGATTCAAACAAACTTTCAACAGTTAATTTAATATTTTACAAAGAGGCTATCTTGGACCAATATGATAGTAGTTTGGTAATTGCATTTTTCATTATTGTCATGTTCTACCTCATTTTTGGTGCTACTAGTTATAATCACCTTTGGGCAAATTAGTGTCATTGACCTATCATTGCTTTTAATTATAATTATTTGTGGGCAAATTAGGAGAAACACCTTTACCATACATTTCTACATCACCTTTCCATTCTTGTTACTATGTTGTGACATTTGCCTAATTCATGAACTTGTTGTTACCTAATCGGACTCCTCCACTATAAGGTAAAACTACAGTGACTTGAGGTCCTATTGGAACTATGTAGGCAATGCTCAATTTATGTTGAGGTCAGATTATTCACCCCTTTTCCACACTCTCACCATTTTATGAGCAACCTGAGCCATGCTCTCACTATTGATACAAGCAAAAAAGGACAAGGAATCCTCTAATGTCATTTTTGTTGATTTATTTTTTTATTATTTAAGAAAAATGTATTCTGTAAACTAAAAACTTTGTAAGCTACATTATAAAGTTGTAAATTATAATTATCATTTTTATAGCTCTTAGCTTTAAGTTTAAAACGAGCTACTTGTAATTTTTAATTATCATTTTGTCAAGATAAATTTCTAAAAACTCGCATTGTAATTTGCACTTTTATTTTTGACAAGTTGAATGACTTAAAAGTTTTGAAAGTCTCAACTTCCATTTACAAGTTAGGTTTTGCAAGTTATATTTTAAAATATCCAAATTTTGAAAAAGGCATTCAAATTTTTTAAAAGACTAACCAAGTCATTAAAGTCAATTTGGCACCCCATTTCTTGTGGAGAGATTTCTTCAACTGAACTCAAGGAGAGATGGTTTGACTGGAAGACTCCAATAACATTTCCTCCTTTTTCAACACTTGACAAAGCACCTAGCCATTGCAGAGTCTTCTTCTTTTTACTCCACCAAAGATGCCTATTCAAGCTGAGATGATGACATTTGATGGTCACTCCCTGATTTCTTGCTCCAAGACTGAGTGTAAAAGTTTTTGATTTATTCTATCTCAAAGGAGTAGGTTTTTGGTATAAATATGGGTCTCCTATGTAGCCCATGGATCTTTTTGCTAATAGACTTTTTTTTTTTTTTGAGAAATATATCTACATGATGTAACCTGGAGAATATTAATACACTAAAGTTTTGCCTTCCTTATCTTATGTTATCCTTATGTATATACAACTTTTAATTACATTTGTGAATGATATAAGTCTCATTTTCAGTCATATAAGATCTTTTGTGGTATTTAATTTTCCCTTTTTTAAATCTTCTTGAGGAAAATTGAGAACTTTGTTCCTTGTTTGATAAAATGCCCAATATTACCTTTGATTTCATACTCGTGTAAAATTGTGCTTCAAGAGATTTTAATATATTATTATTCAATTATGTTTAATCAAAGCAATCAATAATTTCCACTAGAATCCTTTGGTGCATCACCATTTCCAATTTTTATAACTCCTAAACTATTTTCCTTATAATTTAAAACCCTAGTTAGGAGCAAAATCACTAAGAAGCTACAGTTAGAAGTGAATTGATCATGTATCAGTTGCACTAAGCTTAGTGAAAGGAAGTTGGTCTTCTCTGGAGGTTCACCTCACTTTTCCAAGGTCCTGTAGCTTGGAGGTGATTCCATTGTGTCATTATATTTATAAGTACTACATTTCTAACAATGCCCAATGGATGTAAAATCTAATTGATAACAGTTTATGGCATGCCTGGTGGGAATCAAAGATCATAATTAATAAATTAGTGATATTCTTAGCAATCATTATATGAACTTTGTACATATTTCAAGAGCACCTGGTGACTCTATTGGCTTACAAATTCACTAAATTCATGTTGACATATGCCAAAGATACATACAAGATCATTTACTAAATGTAAGAGGACTAACTTGCAAGAATTTTCTTTTCTGTATAAAAAGAAATCAAGATCAGTTTTACTTAACCTTAAAGTAAATCCTACAAATCTACGTGCATCTCCCACAAATACCCATAGTTATTTCATACCTTACACTATGGCTCAAAGAAATCAAATTTTCATACCATTTAATGGAGGCAACCCACTTATGTTGGCCTAATATGATGAATACCCACTTATGTTGGGCTAACTTTTATTCAGTTCATAATATTGCACAATAAAATTTCGCTATTAGACTTATTACCTCATCATTTAAGGGTTAATCCCTACACAGTGGTATACGAGTCTACTTCCCAATTCCATCCGTATTTGGGATGAACTAAGGTCTACCCTATGCATATAGTTTGAGGATAAGAGTGACCACCTCTTGCTAGTTGAGTAAATAACCACCATTAAATGTATTCCATATGATTTCATGAGTGAATTTAATTTTTGCTTCCAAAAGACATGGAATAGGATCCAAATATTGGTCAAACCATCCCCAAACGGTGATTTCTTGTACTATTTAAGATCTTTAAATAGTGATATAACTATCATGATTCTGTAAATGGGTGGTATCACACTCCTTGATGTATACGACATTACAATAAGCGCCAAAAATTGCCTCATTCAAGCCAAGAAAATTATTTTTTGACCTCCAATGTCTTTGTTCCCAAAGTTACCACCCACTCAACCTATTATAGCCCCAATTCCCACAACAAATAAGTAGTTAGATTTACCTTTTATCCCTTTTGATGATTTATATAAAGTTAAGTCATTGCTTAAAAGATTTGGAAATGAGTTGGTAGCCATGAAAAGGTAACAATCCCAAAAATATAGGCCTTATCAATGACCTAACCAAGCATATCATCCCAAATAGGTAACCATACCAAGGCAATTCACAAATCTAAAGGTAAATCATGCAAGTGTAGCCCCCAAATATTTGTGCTCTACCTTCTCCAACTACTTCCATGACCATCATTCCTATCTAGAATAACCTGACCCAGGAATATGAGTGGTGTTATCCTTGTGACCAATCGCATAATCAAAATACTTGCCCTCATGGTGTCATCAGTCAAGCCTTCATGGTACAAAGTGTATCAACTCCCCAAGGGTAACAAGAAGAGAATTCTATTTAATAGGAAGAGGTACAGGTGCCTATTCAAAATGAGACCACTCTTTTAATCTAGCTAGAGGAGGATTTTTGTAGAATAAACCAGGAGGAAGCACTGACCAGTTGTGGTAGTTCAATGGCAACAAATAGACATTCTAAGAAGAGGGAAATATAAGGTGATCAATTCCCCAAGGTTGATCAAGATGAAACTTCTAAAGTTGTACAAGAGGTTGTAAAAACAACACAATTTAGAAGCCACTCAATGTGTTGATGGGTTAGCCGAAGTCAAAACTACCAATTCTAAATCTCATAAAAGAAGACGTAGCTCCCACAAAGCCACCAACAAAGGTTGGTAGCATTCATTTTAGTATTTTAGAATAAATTAAAAGTACTAACTTAAATATTACCATGTGGGAAGCATTTTCCATCCCAGCATAAAGGGACTTGTTTCAAGAAGTTCTAAAAAAAATCCAAAAAATAGAGAAGGTCTCAATTAAGGGACCCACTACTATGGTTAACTTATGTCAACCTCAAATGGGCAAAAAAGTAAGTAAAAATGGTAAGCCTCCCATTATTATCTTTCCCTCATAGTTATCAAAAATCTTATCCATAACTATATGATAAACTCTAGGGCTAACAACTTTGTTATGCCTAAAAAAATAATGGATGCGTTGGGAATTGAATACAGACCTATCACAAAGGACATGGTTTAATTGGATGTAACTATTGTCAAAATAGTTGGGATTATTAAAGGATTAAACCTTACCATCTATGCATGTCAAATTTTATCCATATACCAAGACATCTCAGTTATTGACGTACCCCATATTTTGCCATATGCCTTTCCTAAGACTTCATTGCAAAAACGGGAGAGTACCTATCTACTGATTGGTCAAATATGTTGTTCAAGACAAGATATGGGACTAAAGTGACCATAAGGGATGAACCAACTACCAAAGACCACATTGAACCATACACTCCTATCCCTGTGGATATTAATTTGGCATTTCAAGACTAAAAAGAGGAGCTTGACCATGAATTTGTAACACCCCTATAAGAAAACCCAGACAGTCACCTTAATAAATGGAGATCAACTCTCCAGTTTGATCCTTATGATTATGGCAAGGAAATATGGTTGGGTATGTATTACATCCATGAATATGATGCAATCATCCTAAATCTTGTGAAAATAGTTGAAGATCACAAGGGAATGTAGCAACTATACTTTGACGGCTCAAGGAGCAAGAATGGTGTAGGTGTTGGTATTGTTCTAGTCTCTCCCTAAAAGGAGAGTTATTTATATTTTTTTACACTTTAGTTTAGCTATACTAACAATGTGATGGAATATGAAGCATTGAACTGAGGATTCCAATTATAAAAGTAAATGGGGATTCAGTCACTACAAGTGTTTGGTAATAGTGAATTAATTATTCACTAGGTAAGATCAAGAAGCACGACCAAAAACAACTTACTAAGATCTTACAAACATAGGTTTTGGGATGTGTTTGAATATTTTATCACTTTAAACATTCAAATGATACTGAGAGTACAAAATAAATATGTTGATCACATGGCCTCAGTGGGTTCTCAATATAATCTACCTGAAGAGATTAAGGACAACAGTCAACATGTAAAGAAGATAGTGAGACCATCCATCCCTAACAATGCAACCAATTGATAAGTTTTTGACAGCAATGAACAAATTATTAATTTTCTATGAGACGAGGTTGAATTCTTCTATAAAAATTAGTCAAGGCTCCAATAAAAATATGGGGAACAATTAATTTAGCTAAAGACTAACAAGTTTCCCATGGGTTTTGTTACTTTAGATAATATTTTCAACTCTGATGATCAGTTGAAGGGTGAGAAGAAAAATCTCACAATCAAGGAAGAAGACTATGAGCCAATAGTCATCTCAGAAGGCAAGGCTTTGAAAATTAGAAAGGCATGTAATACATTTGAAAAGAAAGATTTCATTGAATTGTGTTAATATTTTGATGATAACTTCGCTTGGAGTTACAAAGATCTAAGGGGTTTTGAGCCTAACTTAACCCAACACACAATAGAGATTGACACAAATACTAGCATGTTAGACAAAAGCAGAGACCAATAAACCCAAAAATAGAGCCTTTGATGAGGAATGAGTTATCCAAATTGATAGAAGCCCACATTATTTTCCCCATTAAACACTCATCCTAGGTTGCTAACTTGGTCCCTATTAGGAAAAAGAATGGTGAAATTAGGCTTTGTGTAGATTTTTGGGACCTAAACAAAGCATCCTTGAAGGATCATTTCCCCTTACACCTATGTAGTAAATCCTCCAAATAGTAGCTAGATCTGAGAGGTTCTCCCTTTAGATGGTTATTCTAGATATAACCAAATCTTAGTTCAAGAATCTGACTAGTTTAAGACCACTTTCACTACCAAATGGGGCACATACACCTATAAAAAGATGTCTTTGGATTTTAACAACACTGGTACTACCTTCCAAAGGGCCATGGATATGAATTTTAAGGGTTTGATCAATGAAATGATCTTGGTGTATCTATATGACATCCTGATTTTTTTAAAACAAGTCAATAACCACCTAGATCACCTTAAGAAAGTTTTTAAAAGGTGCAGAGAGTTTGGAGTTTCCCCTAATCTAAAGAAATGTGTATTTTTAGTTTATGAAGGGAAACTATTGGGACATAATCTAAAAATAAGGTCTTGCAATAGACCCAGAGAGGGTAACTGTTATCTCTTCACTAACACTTCCAAGTCACTGGAAGGGGTTATAGAGTTCCCTAGGGAAAATCAACTTCGTAAGGAGGTTCATTCTAAATTTTACTGTCATGACCAAACCCATTGTAGACACCGAAATAGTGTCTAACCCTTGGTCACCTCCCCCTTGGTCCATTCTTAATCCATTCTTAAACCATGCACTTACTAGTTTAAAAATAATAATTTACTATTAATATTCTCCCCTTTGACACCTCACCTGACACCTCGCCTTGGACTATTTCCCACCCTATGACTCACCCAAGACCTATTCTTACTTCTCTCTAACTGCCTAACCAACTCTCGTGCGTATTTAGCCCAACCTTTGACATTCTCCAACGGATAGTGCACTTGGCGGATGAAAAACGGGCTTGGTGGCTCTTTTTCCCGTTCTACACCCGCCGACGTCGGTCAAATGTCGGTCGATGCCGGCGGAATCGCCGACGTCGGTTATACTAAAAAAAAAATTCTAACCCTTTGACGGATCCCAATCAGAAATCGGTTAATCTCGGGAGCTAATCACAAAATCTTGAATCTTCTTTCGGTGAAACAAAGTTCTCGTGCTTTTGCTTTTCAGTGTTCTAGGCTTCTTGGTGTTCTTGTAGGGATCAGCATTCTTGGCAGCACTTTCTAGGCACTAAGGTCTTGCATCAGACATTTTGCACATGGATTGCACGATATCTCCATCACCAGCAACAACTAAAACACAGCTTTTGCACCTTTGCCAACTCATATCACAGCTAAGTATTTGTACTATTTTCATTTTAGTATCATTTACAATATATTAGCATTCTGTCTATTATCTATTCCAAGCATCCTTGACCCAACTTTCCCTGTTCTTCCCAGAGAGGCTGAAAAGCCTTCTCTCACCCCTTATTCCCTTTTCTTTGCCTCTGACACTCCCTTAGTCTCTCTTTAGACAACACCCTCTGTCCAATCAATTCAGCACAAGTTATCAAAGACCTACAGACCATCCTAAGACCAATCTAATCAACCTGACTAAATTGCTTTATGGAAAGGCTGAAAGGCCTTTTTCCTGCCCCTTACCCCTTTTCCTGACAATGTTCTCAGTCCCTTAGATCCCAAGCAGTCCCTCTGGATCCCTCATAGACCATCAGACTCACAGACAAGACCACAGTCCATCTTGTAAACCAGAAACTAGACCTGTAACCCATCCTTAGCCATTACCCCAACTGACCTCGTCCACTTCCCCTACTGACGTCGGCAGTCTAACCATCGTCGGTGACCTTCCTGACCGACGCCGGCAATATCATCGACGTCGGCGACTGTGTTAAGTAGATTACAGCTTATCAGGTACGCATTTGCTTTTAGTTCTTTCTTTTCAAGTCTTTCATTATTTCTCTTTTCTGTCTCTGTCATATTTTGTTTTAAACAGTGGATTGTCATCCTCCAAGAAGCCTTAGCACTTCTAGGACCAAGCTTTTGCTTGGCAATTCACCCTCTTATCAACTAACATTTTTCATGTTTTAGTGTCTATCTCTTTCAGGTGTCATCCTCCACAACAAAAGAGGAGTTCTCACAACGTCTAGATTACAGTGCGCAGACTACATCCAGGTACACACACGCCTTGACCATTTCCTTAAGTTTCTCATTTTCTCTCTTTGAATGTGAAAGCGAAATTGCATAGAAACACCCATTACTGCTATGCTTAAAAAAGGAGTCAATTTCAACTGGAAAAGGGAAGGAAATGATAGCTTTGAAGCCATTAAGAAGGCTATTTCTCAAGTCTTAACCCTTGTAAATCCCAATTAGAAGAATGACTTCATTCTCTATGCTTTTGGAGAAAAGGGTAGTATATCAACTAGTTAGACCCAACAGAACAAATATTAGTTGGAATAACCCATAGCCTTTTTCAATCAATCCTTAAAGGATTGTGAGGAAAGGTACAATTTTGTTGAGAATCAAGTGTATACAGCAATAAAGGCTCTCAAGAAATTTAGACACATGCTCTCGAATAATAAGATTCATCTAAAGGAGTTCATTCTGAACTGGGAAATAAATGAGAAGAGAGTGGGTTGGATCACAAAAGTCATAGAATATGATGTGATCATTAAAATAACTAAGATTTTAAGGGGAAAGGGTTTATGTGAACATCTTGCTTTTGACATCAAGACTGTTGATGCAATATACATTAAATAGTCATTTCAACCAATGAACCTGCATCTACTCAACAATTAGATTAATGACGTGACTACCTTCCTGTAAACTAGTGAATACTTGCATGAGCTCCAATAGTCCAAAAAGAGGTACTTTTGGCTCCAATCTATTCCTTATTTTCTCTTTAATGTAATTTTATTTGGGAAAGATATTAATAGAGTTATATTAATGTGTATTGAGCATGATCAAATTCCTAGAGTACTCAAAGAGTTTTATCATGGTTCATCATGTTGCCATTTCTCTACAAGGACCACTACCATCAAAATAATGAGGGTAGGCTATTATTGGCCTAACCTATTCAAAGATGCACATAGATGGGTGTGAAATTATGAGACATGTGCCTACTTTACTAGCAAGCAAAGATTAGTAGCTCTTACTCTCCAACCAATCCAAGCTGACAAACCATTTGATCAATGGGGATTGTATTTTATTGGCATGATCAATCCACCATAAAGTATAGGCCACAATTGGATCCTTACATTGACTGATTATTTAACTAGATAAACTGAAGTGATTACATTGAAAGTTACCACAAAAACATCTATCTTAGAATTCATGGACAACAATATCACTATATTTGGTATCCCTTACACCATTATCTCAGACAATACCAAAGTTTTTGTGAGCACTCAGGTGAGCGAGTGGATAGTAAAACATAATGCTTTCCTAAAAACCTTATCCAATTATTACTTGTAAGTTAATGGCTTGGTGAAATCCACCAACAAAAATCTCATAAGGATTATTAAAAGGACAATGGAGGATAACCATAGGACCTAGCACACTAAGTTGAAATCAACACTTTGAGCAGATAGGATCACTCCCAAAAGAGCCATTGGTGATTCTCCATTTATGTTGGTCTATGGAATGGAAGCTAGACTTCAGATTTCAATAGATTTACCATCTTTATAACTTGCTCATCAGTTAGAATTAATTGAAAATGATTCAATAACTGTGTGGTTGGTAGAACTCATGGAGCTGGAAGAAGTTAGGAACCAGTCAATTCAAATTCTAGAAGCAGGTTAGGCTCAAGCAAATAGAACTTTTGACAAGAAATCATATGATAGAATCTTCAATGAAGGAGACATGGTTCTTAAATGGGATGTTGAAAGGGCCAAGCTAGGCAAGCATACAAAGTTTGATGCAATATGGAGTGTTCCATACATCATAACCCATTTCAAAGGAGCCAATGCATTCTAGTTGTCTAGGATTGATGGATCAGAGCTACCCATCCCAGTTAATGAGATATACCTCAAAGCATGCTTCTAATGTTAGAATTCTCCAAAACTTTGTAGTTATTAGGATTAGTTGGTTTCCTATGAATAAGTGCTTTTACACACTTTGCAACTCATTAAGAGTTTTGCTTCCTTAGTTTGTTTCAGTTTTTGTTTTCCTATTTTGTTTCTTGTTTAAGGTAATTTCCAATTTTGATTCTTCTCCAAGTAGGCTATGATAAACTTCAAATGACTTCATGCCTAATGAACTAAAAGGCTATTGGGAAACAATTGATTAACAGGCAATCACCTTATAAAGGTTGCTGAAAATGTTGATATTTTTGTGCTAAAAACCTCAAACACCTTGTGCCTTAGAGGAGACCTAAATTTTTTTTTGAAAAAAGCTTTAGAATGGCCTGAATACCCTTTTCCAAGACCCAAGCAAAAACCAAATATTTCTATGTACCCTATAACTTTGTAAAGTTTCAAAGTGTACCTAAACCTCCACTTTCTTGCTTACTAAATCCTTAGTGAGAATCAAAACTTGCATTACATTTTGCAACTTTACAAAGTTGCAAAGTGTAATTTTAACTCTACTTTCTGCTTTTCATTAAGACCAAACAGAGATCGAATTTCTCATTACACTTTATAACTTTACAAAGTTCCAAAGTGTAATTTTAATTCTAATCCCCGCCTCCTAAGCAACCTCTACCTCCAAAACCACTACCAAAGCAAGAGGAACGTGCAGGATGGAAAACATATTACAAATTTACAAACTTGTAGACTTGAAAGGTGACTTTATTAACCTACTTTCCTACCTATTCATCCATCTCCCACTGTTGATCGACATGCTTGGCATTAATTATAGATTTTGGTATATAATTTAGGTTTTTTATGTTTTAATTAAACATTTTTATCAAGGCCATTTACCTCCAAGTGATATTATGAACCAGAGCTTGAATTCAAATAAGCTCTAGTTCACATTGAATTTTCACTTTTCAATTATCATTTTGTCAATCTAAAGTTGTAAAATCTCGCATTGTAATTTGTACTTTTATTTTTGATAAGTTGAATGACTTAAAAGTTGTAAAAGTCTCAACTAAAATTACAAGTTAGGTTTTGCAAGTTATATTTTAAAATATCCAAATTTTGAAAAAGGCATTCAATTTTGTTAAAAGACTGACCAAGTCATGAAAGTCATTTTGGCACCCCTTTTCTTGTGGAGACATTTCTTCAACTGAACTCAAGGAGAGATGATTCGATTGGAAGACTCCAATAATATTTCTTCTTTTTTAAACACTTGGTGAAGCACCTACCCATTGCAGAGTCCTCTTCTTCCTTCTGCTCCACCAAAGACACCTATTCAAGCTAAGATGATGAATTTGTATGGGCACTTCCTGATTTCTTGCTCTAGGACTATGTCTAAAAGTTTTTGACTTCTTCTCTCTCAAAGGAGTATATTTTTGGTATAAATATGGGTCTCCTACATAACCCATAGATATTTTTGTTGATAGATAAAAAATTTCTACTTTTGAGAAATTTATCTACATGTTGTAACCCAGAGAATATTAATACACTAAATTTTTTCCTTCCTTATCTTATGTTATCCTCATGTATGTACGAATTTTATTACATTTGTGAATAATGTAGTCTCATTTTTGGTCATATAAGATCATCTGTGGTATTTATTTTTCCCCTTTTTAAATCTTGTTGAGGAAAAATTGAGAAATTGTTCCTTGTTTGATAAAATACTCAATATTAGCTTTGATTTCATACTCTTGTAAGATTGTGCTTCAAATATTTCAATATATTATTGTTCAAAAATGTTCAATCAAAGCAAGCAATAATTTTCACTGGAATAATTTGGTGCATCACCATTTCCAAATTTTACAACTCTTAAACTCTTTTCCTTGCAAGTTAAAACCTTAGTTAGGATAAAAATCACTAATAAGTTGCAGCTAGAAGTGAACTAGTCATGTATAAGTTACACTAAGCTTAATGAAAGGAATTTGGCCTTCTCCAGAGGTTCACCTCAATTTTCTAAGGTCCCACATCTTGGAGGTGATCCCATTGTGTTATTAGATTTCTGTGTACTACATTTCCAACAAAACCCAACAGGTGCATAATCTAATTGATAACACTCACCATTCTATAAGTTGTACTATTTGGTATCTCATCATTCTCAACCAAGTTGAGATGCTTAAAAAATTACAACATCTGTAAAAGATCTATAAAATCTTAAAACTCATAAAATCATGAAAATTGGCCTAGAATTTCCTTGTGAGATATAAAGTTGTCAATTTTTTTTGGAATGGGCCATCTTATTTGTTCAATTTTTAGACCACCTTAGTCTTTTTCCTCCCAATTATAGGATAACTACATAATCTTGAGGTTTGTATGGACTATATAGGTAACACTTAGATACATGGGGTATCTCAAGTTAGCTTAGCCACACCTTATTTTATTTTTTGACCACTTCTTTGCCTTAAAGATCCTAGGACTTCTAGCTATTTCACAAGTAACCACTTATCTTTTAGTTTCCCCTTCCTTCTTGTCCTTACACATACGCTCTCATAATTTTATAAGTTTATATCGTGATCATTATGTATTCGATTTTGATACACTAATGAACACTTGGCTTCATCTTACACTTTCACCATTTTATGGTTATTCTCTATTTCAACACTCACTATTTTGCAAGCTCATTCTTCTTCTCAGACTTAGATGTCATCAGTATTATGAACCTATTTCATGTGTGAGCACTTGTCTATTACCTTTTAGTATGGTTTTTGCCTAAACCATACTCTTACACTTGCATGGTTTGTTTTTGTTGACTATTTCATACTTGTGAATGTCATCCCTTCTTTTCTCATACATTTGATATTTCTTGAGACCATTCCCATATTCTTCTACACATCAATCATGTTTTCCTTATCATCAATTTTCTTCTATCCCATTATCCTAGGAGAACTACATTTGGCCTGAAGTTCATGTTGGATCTTGCATCCATGGAACTATGTAGGCAGTGTCCACTTGCCTAGTGCATCTCGAGTCAACTTAGTTACCCCTTCCTTTTCTTCTATTTCCCCTATTTTATTTGTTGTCTCATTTTGTTTTATTATTTCCTATAGCCTAGGGGCAATGTTTGTCATCTTTTTGTGTCATTGTTCCTTATTACCTAGGGGAAACATTGTTCATTTTTTGTTCTTGTGTTGTTATACATGCATCATTTCTATCTAGCTTATAGGTCACCCTATCACCATGAATAACACCTCTATTACACATGCACAAATAATTTGTTTTCTATTTGCACTAATATTGTGATTAAACATTATTTGTGTTTGTTTAATTTTATTTTAATTGTTTTTTTCACTTTTTATTTATTGGTGTTTTATTGTGTTTATGTTTATTGGTGTTTTGTTTTGCGTGTTTTTTTATTTGTTTACATGTTTATTTACTTTCATTGTTGTGCCTTGACTTATTATACATGCATTCATTGGGTGTTTTATTGCGTATTATAATTAAGTTCATCCATATTCATACATCAACATTGTCATCATGGTTTTTATCATTGGTGCATTATTTTCAATTATTTATTGGATCACGTGTCAGTCTTTATGCATATTATGACTAGGTCATCATGGTGTATATTGTCACATGTTACACTAAAAATCAATTCAATGGATCTTAAAAATAATTGTGCCATAGTACTTATCCATGTTCACCTAACAAATTCTTGACATATCCAAACATTACCCAAATATAAAGTAATTAATAAATGGATTTTAATCCCTGCTAGTTATGATGTGCATCTCCATACTAGCAGGTAGCCAGAATTCATATCTATCCTCTGTACCAACTTACTCTTCCTCTGTGAGTATAGATTTAGTATGTAAACCCATTTTTCCATTTTGATATATTGGGATAAATCATAGTTTCAATGATTATAACTACCTTTGGGCAAATCATTGTGTTTCAATCTATCTAGATGGTACTGATTATAATCACCTTTGGGAAAATCATTATCATTTTCCCACCTTATTAGGGCATGATTTTATTATGCTAATGATTATAATCACATTTGAGAAAATCATTATCTCTATCCACCCTATTGGGGCATTTCCCTTATGTTAATTATTATAACCACCTTTGGAAAAATCATTATTTTTAACTCATTATGTTAATGATTATAACCTTCTTTGGGCAAATCATCCTTTTTTATCTATCCTATTGGGGCATCTCATTGTGCCATTAATTATAATTGTCTTTGGGCAAATCAATCTTTTCACCATATTAACCTTTAGGTCACAACATTTCCTTCTTTTCAAGAGACCGTTCATTGACCTTTTTTATTGCCAACTCCTTCGAGGGGGCATCTAGGGCTCTTCTATCACCTTCTGGGGTATTAAACATTAACAACTTTTTCATTCTTTGAGAAGATGTTATTGTGCCTGTAGATTGTAATGCCTTCCCAAAAAGGAGCAAACTATAGACACCCCATTTTGGCCACAATTGGTTTTCAACCAGACTTCAAATTTATTTCTACCAAATAATGTAAATTAAGCCTAGAAATCACTGAATGCCCCTATTTTGTCTACACATCAGACATTAGTGCTCAAAATTATGTTGAGGCATCCTTAACTGGGTTATTATCATGTATGTAATATTAACCTCTCATGGATTCATTTCTAGTCAACTTATGACCTCATAATGTGATAGTTTGGCCTTTGGACCCATTAAGCAGGGCACTTGAACAATTCATAAAGTGTTAAAATGTTAAGCAAAATAAATTAACTAATTAAATAAAATTAAATGTTTAAGTAGAATTTACATTTGCAATTAGTGGAAAGATTTTTTACAAAAAGGAAATTTCAATAAAAATGAGGTCATGATGATATCATCATCCTTAAAGTTAAGGAATTAAAATATCTCCCTAAATTCCTTAAATTCAAAATTAGACAGATGTGCTTAATAAATGGGATCTCTATCCCAAATAATAATTACATGTCCCCTCCTTAACTCAACTAGGGTTAGTTCAACTCAACTTTAGTTAATTCTAACCTAACTATACTTGGGTTCAAGTTAGTTTTGGAGGTTATAAATACAAGGCCTCATGCATTAATTCATAAGTTTTGGTAGTGTAATTTTATTATATAAGATTTCCCTCAAAGCTCTCTTGATGCAAAGTTATCATGCCCATTTACTAAACCAAGCCAAGCCAACGCCAAACTCAACATTACTAAGGTGACAAGGAGAGGTGGAACAAGGAGCTTCATTGCCAAAGAATTCTTGATCACATAATCGAGTACATGAACTCATTGCCAACACACAACACTTGCTCTCATGGAAGGTATACTTGCTTGTTTTGCTTTCATTTTTTAGTTACTTATGCAGTTAACTAATTCCTTGAGTGTCTAGGCTAGAGGTGTAAGTTCGTATTAGTCTTTTTTATTTGATTTTATTTCATACTAACATAATAATAATCTTCCCTCTATGTAGTCTTATTTATCACACAATTCATCTAACAACAACAACTATGCTTAGTAAACAAAACATTTGGATAACATTACTTTTACATTACCCCAATACATCATCTAAGAGTTACCAAACTAACACAAAAATTACAAAACAACATACCATAATAATTTCTAACAACGGTGAGGTATTTTTAAATCTATATTTCATAACCTCATTTATTGTTGTAGATTCCCAGTGATTCAAACACTGTTTTATATTAATCTTACCAAAGAATGTTATAGGCATGCTCGTTGTCAAGTAAACATGTAATGCTAAAGTAACCTAAATACTCTTTCAAAGACAAGTTAATTATTAAATCCAATGACTTCTTCCAAACTTGCTTCCCTAAGAAACCTACATTATTAACTTGTTTACACCATTAGTCAAAATGCGTAAATGATAAAACCAACATTAAATACAATAATAGTCCCACTATCAATGCAAAAATACTTAACAATAAGAATTATATCCCAATTCAAAGCATATAAGCTTGTCCTTATTTATTCCCCAAAGTACAAGTACCAAAATGATAAACATAATCACAATAATAATTCCATTTACCCCTATATGTAACAACCATTCAAAACTAGTTAGGACTTATTTCATTCCTTTCAGTCTAAATATAGTATGAAATAGAACATATGTGATCCGATTAATATCATTCACACATTTAGTCTTTCATATAAAATATACACTCAACAACATATAATTCCTTATTTCAGATCAAGTGCTAAAAGAGAACTATGATGACTTACAAACAATCTAAACAATATATGTTATTCATAATCAGGATGTAATGATAGCACAAGAAAGGATGCATACATAACATCAATCAATTAAATATAATTATATTTAAGTGATGCAACTCAGGCATAACCATATATGCATCCTTAAAAAATTGAGTGACCAATAAATCTATAATGCCTCTTAACAACACGACTATTTATTCATTATGAAATCTAAATAATAACATATATAAAGATTCACCTCATGCACATTCAACATTTTTTCCATAACAAGTTTATAACGATCAAGTAAGCAGGATCTCAAGGATTTAATTCAAGAATATATGACCAGTATCCTAAACACTATGAAATCATATTATAATGAATACAAATTTGAAGATTCATAGCAATGATTCACAATAAAACAAATAATTTAGTTAACATACTTCCTTAATACATTTACAAATGAACAAATAGAATTCTAATTCTTTGAATTAGGTAACCACAATCATTATAGCTTCCCAAAATGATTGCAAAAATTACAAAATACAAATACCGAAAGAAAGACTCAATCAAAATTATACAATCATCCTAAATCTGAATAGGTATTCCATTTAAAAAACATGTACAACCATATCAATATTTTTTGAATATTCAATTAACCCTTATTTACATAGTTTTAAATAGTGTATATATGGAATCTATCATATAAGTTCTATGATAAAATAAAAGATAACAATACATGATAAACTTTGTATAATAATAAGCTCAATTATTAGTGGTCTATTCCAACATGGTTCCACAAACTAATATGCATCTCGAAAACCATATGTTGCCAAATAAAAATAAATTATAGATAGTAAAAACCCACCAACCAACCCTATGATTTCCCCCATCGGTGGCCCTAGCCAACCCATCCATTAGCTTGATGGTAGAGCCTATCTTATAGGGTGGTGTAATATTCCATAGAGTTTCCAAGTTTCCATAACCACTCAAACAAACCCAACAAGAAAAATCCATAAAACACCAAGTATTATTAATGTGAACCTTAAGTGTTTGTGCCATGAATACAAGTCTTCACAGTCAGGCCATGAACTAATTATGCCATAAACACCTAGCATTCACTTCACACAACTAATAAACAAGGTGTGAACCACTTTCAAACAATCTAGATTACCAAGATACATGACAATAATTTAATTACAAACCCAATATAAGCAAATGCAAATGACAATATGAGAATTGTACGTTGGAATGTAGAATAAAATCTCAACTTACATTTCCAATAGAACCCAAGTTAGTTTTCTTTTACATTACTTACAATGTCATTTTTACTCCAAATAAAATAAGTAAAACTAAACCCAAAACAAAACTCACTTGGATAAATGTTTGCAATTTGCCTTCTCCTCATTTTTATGTGCATGTGAGTTTCTTTATTTTCTTTTCTTTTTTGTGCTATCACACACCACATAAACTCTCTCTCTCTCTCATGGAAAAGTGAGTAGTTAAAACCCTTCAAAGTCTACATAAAAAATGGAATAGCTCAGTTATGATTCAACAAGATTAAGACATTAACTTCTTATTTCCCCATGTCCCCCATTTCGTTTGGTAGAATTACAGTCTATCCACCAAAAATATCCACTCGATAGACCCAAACAAGCCATCAAACCTAGGAGGTTACTAGTGGCAGTCAAGCTCCCAAAATATTAGTAGTGGAAATTAGGGTTCCCACCAAGCTCACTCAAACTACAAGTAAAAATAAGTTTGAAAAGAACCCAAATGTTACAATATGAAAAATCTGACAAAAACTACATATATTAAATATGTATTCCTTTTATGGAAGGAACAACTCCAAATCAAATGCCTCTTAAGGGGGTTACCTCCTTTAGAGCAAGGCTCTATTACAAATTTTTTTTGATACTTTATAACACCATATACCCCCATACTTTACTATTTCCTACCTATTTTTCTCTATATGTTAGTGCATGTGGGATTATTCTCTATCCTATTATACCCCTTTAGGTCTAGTACATTCCATCCCCCTTAAATATGTTTCACCCTCAAAATAGATAATAAATAAGAGGAGGACCAAATGAAAGCCAAACCAAAAATAAAGTGAAGACTAGATGGAAGCTCTACCATGTGTGCATTTCTACTTCCACTTCTTCTATTTGTGTTGTGATAGGAGCATGTACAATAATAAAGTGAACATAAGCACTGAAATAGGAGGTAGATGTGTATAAAGATGAATGTGTGGACTAACCACAATTAGAATATGGTAGTGAGAGTCAAGTAATGAAAGTTGAATCTCGATGATGATCACCTCAAATCTAAAATAAGGGTGCACAAAATAGTTGTCCTTGTAAACCAACTGAGGGTACATGTCATCCCCCTTAGCATTGCTTCTTGAGTGAGATAGAGCCTTGATTCCCTGCTTTGGATCTATGATTATCAGCTTGGGCTCATCTAGGGTCTACTCAAACATAGTGATTACCTGAATGGACTCGTTAGAGTAGTGCTCAAGCACTTTTGGTGCTTATTCTGGTACTTTTATTGTTTGGAGATGTTGTTAGTGGATGCAATCTTCAATGAGTTTGGCTAATCCTACCACTTCCATCATTTCCTGAGGTTTCCATATTTGGACCTCCACTAAAATCTCCTCTTGAAGTTTGTTGATAAAGCAATGAATGAAGAATGTAGTAAAAGTGTCATTGGTGAATGTCTCGAACTCAATCTAATATTCCCGAAGTGTGTTGATTTATTGAAGCTTAGTCAATGCATTAGTGGAAAACCCTATGATAATTATAAGTTAAAGTGATGGAGAGAATGTTGGCTTCAATTGAAAATGTGTCCTTTACAAAATGACCAATAATTTTGATTTTTTTATTTTTATTTTTATTTTTAATTTTTTTTCCAATACATGTAGTCACTAAAACTATGATAACTTCTACAATACTTAACAAAATTTAAAAATTAAAACTATTCTATAAAGTTAAAAATAAAGTACACAAAACCCAAGAATGATTTGATGCAATCTATTACAATCTAAGAGCAATTTAACAAAAACTAGGTAGGTTTTTTGTAAGAAAAAATTGAAACCAACACTTGAAAATAATAGATTTGGGCTTCAAATTTTGACTGAAGAAAGAGATATAATTGTAGATATGATTATTAAAAAAAACCCAATATTTAATGGATAAATTGGAATTGTTCCATAAACCTCCAAAATATCCCTGTAATATAAACACATTACAAAAATACCTCAAATTTTATTGCGATGAAAAAAAATAGCCCTAGAAAGTGCTTTGATACCAAATGAAAAGAACCTCACTTCAATCTGAATGCTACAATATGGAAAATCTGATAAATACTGCATATGTTAAATATGTATTCTTTTTGTGGAAGGAATAACTCTGAATCATAGGCCTCTTCAAGGGGGCTACCTTTTTTAGAGCAAGGCTCTATTAAAATTCTTCTTCGATACTCTATAACACCATATACCCCTATACTTATACTATTTTCTATCTATCTCTCTATATATGCCAATGCATGTGGGATTATTCTCTATACTATTATACCCCTCTAGGTACATTACATTAGAGGGGTATAATAGGATAGAGAATAATTCCACATGCATTAGCATATAGAGAGAGATAGGTAGAACATAGGATAAGTATATGGGTATATGGTGTTATAGAATATCGAAGAAGAATTGTAATAGAGACTTGCTCTAAAGAAGGTAGCTCCCTCAAAGAGGCCTATAATTTAGAGTTGTTCCTTTCACAAAAAGAATATATATTTAATATATGCAATATTTGTCAGATTTTTCATATTGTCACATTTGGGTTCTTTTCATCTAGTATCAAAGCACATTCTAGGGCCATTTCCATGATCGTGATCCTTGTTACAAGGTCATTTTCATGATCATTGTCAATTTTTCAGACATATTTTGAGAGGCATATTTGGGAGCTTTATGGAGCAAGTCTAAGAAATGCATATTTTCATTTTTTGCCTTAAAAAAACCCAACATTTTTTCTTCAATTTGATTGCAAATGGTAATGAATCAAGCCAAATATTTTCTGGGTTTTGTGCATCTCTATCTTATATTTTCATAACATTTTAAATTTTAAATTTAATTAGATATTGTAGAATTTATTGAAGTTTTAGTGACTTTTATTATTTATAAAAAAATAAAAATAAAAACAAAAAATCAAAAAAAAGAGTGAGTGTGTTTTTAATTTTTGAATCCATCTTTTAGTTGTCATGGATATTTATAATTTATGTAGAGAATTGAGTATACTTCTTCAAACTAGCATGATTTAAGAATATCAAACATCATTTGAACACATTGCTAATCAGACTGTAGGCTTATCTGAGAATTTCCTCATAACTTGCTTTATTAATGAACTCAATGAGGAACTTCAAGAAGATGTTTAAATGTCACAACCTCAATCCATATGGAAGCACGAGGCTTAGCTAAGCTTATTGAAGATAGTATCAATTAGGAAATCTCCAAGACATCTTCATTCTAGCATATCGGCACAACACCACCTCTCAAGGCCATCAAATGTCTCTCCATAGATGCCATTGATTCACTTTTTGATACACCTCAGCAAGTTTTAAAAGAGCCCATTTAGGAAATCATCATGCTCGAGCAAGCCCCCAATGAGCCCAAGATAACATTTATAGAGTCCAAGTAGGGAATTGAGTATTCAAATCCCTCAAATAAAAATGCTAAGGGGGATGGCATGTATCCTTTATTAGCTTATCAAGCCAACTATTTTGAGTACCCTTGCTCTTATTTTAAGAATATGATCATCATGCTTTAAATTTCACTTCAAATTTCAGTTATAGTGCTCATGTTTACCTTGTTGATGTGCAAGTTCATATATGAGCATAGACAAAAGAAATGGAAGCATAGAATGACACATGGATGTGCCTCTATCTAGTCTTCATCCTATTTTCATATGTATGGTCTGACCTTCATTTTGTCCTCTTATTTATTATCATGTTTTGAGGGTGAAACATATTTAAAGGGGATGGAATGTAATTTACCTAGAGAGGGGTAGAATAGTAGAATAATGAATAGTGGTTGAGTACCACATGCACAAGAATAAGGATTTGGATAGATTAAGATAGTATAAATAAAGTGGCAAAGGCCATTATAATGCATCCAAGAAGTTATTTGTAAAAGAGCATTGCTCTTAAGGAGGTATCCCCCTCGAAGCGGCAAGTGATTTAGAGTGATTCCTTCCATAAAAGGAATACATATTTAATATGTGCATTATTTGTCTGATTTTCCATATTGTAGCATTCAAGTTGAAGTGAGATTTTTCTCAAAGTAACCAAAGAAAGAGCTAGAACCAACACTTCAAAAAAAGTGCCATCAAATGTAAAACCATAAATCAACTTTGCATCATATCATTTCCATGTTATGCCATACATACCATGGATTTGGATGCAAATTCCATCATTTTCAATAGAAAAATGATAATCACATAATTCAAGTCGATGGACTAAGGTCCAATTAACTAAGACCAAATAAAATACCAAACCAAGAAGTTAATAAGGCAACATAAAATCATTTATAAGGTGATAACCACTACCCTTTTAAAATGTGGTAATTCATAAGCAAAGAAAGATAATAAAAATGATGACGAAGGCCAAATTAAAAAAAACCATATAATATCCAACCATGCCCACATACCACGTAAAATTACATTATCACAAGTTTAGGCTAGATCGTAATCACTTCTATCTCTTGAAACCATGTTAAAATATAGTTCCAACCAAAATGGCAATCTGACTCCAATCATCCATTTGGATTTTGAATAAAATAGACAATCATATTTAATAGGAGAAATAAATCAAAAAATTAAGGCAATATGTAATAAAATGATACTCAAACATCTGCACTTAGACGAAGAGTCAAACGAATAAAATGCACTCAATAATCAACAAACAGACTCATAAATCAATGGTTATTTTTGGAAACTTAAGCATCTTAACTCTTATTGTCAGAATGTAAATGACTTGCCACGTACACACCCTATCATCCAGACTCCATCGATCAAACCTAGCTCATTTGAGTTCTTGTAGTCATAAAAATAAGACATCAATAGTTTCTAAACCATTTATGACATTAAATTTTCATAACTAAATAACAACTGCGATTAACACATCATTATCATAATAATGACATAATCAACCAAATAATTAGAACATCTAAATCATGTCCATGATCTTACAATCATAGTAATCAAAAAACATATAATATGTCATCCCAACGTCAAATAAAAATAGTCAATAACTTTTAAATGGTTCCAAAAATTGGATTATGATATGTTGTTGATGTGCTTATTGCCTTTACTTACATATTTACTATCCCTTGCACCTAGGCTAATACAACAAACATTTAAGAGAGCTCAAGAATTTTTTAAAAAGGTTTAATAACTTCACCTTGGTATTAAACCACTATACAAACATTTCAATTACAATCATGTATGGAGTAGTAGTATGTTAGAGTGTGAATAAATGCATGCAATGGATGTAGCATGTGATGATTACGTGTGAAGGGTTGAATATTATTTGTTATGCTATAAATGTTAATCATAAGATCTAGAATACATCTTAAAACAAAATTTTGGGTGTATTTTCTATGGCATGGAACTTGAGAGAAACACCTTGTCTTGAAAGGGTCCAGTCGGTGAAACTTAGAGTGGAATATTCACCTAGTTTATGGATTAGCCACTTCCACAGATAATATTTTTAGTGTTGATGGTTGTTATTTTATCTTGATTTCCTTCAATTCATTCATGTCAATCTCTTTTTTAACCCCTTACAACACCTCCCAAAGGGTTCTTTCTTCATCATTAGTATTGCACTATATAATTTTCAACTCATGTTTGAATTTATTGCACTTTCTGTCTATTTGCTCTCCTAGCTCTTCTATATCCTGGATAACATTATTTTTCTTGAATTTGTCCTTTCTCTAGTATATTTCAGTTTCTTTTTATTTATGCTTCTACTTACCACTGATAAAGTGTGCATTAATTACTTGTGTTTGTGTTGTGAAGTTAAATAATGATTTCTAAGCCTTATTCACTTCAACCTATAGCTTATATAATAAATCCTCATAGATTTTTATTTGCTCATCAACATAAATTTGTGTTTTCTCTAGTTCACTCAGTCTTGCCTCTGGCCACTTCCTCTTGTTTTTCTTTCTCTAATAATTGGTCAACCACAACAGTAAGCTTATCCATAACCTTCTTACTTTTCAAATTAACCATTTCTATGACATCTAGGTGATCTATAATAGTTTTTTGGAAAATTTGTAGAGCCTTTAAATCCTTTTTGGCCAGCTTTTGATCTGATCGCACATACTCCCATTCAACATATTTTATCTACTTTTTTTAAATTTTCATGGCTACATTATTTTAGACATTTTGGAGTGAGACCTATGAAGACATTTTCATAAGTACATAACCAAACTAGACCTCTATGAGTTTTGTAAATTCCATGTACACTAATTCACACCCTTCATGCATGGTATGAGGTTCACCCTTTGCCAAATAATTAAGAGATTTTTCAAATAACAATTCATATATATAGTTTTCAAAGTAGAATAACATGCATCAATGTATATACCCCTTGAATTTTATGATACATAAATAATTATTCATCATTTATATTTTATTTCATATGTTCCTTTACATTAAGCTTGAACTCTCCTTCCTCATCTTTTGTTATTGTATATTCATTTTTAAGTTCCTCTAAATCAACATCTATAATTTTTCACTCTTCATTAATTTCTTCTTCTCTTACTTTCTCTTCCTTTCCTTTCTATCTCATTTCCTCTTTTTATGCATCTGCTCTTTCATCCTCCAAGTCCTCCTCTCCTTATATCTTATCCTCTTCCTCAATGTACTCTATACAAACATCCCCTAGCCCATCCAATCTTAAACTCCTTTGTAATTCATTTACTTATACAGTTTCCTCATGCCTCTAAATACTTGTATTCCCCTTTAGGATCATTTTATAGCATAAACCATTCTACTATTCCTTCGACATCAAACTCTTTAGTTGTTTTGGGAAAGGGTGAAAATCTCTATTTAATCTTTTCCATCTCCAGTTATAGATGAAAAGACTACTGATTGGTAGGCGTATGTTTTCATAATGAAACAAATGAACTTAAAGGTGATGAAATGGAGTTTTAAGGGGAATGAGGAGGTGGTGATGGTTGTATAGGTGGTGTAAATAGAGGTTGTGTGGGCTAGATAGGTGATGATGATTATTCACATACTTGTGTTTGGGTCCCCACTTTTAGCACAATACACTATCTCTTTGAAAGTGGCACCTCATCTTTTGAATCAATGTGATGCACATCTTGTTCTTCTAGTCATTCTTTAGCTTCACACTTTCTACCTTGTGATTTCTTGGGCATCCTATTGATTTAAGCCTAAGGCTATTATTCAGTCTTTTTCATTTTCTTTGGGGCCCTTGCATCCTCTCCATTATCTTCAATTGGCTCAGTGTGACCCATTTTTTTAGCCAATTTTTATTTCTCTTTCTTATCTGGCTTGACGCTTGAATTTATTATTTTTGGGCTTTAACTTGTGGTAGATTCGTTAACCCTAAATTAGATATGGGGTTATATCTTATGTTGGCATTATAATAGAGTTTAGAATATATAAATGATAATGCATAAAGGTGATAATGAGATCTTCAGCAGGCCAATCAAGTGTTGAACTTAGATATAAACATACACTAAATTTATTCTGCTAAGCATAGGCTAATTATATAAATTAAAACTAAGTTATGTATGGAAATAACAAAGAAGTAATATACTTAGTTGAGTCTAATGCTAAGATGGTGTTGGATATAAGATGGGTATAAAATAGTCTAGAAAATGATTCTAAAATAGTCATCAGATTTTGGATCTAATACTCCTGGAGATATAGACACTAATGTCATCTTGGAATGGTTTCATCAACGTTATTTTTTGGGTTTGATGTAAGTTTCCTATATATATAATATCTATTATAAAAGGATGTGACCACGTAGATGCTTTTAGGTATGACTTCGCCTTTGCTCTGGTGAATTCAGATATAGGTCATAGATAGTCACTCGTCATAAATTTGTAAAACCCTAGTTCTTCATCTTCATTGTGACCTTAGGGGGAAATGGGTTAGTGGGCACATGGTGTCAAGCTAACCTTAAAGACCCCAGTATTAATGGGAATTGCCTATATATCCAATGTTCTATAAAAGAGCCTCATACTCATATAGTTCTCCCCTGCATGTTAGCTTGTGTGTGAATCATGTAATATGTGGAAAGTAAGTACAATAGAGACATAGCTTGTAACATGGAAAATCAAGCTCGTGGGCTACTCCTTTAGTACTTCAAACATGTAGATATGTTGTACCTATGACTAGTATGGAAATAGGGAAGCTTTGTTCAATTTAATGCTTGATAGAGTGTTTTTGATAAGTTGGTTGGTCTCTTTGGTGTTTTGCTAGGTGAGGAATGAATGAGCATTGATCTTGTATTTATATCAATTCATTTATAACTCACATTAAATCACTTAGGCCAATAATTGGGATACATTTCATTTTAAAAATAAATGTCTTTAGGGCATTGGAAACTTGCATCAGGTCAGGACGCTAATATCAATGCTAGTGTCTATCCTATATGTTAGTGTCTAAGGAGCATGAAAGTAGATACAAGTTCAAAAATTATAGAGATGGAAGATAAGTAAATTTTAAGCATTCTGGGAAAGATAAAAGGCCTAGGTCATCAACATATGATTATTCAAACTAAGAGGTATAGGCCAAGGGATATAAGATAGAGCAGATGTGAGATTTGTGGAAGTGAAAAAGGTCCAAAACTAAAAAGAATAGCCAAGGTTTAAGTTTTCCAAGTGTACAAGACTAAGGTGCCTTATAGTCCATAAATATCTTCTTCATTTCCACCCCCCCCCCTCATTTAATCTAATAATGAAATTATTAGTTTAAAAGAAGGGAATGTATACCTAGGTGTGTAGAACATACCTTGTCTTTGCATGTGCCCAATTTGAGCACTTTGATGGTGACTGATTTACAACCAAGAGAATGTTATAGTATATAATTAGTGCATATAATCTAGGTTGAAAGTAATTGAAATTGAAATAACAAGGTTTGGGAGTAGACATGTGTGTTGATGTAACCCCCTTGCCTATTGGCAAGTTATTTTGAAAAAGATGTATCGTTGTAAGGCTCTAAAACTAAGATTACGAAAAATATAGATAAAACTTGAAAATGCATATGTCCATGGAGAGAGAGAGAGAGAGAGACCCATGTCCCCAACCTTGGATCAAAATTTAGTTGCCACCTAGAAGTTAAGATTAGCTTAGCCGTGTAACCCAATGATACTTATAACCTGATGAGGGTAGATGATGTAGTCAAGTCCAACCTAAAAATTTGAAAAGATTGAGTGATTTAATCATCTCAACCATACCAAAAAGTGAACCAACTACTGCAGTAGATTGACTCAATAAAGTCCGTAAAAGTCTAAAAGGTATTAATACGAAAAAGTTTGTGATGTGGTAATAGTTCATATAAGAGTTTTGAAATTTGAAATTGATTTGGATTTTGTAATATTAGGCACATATAACATATCATATGCACCTTAGATATGTCTCATGTTGAAACTATGTATAATAATAGTACCAATGTATAGAATTTTACCACAACTATGAATTTGAATCATATAACTATGTGCTTTGGCCAATTTTTTAAAACTATGAAAGTATGGAGAACATGATTCCAAATCGTGCCCCCACTATGTATGGAGAAATCTAAAAACTAACATACCAATATGGAGAACATGTTTCCAAAACATGCCCTTACTATAATCTAGAAATGTTGAATACTGAATAAGTGTGGATAACATGCTTCCAAAGCATACCCCCTCTGAATCTAAAAATGTGAATGTGTGATAGCCATGCCCATATGACATGCCCCCACTGAATTTGAGAACTGATATAAGGACCAAGAACTGAATGAATGTGGAGAACATGCTTCCAAATCATGCACCCATTGAATCTAGAAAGTATTCCAAGTGTGGATAACATGCCTCTATGACATACCCCCCCTCTAAGGTGAGGGAAATATAAGAAATGGTATTTAACTACCTGAAAATGATAATACAATTGTATAATATATGCATTTAACCATGTAGCATATAGAAGGAACATGTCTAGATAGATATAACACTGAAGTGCATAAAACTAATGTAATCACATGAAGGCCTAAGATACATGATAAGGAACATGGCAATGTCTAGATAGTAACAATACAAGATCAACAAGAAAATAAGCACACACACAAGAGCACTCAAAATCAAGTCAAAAGGCAATGGTACATTGAGACTACAAATAAGGGGCATGTTCAAATGCCACACAATCAAAGGGATATGACTTATTCAAATGTCCATAAAATCAAGGATGACATATTCAAATGTTCATACAACAAACAATGACATATGAAAATGTCAAAATAAGTATACATAAGCATTGGGGTCCTAAGCAAAGGAACATATTCAAATGCTCAAATAAGGCATACAATATAAAGGCAAGACACTCAAGAAAGTGCATTAAGTAAATCATAAAAAACCGGCATAAACATGTCATGGTAGCTAACAGATCTAATGTGTTAGTCAAAAAATTGTCAAGTGTATAACATATCAAGTACCTTATGTAAGATATAATCATGAATAAAGGAATGTGTAAGTACATATATAAGCTCAAAAATTATAATTTAGAGCGATCATTGAACCATATAACCTATGTGTATCAAGATCAAATAAGTGTATGCCCCCAATATCCTCATGACATGAGTAGAAAGAAAGCCTGACATCTAAAATAGGAATAGGTCATATATTTGTGTATACATGTATCAATTTAAGTAGAAGTGTGACACACATGTGTGTATATAGAAGTAACTGAATATGTCATCCATCAACATGAAACTAACATATCGATGCCAAGGAGTCAATAGAACATGTAGGTGCTAGGAGTGTTTTTAGATTTTTGAATGTTTTTTATTTTTTTTGGTGTTTTTGGAATATTTGAAGACTCTAATCAAGGAAGTAATCATCATCAAAAGATGTAGGACTACCTAAAAAATTTCTCAAACTTTGTTTATACCATTGCATCACCACCACTTTAATGTTCTTACTTAATAGTTTACCTGAAGCTAATGATGTAGGCAAATAATCATGGCCATCATGTCATATACAAATTTGTGTATCCATATTAAGAAAATTAACACACATGTTTGTAGTATCTATCTTAGCATGCCTTTTGGATATCCAATTTTGTCAAAATTTTAATTTCAAATGTGGTTCATGTCTAATATACATATGATCAAAGTTTCCACATGTGGACCATAGGTGATAGGTAATCAAATGTATCCTCAAGATTTTGGCATTAATGAAGAGTATGTTAGCTCATCTATAAATTGTCCCAAATTTTTAAGAAAATTGGTGTCAAAAGTTGTATCCCACTTTTTATCAAATTATATATGGTGGCAATATACCCCATCAATATCAGCAGTAATGGTTAAAAACTCATGTTTTGGTCACTTTGAGAGATGGATTTTTTTCGAAAGATCTGAGGGATTTTATCTTTTCCTCATGTTGGACACAATATGTATGCAACCTTCATTCTTATATTTTTTAGTTCATAATGATTGGTATGATGGCCACTGATCTAATGATATTTATAATATGGTATTGAGTCTTCAATGGGTAGAAGTCTACTACATGATATGTGTTTGGTAGAAGGTAAATAAATCATTAAATACTAAATTAGCATAGGTAACATGGTATCAAGAGTATCTTTCTATTTTTTGATCTATAAAATTTGTTGTGGAGTCTTTTGACAAGACTCCACATTATTCACATGATGATTTTGCATTTGACCCTTATAAGGTTGACTCAGTGTTTTCGACCAAGATGGGTATGTGGAGTACAAGCATTTATGTTGGAGGAAGAATGGAGCATGGTAAAATTGTGAAGTGTAATAAGAGGACACATGTGTAGAGTATATGATTTTATCTTTTGTTTAAGTTTTGTATGTATTCAACCTTGTAAGCCTAATCAGGCAATTGAAGAATGCGAAGAGTCTTTCACTTTGTATCTCGAAAGGCTAGAATGTGAAGAGACAATAGATTGTAAAAGACAATATACATATATATATATATATATATATATATATATATATATATATATATATATATCACTTTATTTTTATAGGATATGGTTCAGATGTGTTGATAGAGATTAATAGAATTATTCTATTATGGTTTTCCTAATCTTCTTTTATACATGGTTAATGCACAATGAGTACTCTATTTTACTTTAATATATTATCGAATGCTATGCTGGTTATGTTTTATCTTATGTTAACATCTATTTTCTTCTTGATCTTAGGTGCATCATTATATATCATAGATGGTCAATAATATTGTAGTCTCTTTTGTGCCTATTGGTACTCTCCACTACACAAGTTATCCCTATAATTAGCATGTTCTGGACTATTTCCAAGAACCTCTACTAAAAATGGTGTGGTGAGCATGGAACCTATTTGGATGAAATATGTTGAGATGGCTTCCAGGGCAAAGAGACGTAGAAATATGGTCAGATGAGGGAATACAAAACTTTGTGGCAAAAAGCATGAAGAGTCAGAAAAACTACATAGGGGATTATCTGAGAATACATCTATGGTGAGATCTATGAAATTTTCTGATGCAAGTTGCCTAGATTGTTAGTTGTGTGGCTAGCTAGATTAGAATATTATTACTTTGGTTCAAGGAGAACATAATTTATAGTCTCAACTGAGGAAAAATTAGAAAGACTATGTAACCTAGATATTGATTAGTCTTAAGCTATATATTATTGGATAAAGACTAAAATCGATGACTATATTATTGAGTTTATAGTATGAGGATACATAGCTTTTGAAAATGCATAAGATCAGTTTGTCCAAGTAATTAGAGGAAATTTTTATAGTGACTACCTTTGTTGATAAATATGTTGGTTGTGGAAAAGGCCATGGTGCCTCCTCCAACCAACATGGAGTAGTCACGTTGGGCACCATAGGGGTGTGTGTAGGAGGAAGTGAATGACAAAGAGCTGAGTAAAAGGAACTTAAACCTGATCCCAAAAAATAGAAGGTGAAAAGGCTCAGAGTGAGAAGAAAATTATGGGACTAAAAAAGGAACTATGACAATAAAGAAGGTGGAATAATACAAAAGACCTAGAAGTAACTACAAATAGAACTACAAGCAGAGAATAAACTGCTAGAGTTGGAGAAATACAAGAAAAAGATGCTAGATAAGAGAGGTTTTTGAGTGAAGATGTGGAAACTATTGAAAGAAAAGGGTATGTGGAATATGAGAAAGGCCCCAGTGAGGAAGAAGATGCTGGAAACAGTGTTGCAAAGGTAGAACAATTAAAAAGTGTAGATAGATCACAGTTAAGGGAAGGGTTTTTAGTTGGAATTGGGGAGGAAATTTCCTAGGAAATTTTTTAAAATTGAAGGCAATAATATTTCAGGTTCAAGTTCAAAGTTATAATAAGTTAGAAATAAATAGCATTCATTTCAAGGGTACACATTCCCCAATCCCAATTTATTTATTAAAGGTAGAAAAAGTATAGAAATAAAAGTGGATTCAAGTTGGTTTGCTTCTTTTAATAACAAATTTGGAAAGCTTAGTGTAGAAACTAAGCAGGCATTAGAAATAAATAAGTTACAAGAGGTAGGATTTATTTTTACTCCTAAAAAGATTAGTGCGTAATAGCTTGTAGTAGTAGTGAACACTATGTAGTCTCCAAATATTGCAATAATAAGTGTGCAGTCACCACTAGTCATAATTGTTAGTACTTAGACATCTATAGTAACAAATACCATCTTACCAATTATGATGCTCAATGCAAGTATGTCCATGCTTTTAATGCCATGTGATGGGTTTATGGACCCTGAACAATACTTGGTAACCTATGAAATGAAATGGATTATAAAAGGGGTAACATAGGATGATGTGAAGATGTGCAAACTCGTAGCAGCTTTGGCAGGATGAGCCTTGAAGTTTATTTGAAAAATAAATGCAAATGCCCTTGACCTTGCATAATTTAAATATTTGCTAGTAGTAAAATTTAAGATAGAAATGTTATAGTCAAGTCATTTAAAATGTGGAGGAAATGTGGCAAAAATTTAGAGAAATGGTTGGAGAATATGATCACAGGTTTTTTGATGTCATGAACAAAATTGATTTTATTTTAGAAGACAAAGACAAAGATGTTTGGTTCATAGAGGGTCTACAACAAAGAATAAGGTTCACTATTGCACAATCCCAGTTCTCCACCAAGGTTGATGCTTAGTTTGCTACCATACAAGTAGAAAAGATAGAAGATTATGTAGATCTTCCATTGACAAGATCAAAAGTAGAAGTTAAGTTAGATGTTTTTATGAGGAAGTTGAATTAGATGCATGAAAATGATAAGCCTAAATTAGGCTTATGGTGAGTAGAATATGACCATGAGGGACATCATATGAATGATTATCCAATAATTAAAATAGAATTTTGTGAAATATGTACGGTAGTTGGACATCCTACATCTAAGTGCCATCTTCTCCAAAAATATATCTAAAAATTCAAAAAACATGTACTATAATTTTTTCAAATCTTCAAATCATGATGAGATAAATTATCAAGCTTTGAAAGAATTAAACTAAGATATAATGAAGAACATATTCATAGTTCTGGGTCAACAAATACCAATTGTGAAGCAAGTAATTCTAGGACCAAATGTGGAGATGGCAAATGCAACGCAAGGTAGTCCAAGATGGATGCCTTTGTCACCTCAATATCAAATGCCTTCATCACCATAGTATCAACCACAAGGCCTAGAAAACTAGAATAATATGTCATCTCCCTCATACCAATATTCTAGACAGTATGTACAAACCTAGAATAATATAAATCTTTAACTGACAAACTAGACTCCAAGTTTTTCTCAGCACCAATATGGGGGATGTGATGTGCAAACAAATCAGCAAGGATGATATGCTAGACAAAAATCACAAGGGTAAGGATATCAATAGAATAAAGGTGGATATATAGGGGAATATAGGGGCAAATATCATGGTGGATATCAAGGAGGTCATAACAATGATAATTGATAAGCTCAACCCCCTATGCAATGTTATCTATGTGTCACATATAACCATTATGCAAGAAACTACCCCACCAACCCTCAGAGACAAGTCTATTGTGTATAGTACAGGGTCAAAAATCAACATCAAACAAAAGATTTCCTAATTTTTAAGAAACAAAGAAAGGAGAAGCCAGTGCGCAATGTAAATATGATTAATGCACAACCAAAGGAAAATGCATTTGTGTAATATGTCATAAGGCAACAAAGAGATGAATAAGGCATACCTCCTTTAGAAATGCCTCAAGATCATGGATTTATAAAAGTTTAGTGAGATAAAGATCCTAATCCTACTATAGAAAAGAATTTGATGTATCCAGTTATGTAGGTATTATAGGAAATACAATAGAAACTAGTTTCCAAGGATGATAACACATATATTGATGCTCAAATGTATGGGCAAATTATTATGATAATGAGACAAGAGGGTATTTCAACTACATCAACAAATCTAATGAAACTACTTAGTACACTGCACAATGAGGATATATCCCAAAACATCACTAATCTCTTACACAATCTCTTAGAGTGTGCATAGCGTGGATAAACAAGGGTCGACAAAGTAGTTTGGTATATTAAGACAAAGAAGCCTTGGTATGTGGATTCATGAATGGATATTGAGTTGGTTAGATATAAAATTATAAATGCAGTATTAGACTTTAGAAGCATAGTCAATACAATTCCTCGATCAACCTGGGAAGCTATTGGTTGACTAAATTTGAGCTACAGTCTAGTAACATTGAGCTTGGTAGATTATGGTAGGGTCAAACCCATTGGTAGGTTAGAAGATGTTGAAATTAAAGTGGCTAAGCTTAGTTTGTACAGGGACTTTGAGGTGATCGACATGAAGATAGTAGAGACGCATTACCCTGCCTTAATCAGTAAGAAATGGGTTTATGATGGCCAAGTATCCATGAATACTATGTGTAATCAATTAAAATCACATTATAAAGATAAAATAGTGGTCGAATACTATGTGTAATCAATTAAAATCACATTATAAAGATAAAATAGTGGTCATACCCTTGAATAAGTTTGATCAAAATCCATATATCATCCCAAAAGAGATAGAGTCTCCTTATACTTATGGGGATAATAGTTGGTTTACAGTGGGTACAAATGAAAGGCAAAATGGGGTGTGATTTGCAAAGTGTTAGAATTGAAAACTAGGTAAAGCAAAACAAGAATAATGACTAGTATTCAAACCTATAATAATAAAGTCTCTAATTAGGTAGGCTCACATTGAATATTCTGTTTATCCTTCAGTGCATTTGCTGATAAGATTTGAAGAAAACTTCTTGTATAATACTAGTGCAACTATGATGGATATTGAACCAACCCCAAAAGTTATTCTACAATGGGATTTTGCATCATTTATAAGTGGTGATTCAGGCATGCACAAATTGAATTAGTCTCATAGAGATAATGAGTTGTGACCTCTGTGCATGATATTCATTGTAAAATGCCAGATACCTCAATACTTTATGACAGAGGATCTCAATCCATTCATATTGAGGCTTGAACACCATGTATTAGAAGTGGATCAATGATTTAGTGCACTCAACTATGTACTAAATAAAATTACTGTGACATGGTGGGTAGTACATAAAAACTCAAAAATGTAGTGGGAGGAAGCATGCAAAGTCTTACGTGTAAGGTTTCAGCTATCAACTAGTGTTAAATCATAATGGCCTTTCTTTCAAGAAGGTTAATGCCTAGAATTGCACATCCATCAGTGTGTGGATATATGGACCACACAAGGAGTGGAACCATGATATTGGGTGCACATATTTAGCCATACCCTAACACCTCTACCAACAACTTGGTATATGCATCAAGAGCATAGAAGGAAACCAAACATTAGGCACAACTTCAGCAAGATTTCATTCAAACTTTTGTGTTTGAAGATGATACTCCATTAGTTAATAATGCCTTGCATAAAATTAACATTTTTATATTTCATGGATGAGCAAAAGATTTAGCAACTATAACTAAATCATCATCTCATCAGGAGGCTACACAAGACTTGGATCTCGCACTGTGCAATTATAAAGATAACCAAAAAGAATAATTTTTTGTTCAGGCATATAATAGAATAATTAATGATCTAATAGAATCAAGTGATAGTGATAGTGATGGAGATCTCAATCTAGAGGGTTTCTTTGAGCCACAATGTGAAGATGAACCTAAACTAGTGCAAAACATAGATCAAGTAAGAGAGGAGAAATTGCACAACATTAACAATCCACAATGAGAAGGTAAACACATTCTACAAGATACTCTACCTAGTGGATTAGGTAATATATATCAGGAACCTTTGTGAAAGATTGAAGGAAATATTGGGATAGAGTTAGCTCCTAAACTTGCAATAGTGGGAGATTATTGGGGACAAGAGAAAATCTCTGAGGACTTGCAACAATTAAGGGATTATCAAGATGTGTTTCCAAGCCAATCATCAAAGGTAAAAGGTGTAGATCCATCTCTGGGATAAATCCATATAGAACTAAAAGAGTTTGTGTGCCCTATTAAAAAATGACCTTACAAACTCAATCCTAATATCAAAATCAAAGTAAAGTTTGAACTTGATCAAATGTAAGAAGCTGTAATAATTTATCCAGTTGAAAAGACAGAGTGGGTGAGACCCATGGTTGTTCAACCTAAGAAAACAAGAGAAATTCAAGTGTGTGGCAACTATTGTGCACTCAATGATGCTTGTGTTAATGATCCATTTCCTATTCCTTTTATATATGAAGTCCTTGAATTCATGGTTGGGCATGAGATATATTCATGTATGGATGGTTTCAATGGATATCACCAGATTCCAATTGCTAAGGAGAATCAGGCTAAGACCACCTTCACTATTGAATAGAGATCATTTACATACAAAGTAATGCCATTTGGTTTAAAAAATGAACCAAATGTATTTTTTAGAGCTGTGGTAAACACATTCAAATATTCCATTCATGATTTCCTAGAATTCTATCTAGGTGATTGGTCTGTCTTCTCTCTATTTAAAGAACACTTGTAAAAACTAAGATTGATGTTGGAGTGTTGTCAGACTTTACACATCGCTTTAAATTTAAATGTGTCTATTCTTTACACCTTTTTGTGTCTTGCCAGGCCATGTTGTGTGTAATGATGGTATTCTGGTCAACCTAGCTAAAATTGTTGTCATATTAGGAATGACACCTACCAACTCAATTGAAGTGTGCATATTCCTTGGTCATATGAGATATTATCAAAAGTTTATGAAATGGTATGCAACTATATTTGCATCCATGGAGAAACTACTATGTAAGGATACCAAATTTGAATGGACACTCTTTTAAGTTCATGTAGTTCTATATGCATTTATCCTAAAAATGAATCCAGATAAGGGCAAAATAAAAATTACACAAATAAATGAATGCTATTTTGCCCTTATCTAGATTCATTTAGTACTTTTTGCAAGTAGGTTTAGTTTATATGTGTCAGGACCCATAGGTTCAAATAGTTTATGTGGTAAGTGATCAAGTGGATCAAATTTTAAGTTTCAAATTTTCTCATATGTCATATCATAGGTTATATCATCATCATTATCATAGTAATCTAAAATATGGTCATCTTTTTACTCATCATTGACTAATAAAGAAAGCTCAAATGTTGGGGGTTCTTGTAGTTTTTCTAGATCTTTTGTTAATGGTTATTTTTCCTTATGCATATCTATGTGCACCTCAAATTTTAGTGACTTATTGGTATTTGGAGACAAAGGAAACATTTTACTTGACTCACCTATTTCATATGTACGGATATGCTCAAGAGGGATGGATTATTTAGGTGGTACTGTTGTAGGGATGCCTTTAATTTCAAAATGTATGATTTTGCAAAATTTGAAAGGTTCATCATCAGTAGGCATGGATGATAATGTCCCCTCATATATGAATTTTACACATCGATGAAGTGTAGATGGGAGAAATTCCATTAAATGTATCTAGGGTCTACCCAAAAGTAAACTATAATTTATGAATTGAGACATGACCTTAAAAGTAGTTGAAATCATTTTTGGTCCTAATGTCACATCTAATGTAATTTGTCCAACCAAAGGGCTATGTGAATTGTCGATCCCTTTTATGTGCATAATTGTGTTTTGAATAAGGTTTGTGTTAATACCCACGGTGGTTATGAATTGTATGCTACAAATGTTTAGGCCCGATCTAGTATGAACAAGAACTCTTTTGATACCTTTACTTTACATTGTCACTTGTATGAACAAAGACAAAGTTTGGTCAACGATATATTTGGATGGTAAATATGTTGGATCAAAGGTGATGACCTTGTTATTGTTCTTGAGATCTTTCACAATATCCACAAAATAAGTAGGCTCGATGTTACTTGGAACTTGTGTCTTACGCAACACCCTGTATAGTATATCCTTATAGATATTATACTGCTTTAGGAGCTCAACAATTAAATTTTTTGCATGTGTATTACTCAATTTATCAATTTCTCAATAATATCATGTCCCTTATATTTTATTTCAATATGAGGTTTAGGAGGCACCTGTTGTATATTAACAAGTGGAGGAATAAGTTGAGCAATCCTACCTTTTTGAGTAATAACAACATGGATAGCTGAATCTAATATAAGCCAAGGGTGAATAATGGGTGCATTATGATAGTTTGCATCTGAATAAGATAGGTAGAATTAATGGTTGAGAACATGCACGTTGGCATATAAATACTAGATTTGTGGCATTTTAAAAGGAATTTTGAAGAGAGACCAAGTGTTGTTTGTCTTTAAAACCCTTTCATTGTAAACATTAGGACAAGAAGGATCATGCAGGAACATAGGGTTTGAATCCCTTATGGATGGCTTGAACTAGGAAATTAATGTAGCAAACCATAGCAACTATAGAGTTTGGACCATGAAATAATTTACAAAGATGTCCATGGCAAACATGATTATAAAATTATAGCAATAAGGGATCAAGAACAACATAAATCAAAAAACCCTAATTGACTTAGGGTTTGATGTTCAAAGATTGAGTTCACCAAATGTTTAACCCTAAATTAAATATGGGGATATATCCTAATTTGGTGATATAATAGGGTTTATAATATATAAATGACAACGTATAAGGGTGATAATTAGATCTAAAACATGTCAATTGAGTGTTAAACTTGTATATAAGCATACACTTAATTTATTATGCTGAGTATAGGATAAATATAGAAAGTACAACTAATTTATATATGGAAATGACAAAGAAGTAATATACTTAGTTATTTTTAATGCTAACATAGTGTTAGATTTGGAACAAGTAGAAAACAATCTAGAAAATGATTCTAGAATACTTATCAAATTCTGGATCTGACGCTCCTAGAGCTCTAGACATTAACGTCAGCTTAGGATGGTTGCATTGATGCTACTATTTAGGTTCGATGCAAGTGTATTGTATGAAATATCTACTAGAAAAGGATGTGACAACCTAGATCATTATGGGTTTGACTTTTCCTTTATTTTGGTGCATTCAAATGTGGGTCATGGATTGTCATTTCTCACAAATTTATAAAACCCTAGTTCTTAATCTTCATTGTGACCTTGGAGAAAAATGGGTTAGTGGACACACAGTGTCGATCTAACCCCAAAAACCCTACTATGAATGGGCACTACCTGTATTCCAATATTCTAGAAAAGGGCCTCAAACTCATGTAGTTCTCCCCTATGTGTTGGCTTATGTGTGAACCGTGAAATATGTGGAAATTAAATACAATAGTTACATAACTTGTAACTTGAAAAATCAGGCTCTTAGGTTATTACTTTAGTACTTCAGACCTGTAGATGTGTTATACCTATGATTGGTATGTAAATAATAAAGCTTTGTTCAATTAAATGCTTGATAGAGTGCTTTTGATAATTTACCTTAGTCTCTCTAGTCTTTTATTAAGTGAGGAATAAATGAGGGTTGATCTTGTATTTATATCAATCTCTTTGGAGTAATAACTCACATTAAAGCACTTAGGTCATCCATTGGGATACGTTTCATTTGCAAAATAGATGACTTTAGGGCACTGGATACTTGCATCACGTTAGGACACTAATGTTAACTCTAGTGTTTGTCCTGGACGTTAATGTATAGGGAACAAGAAAGTAGGTAGAGGTTCAAAACTTGTAGAGATTTGAGACTAATAACATTTTAAGCATTATGAACAAGATAGAAGGCTTGGGTCATCAACATAAGACTGGTCTAACTAAAAGATATAGGTTAAGGGGCACAAGATAGAGCATATGTGAGATTTACATAAGCAATGAAGGTCCAAAATTGAGAGGAACAACCAAGGTCTGAGTTTGCCAAGTGTACAAGATTGATGTGCTCTATAATCCATAAATATCACCTACAAGATTATACATAATTGATTCCTTATTATTTCTCCCAAATCAATGTTTATATTAGTTAAGTCATCATCTGACTCATTCTCATCACTTGAAGTTGCCCTAGATGGATACCTCAATAATACCCTTAGGAATATAATGTCCTTATCATTTTTATGTATTTTCCACCTCTTTCGATGTATTTTATGTACTCTCCTTACTCCTTTCTCTAAATAACATACAAAAAAATCATAAGGAAATTTGAGCCAATCCGACATGTTATGATATTTCAAAATAATTTTTGCGAGTGAATAATCTCTCACTATTACAAACTCAACATATCCCTCGTATTCCTCATGTAAGGTTTGAGATATGTGTCATTCATTACCAAAATATAACATTAGGTTATCAGCCCATCTATCCATCTTAATCTTGTAACTTTTGTTAATAATATTGGTGAAGATGTGTTGTTGGTACCTTTGGGGGTCCAACTTGTGCCATATTGGGTATGACTAAACAATTTTTTCATAGTTTTCAAAAAAAATGGCTTCATCAAGTACCATAAGAATAAAAATTGCACT
Organism: Torreya grandis; assembly: GCA_037957365.1. Lineage (NCBI taxonomy): Eukaryota > Viridiplantae > Streptophyta > Pinopsida > Cupressales > Taxaceae > Torreya > Torreya grandis. Next base: position 1,557,047 of record JARHVA010001406.1, read on the forward strand.
CAATTAAAATCTATCACTAGTATTATGGGCCTATTATACACCCTATATGATATTATAAACAAGGTACTTAGAAATATTTACATTGTCTTCATAAATTCAATGTGTATTGTAGAGGTATTATTTATTTATAATTTATCATCTGCCACTTACACATAATTTTGAGTTGATAAAGTGCATTTTTTCCTTATAGCTTAACTGGTAATGTTCTCAATAGGGAATGTAGACCTTTCCTTTTCATAATTAAGTATCTTAGGTGGAGGACATGTTTCCAAAACATGCCCCCATTATAAACTAAAGACGTTGAATACTGAATAGGTGCAGAGAACATGCTTCCAAAGCATGCCCCCACTAAATTTGAAAACTATGAAAGTGTGGAAGCCATGACCATATGACATACCCTTGCTAAATTTGCAAATTGGTGTAAGTACTGAATACTGAGTAGATGTGGAGTATATGCTTCCAAAGCATGCCCTCACTATAATATGGAAATTGTGAATGTGTGGAAGTCGTGTCCATATGGCATGTCCCCATTGAATCGAAGAACTATTAAAAGTGTGGAGAACATGTTTCCAAAACATACCCCCACTAATTTATCCCCCCTTTTAGGTGAGTGAAAAATAGTACCTAGAAGTTTCTTCACCTTAAAAGGGTAAGACAACATAAAATATGTGATTGAAACCATGTAGCATATAAAAGGAACATGTCTAGGTAAATGTATCATTGAAGCACATAGAACTAATGTGATCACATGTAGGCCTAAGATTCATGATAAAGATCATTTAAATGTTTAGATATTAATAGTACAAGCACAATAAGCAAACAAGCACACACACAAGAGCACTAAAAACTAAGTCAAAAAGTACTGGTCCAAGAAAACCACAAATAAGGGGCATGTTCAAATGTCATAAAATCAAGTGGACATGGCTTAGTCAAATGTCCACAAAGCTAGGAATGACATATTCAAATGTCCATTCAATAATCAATGACATATTCAAATGTTGAAGAAGGCAAACATAGGCACAGAGGTTGCATACAATGGAGCATATTCAAATATTTGAACAAGCAAGGCAAGACACTGAAGAAAGTGCATAAAGTAAAGTATAAGAAATAAGCATAAACATGTCATAGTGGCCCATGGATCTAATGTGTTAGAAAAAAAAGTGCATAGTATATTAACTACCTTGTACAAGATATAATCATAGATAATAGGCATGTGTAAGTATACATGCACGCTCAAACATGATAATGTAGAATGATCATCTAATTATATAACCTATGTGTATCAAGATTGTAGAATATGGATGCCCCTAACATTTCGGTGACGTGGGTAGAGGGAAATCCCAACAACCATAAGTGTATCATGTATTTATGTATGCCTGTATATGTGTACGTAGGAGTAAATGATATGTTAACCCTCGACATGGGACAAAAACATAGATGCCAAGGAGCCAATAGAACATGAAGGTGCAGAAAATGTTTTTAGGTTTTTTTGAATGTTTAGATTTTTTAAATTTTTTGTAACTTTTGAAGATGAGGAAAGATCATCCTATGATGCCATCCAATGGATGGTCATAGATATCTCCCCACACTATGAACCTTACAACCTTAAGTTGGATCTTTTACATTATTTGCATCATGATTTAATATGTTGAATATGTACATCGCATGTTCATCCTCACGTCTTGCATGTGTAGTAGAAGATGTAATGCTATCATTTGAAATATGTATTAATTTTCCTTCATGAGGAAAAGGAAAACCCTACTGATTTTGGTCAATTTTTGCTTCTATTTGGTATAGCCAAAGAGTTCTTAGTGTAAATGCATATGGATATGTGGCAAGCATAACCCAAACCCATTTTTGAATTAATTTAGGACCACAGTAATTGGTATTGTTTTGTTACTTAAGGAGTCTTTCCAACCTCATTTATTTTGTAAGTTTGTTAGATTAAAGTCTATTTGTTGTAAATGTCTTACATTACAAGTAGTTTTTGCTTGTGTAGGATCAATATGGTTATGCCAAAAATAAGTGTCACCCATGTATAATTTAATTATTAAATATTTTTGGCATGGACGCATGTTGTTTTGTTCATTTTTAGTTTCTTGCATAGGATATGGATCTTGGATCGGTCCCATTTTAAGTAATGTTTGTAAACTGGTCATATAGAGATTAGGAACACCACATTTTTGCTCATAACATTCTTTCGGCAATTGATCTCCTTCCTTTATTTATTTAATGGATAAAACTTTGGTTCTGGTAATGAGAAATGTTAAGCTTCATTGGATGACTAAGTATGAGTGCAACATATCTATGTACATCTACATGTAAATGAGTGAAGGACTCATATTGTTTATGCAAATATCTTTCCTTTAAGGGGGAAAGAAGGCCTCTATTAAATATAAATTACATGTCTAAATTTGAGAGTCTAAATGCTAGCTCATATGATGTATTTTTGAATCGAATAGTATAATCTTGAAGGGACTTGTCATCGCATTGTTTGAAATTATGCAAATGTATTGATGTAAGTTTTATCACCTTATGAATATTAAAAGCCATGAAGAAAACATCTTCCAAGTTTTAAAAAGTGGTTGAAGAACCCTTTGGTAAGCTATATAACCAATTGTGAGCCTCATTGTAAATGCTCACAGGGAATACCTTTAATAATAATTTGGCATCATTAGGTTTTTAACGAGTACAATATTGGACACCGATTCGAAATGTGCAATAACTTGTAAAAATTTGGCATCCAAAAGCTTCTGAATTTTGTACTTTAACCAATAACACTACTCTAGGATGCATTTTGTGAATCTTTTATTTAACTAGTTTTGCATCTGGGTACAATAATATGTTATGCATTGCCACCGATGGATTGATTCCAGGCATATCCGAATAAGCCCAAGCAAAGAGTTCAACAAAGTCATGAAGGACCCGTCAATAGGTTTTTCCTTCATCCTCTTGCATCATCATAGCTAGTAGAACTAGTCGAGTTTCCTTATCTATTCCATAATTGTATTGGATTATTTCTTCATTTAGCAAAGTGGATATCTTTATGAAAAATGGTGTCATAGGAATAGTATGTGATGTATCATGTTGGACATTAGTATCATCATTTTCACCAAAGTAAGAATGAATAAAGGTGGCATGAAGAAACTTGTTCTTGTGATAGAAGGAAGGGAGATCTTTGTATTCTCCTAAATACTCAAGTAATGAGTTATCATTGGAGAACTCATCTAGTGTGAAAATGTTTGGTGAATCATGTTCATTAATAAGATGAGAGTTGACCACTAGTAGATCAATTGTAGAAGTATTTAGACACTCTATTTTGGCCTTTTCAAAGCAAGTTGTGCAATGATAGATGTGCTTATGAGTTACAGTTTTTTCTAAAAAACCCAACCCTTAATAGTTTGTATTGGTTGTAGGAGAAATAGATTGAGTGATGCCTTGCTCATGTTACCTATCCCCTGTCCTTTGTATCCATATTTTTTATAAATAATGAGAACCAAGATCGGGATTATAAGATTATGGTGTAGTAGTATCTATTTTTTATCATTGCACAATGTTTGAATGGATTTGTTGGGTGAATATTTTGTCGTCAACTAACTGATGACAAAATGGGTATATCAACCACAGTATAGGGAGATTTACACCATGAAAAGTGTGGGTTTACCAGATCTGGACGAGGTAAATCTCTCCTCTCATCAAGGGGAGCTTCCCTAGGAATATTTATACGCTGAATATATAGATATATAATTAAGCAGAAAATAACACATGGGGTGGTATATCAACATCTACCTCTATTTTTTCAGAGGTAATGTATAAAGAACAAAAGAGGGAAATCATGGTTCTTAGCTAACAACATTCCTCTTCTTTCAAGAATGGTATCAAACGGGAAGCAGAAAATCACCTAAAGTAACAAAGTCAACAAGAACACTCACGTAAGCACAAAGTCTTCCATAGCCTCCTTCACCTGCTTCATAACAAACGTAACCGTAGAATGAAACGAAGCACAAAGTCTTCACCAAAAATTACAAAAGATAACTAAATCACAAAGATAAAAATAGCCCAAAGTCTATATTCTACCTTTTAGAAATGCCCTTAGATAATATTAACACACCCACTTTGCTTATTAAATTAGATAAACAAGATATTACTAAGAAAAAAGACATAAGAACTGTTTCCTAAATAACACAGATAATCTCAACACAAAGTTCGAAATAAACCTGCTTCTCATTCATTCAACAAAATATGATATACAAGTTTGAGCACAAAGTCTCAAAAAAGTGTTTCAATTTCGACAGAGTTTTTGCTCTCTATTATCTCAGATCCATTTACAAAAGAGGTCTCCACTATATATAGGGAGAAACTCTCAAAATTTTAAAAATAATAAAATACAAAAATATCTTAGTCAAAGATGACTCATCTTTGACTTTGAGATATTTTTCCAAACTTTTTACATGTAATTACATATTACAAAATTGCATGCACTTTTTACAAAACAAAAGTGCATAAGGAAAGAAGAAGAGAGGAAGGAAACCAACTTCAGTTCTTGCTGCCAGATTTCTTCAAATTAGCATCGTACATAGCAACGGATGCCTGAATTCCTATACTCTCTGGTGCAATCATGTTCTTGGAGATGGTTCTGGCTCTGATTAAAGCGTCCTTCAATGTTGTGATGGACTTAGCATGACTAGCTAATTTGGATTTTAGATTATCCAGAGTCAACTGAGTATCCAGGATATTGTCCACAGAGGTCATTGAGAAGGCCTTTTCTTCAAAATCTCTTCGAATCATCCCTTTAAAACCTTGGATCATTTTTTCAGCTGAGAGAAATTGGTTATCTCTAGAAGTGAGGTTGCAGGGCAGTTCTTCTAGTTTATTGAGCAGGCATATGTCACTCTTATCACTAGCATCCATGGAAGCTTTGAGATCCTCAATTAAATCCTTGAGTACCTGGATCTTGAAGATCAGTGACTCTTTGATCTCAACATAAGATTCTTTGTTGGAGATGACACTAATAGATATCAAGGTGCTCTTCTTCATATCCTTCATCTCTCTCCATTTGCTAAGATCTTTTTCTGAACTATCAACCTCCTGAGAGATAAGAGAGACTAGGTCATCTAATTCTATCCTCACCTTCCTCATCTTGTTTGTCTTCTCTGCAACCTCTGTAAGCAAGTAAACTCCCTGAGTATGCATTTTTTCAATGTAGTCTTCTAGGACTTTCCCCTTCAAGTAAGTCTTCTCCACCTTTTGAATGACAGGGTCATCTATAGAGAAGGCCTCTAGAGTTGCCGCTTCAAGAGGAAGAGTGAACCTCCTTATTACTGTCGTCAGCTGCTCTGAGTTGACCTTGTAATAATATTTTATTTCCTTTTCTCGATCAAATTTTTGGACCATGATGTCCATAGCAGACTGAAGATCGCTTTTCACACCTTCGTGAGTAACTTTGCCAAGTTCAACACGAGAGATGGAATAGCTGCTCATTTTGAAACCCTCAAGGGTTGCGTCTTGTGGAGGTTTGGCAATTTCCAAAAAAATTTGTCATTTTTTCTTGACCAATTTCGAGAGGATCCTTGGCCTCTTAGGAGCCTGAGCTTTCACCAGCACTATTTTGCCGAAGTCAAAGTCATCTGGAGAGATGGCTAATTTCTTTATTTTGGGTGTGAATGTTGACATTCAAGGTGGAAGAGAAGTACCTACTGTAGCCATAGTTCCCTCATCTGTTGTTACTACAGCAGCTTCTACACTGCTAGTGGTGACAGTTGTCATAGTTGGAGTAACAGGTGAAACTGTACCGACCACCGATTATGGCTCTTGTGTAGAACTTTCTCCCATATTGAAAGAGGGAGATGACAAACTAAGAATAGACCCAGAGGAGCGAGGAGTACCTTCAGAAGCACCCTGAGGATCACCAAATATAACCCTGGAAGGAGAGGCAGCTCCAGAAGAGGAAACACTAATAAGAGAGAGAGGAGAAGGGGAAGCCATAAGAGATTGAGACAGAGAAGGAGAAACGCTCTTAAGCGGTTGTGGTTCTTTCTGTGAAGGTAGAGGTTCAGTGTTTGGATGTGCTGACGGTGAGTCATCTGTCTCCATTGGTTGAGCTACTTGTTCTTGAGAACTCTATTCTGCAACCCTTTTAGCCGCTACTTTCGACTCTTCAGTAGTCTTTAGCTTTTTGAAAACAAAGATGATTCTAGGCTTGTGAGGCCTAGAAGGGGAAGGAACATCACCTTTGTTCTTGGTCCTGTTCTCTACCTTCTTCATCTCTGCTTAGTAATCAACCTCTGATCCCGTGATAAATTCCTTCAGTACGATCCCTTTGGCTGCTAACCAATCATTGGTGTTAGCCAATATTGGTTAAAATCTTTTTCTCAGAGAAGTTAGTTCCTTTTGAGACCACTGAGTTGGAAGAAGAGGGGAGCCAGCAACTTTTTCAGCCAGGTACCTGCTATTGATAATGTTTCCGTCATCAACCAGATTGGAGGGGATCTTTGCAAGCCCCAGATATTCAATTTGCTCTAGGGTCAGCCTGTAATAGTCCATCTTTTTTATTTCTTTAGCTGTCCTCAGGGCTATCCAGATGTCCTCGATCATAGGGCTCATGGAATTGAGTCTTTCACTTGATTTTGTCCTTGACTCCCCTATAGTCAAATTTGTCTCTTCTCTTAAACTATTTTAGGGTGACCATCTGCATCTCTATTTCGATGACTTTGGCTGCTATTGCAATAGAGTACCTACCAATATCGACTGGAAACTTGAAACCTAGCTTCTTCAGCTCCATTTGTCTAGTATGCACAACAACCAGTTGTCAGCAAAGCTCCATCAGAACTAATTTATCAGAAGGGAATCTGGGGAGCATATAGGGGTAGCCTTGGAAAAAGCAAACTCAAAGATAGCAAAAAGCTGGAAATTGGAGGAACATACACCCGTAATCATTGATGACTGTCTAAGCTTCATCAAATACTCTCTTCTGCTCAAGCTGAGGGTCGAAGAGGCATAAAAATATGGCAAAGAAAGCATTATTTCCCCTTTTGAAATGGTGGGTTGACCCTTGAAGCGTTAGCTAGGGGTAATATGAGTAGATCAGGGTGGTCTTTCTATCTCCTTTAGTCATTAAACCTGGGAAAGTTCGCATCGAAGCAGCTATGTACACAAGGTATGAGGTCATATAAAACTTAGAAGAAGTCTGCACCTTGATTAGCTATTCGTGAAGGACGTTGTTGATTTGTTCACCCCAAAAGATGACCTGCTTACCCTAGAAGATGATCTTAATAAATAGGTACATCCATTCATGGAACTATGAGGAAGACGGGAGGCCTCGCACTATACTGAGAAGAGTGATTAAGTCACCAACTTCTTCAATGAAGTCACTCTTCGGGAAGTTTCACGGCCATCTGGATAGACTTGACCTGGGTGCCTTTAGCCACCTATTGTTCATGACTTTCTTTGCCCTCTCAAAGTCTTTGTTGTACTCTTTCTAGGCTTCTATGAAGTCGATCTTCAGTACTTCAGTAGTAGGAGGGCACATGAAGACTTTGTCTATGAATTCGAGATCCAATCAAATTAACACATTACCGCTGGCATCTGAGACTGACCTTGTCTCCTTGTTGTAAAAGTGGGCATATTAGAAGATGAATTCTGTATGATGTGCTGCCACTAGAAAAGTGGCAACCAAGTGGATGTTGCTTTCAACAATCCTTCTTATTTCGAAACTTGGGTTGGTTGCCTTCGTTCATGCCGCAAACTCAGCCATATCTACGTGGCCGATTTCGGTGTCCCAGATGTCGCCGACATTGGAGGTGATCGAAGTGATCGGAAAGACACCCTGGTACTTATAATTCATCATCTTTGCTTTCTTGGGAGACGCTTCTAACATTAGAACTGGTCTCGATTGGACGGGTACTGATAAACAAGAGTCTTCAGAAAGAACTGTAGCCATGATCACACAATTAGGGAAAAAGGAGCGAGTTATAGAATTTGCATATCAAGTGATTATGATCACGGTAGGATGCTTTTAAAATGTCGGGTCAAAATAAGGTGCAAAAAATGAGGTAGAGAGGGAAAGAAAGGGAAAAAATGAAAAACCCTCTGGAGTTAGAAAAAAAAATTAGAGGGGGACTGCATGGGCAGTGAAATTCACCGCCCAAGCAGAATAGGCCTGCACAGGTGGTGAATTTTGCCACCCTTGTAGGTCAGGGAAAAAATGTAGGGGCAAAAAAATTCATCGCCCTTGCATATTGGGGATGCAATGGTAGGGGCGGTGAATTTAGCCGCCCTTGTATACTGGGCATGGTTCGACGGTGAAATTTGTCGCCGATGCATGTCTAGCAAGGAGGGTGTGCGGGTGGCAAAAATCGTCGTCCGTGCACGAATGAGTCAGCGTGGGTGGTGAAATTCGCCGCCCGTGAAGGTGAAGATGAATGGGGGGCCGAGACACATGGGTGGTGAAAATCGCCACCCTTGTGGGCTTGGGTGAAAAACTGCAGAGGTACAGGCAACAAAATTTGCCGCCCATGACGGGTCTAAGAAGAAGACCGCGAGTAACAAAGAAATAAGGAGAAAATAAACAACAAAAACACTAAATAACCTCCAAAACTAAAAATGAAGGAAAGAAAGAGGAAAGAAAAGAAAATAAACGTTAAAGACAAGACCAACCTGAAAAGCCACAAGCTCAAATCCGTGAAAACGCACCTCAAATCGCTCACTGGGTCATCTAGATGCAGAGTAGGAGGAGAGGAGGAAGCAATGGGAAGAAAAGAGCTCTAAACCGGGTTATATGGGGTGAAAAACACCCCCAACCACCCACCATGCATAGTAATAAATGTCATGCACGGAAACTGAGGCATGCTTAGGTGGTGAAATTCATTGCCTTTGCATGTTTAGGTTAGTTTGGATGCAGGGGTGGCAAAATTTGCCACCCTTGCAGGCAAAATGCATGGGCGACAAAATTTGCTGCCCTTGCAGGCAAAATGTATGAGCAACAAAATTTGCAGCCCCTGCATCTCAAAGGGAAATGCACTAGCGGTAAATTTTGCCGCTCGTGCACAAAAATAGAAGAAAAGAAACACTAACTCTGAAAGAGGCGGGTTTGGTCCCCTAGACACATCGAGACCGTAACGACCTTCACTTTTCGGGGAAGATGTGATTTACGAATTTCGAAAGGTGCAGTCGGACCAAGACGAGAACGAGAATAACCCATTTTGAAAAACAAATTTTAGAGAAACAAAAGACGAAACAGACAAGTTTTGTAGGGGGTTTTTCACAAAAATGAGCTAAGCTAGTTTTGGAAACAATAGCTGGCTCCTGTTGGGGAACTTTCGTTAACCAAATCGATTAATGGGAGTAGAAACCAGTCTCTAAGTGCCTTCATCCAAGCCATGGGCTACGGAGTCAAGCCAAAAAGAAAAAAAATAGACAAAACGTAAAAATTGAACATATATACAAACAGAGTTATCCAAGCTTCAAAGATTGAACAACTTCAGATGCTGCCCGCTATGAGGTAGTGCAAATGGCATTCCATCTTGATACTCCAGCAAGAAGCTAGCTTCACCACAGAGTTGTCGAATGGTGAACGGGCCTCTCCATAGGGAGTCAAATTTGCCATGCATCCCTTTTGGCTCTCGCCTCTTGTCCCACAACAAGACTTGATCTCTGACTTGGAATTCATGTACTTTAGTTTTTTAATCAAAAAGTGCCTTCACCCGGTTCTGATGCTCCATAATCTAATCCACTACCATGGTTCGTCGCTCATTCAGCTCGATCAGACACATGATCCTTTTGTCGACTGAGCTTTCGAAGGTTGAATCTTTGATTGCTTTAGTTAACCTAAGCACTGGTAGTTCAAAGGTGATGGGGATTTCTGCATTTAATCCATATAAAAGTTGAAAAGGCAACATACCTATAGCCCTCTTAGGTGTTATCATGTCTGCCCATAAAGCATCATACAATGCTTTGTGCCATGTTCTCTGATTGTCGTCCATTAACTTCCTGATAATAGTGACTAGGTTCTTATTACTCGATTCTGCTTGGCCATTTCTTTGAGGAAAATAATTTGAAGTGTGGGATAAGGTAATCCCATAATTAACATAAAATTGAGTAATTTCATGTGATGAAAAATAAGCTACATTATCTGTTAAAATCTTTAGTGAGACCCCAAATCTAGAGATGATATTTTCTTTGAGAAAGCTGCACACTACTTCAGACGTAGTGTGTTTGGTTGGGATGGCCTCCACCCACTTAGTACAATAATCTGTTGCCGTGAGAACATAATCATGTTTGACACTTGAAGATGGATTGACTACACCAATGAAGTCAATACCCCACTACTGAAATGGTTCCTCGATCACTACCGACTTGAGGGACAAAGCAGCCAGCTTAGGCTTTCCAACGAACTATTGACACAATTTGCACCTATGCACCCATTTGTAGGCATCTTATAAAAGCGTGGGCCAATAATACCTTACTCATAGAATTTTATGCACTGTCACCAGTACAAAAAAATGCCCTCCACAGGCCAGATTGTGGAAAGACTCTAAGAGTTTTTCTTGTTGCACCTTATCAACACAACGAAGAAATGCCCCGTCCAGATTTCTTTTATAAAGACCATTGTCCCAAAGAACATAACCAACTGCTTTTAACTTAACATTCCATTTCTCTTTATAAGAAAGATGAGCGGGACACTCACCATATGTCAGAAAATGAGCAATGTCAGAATACCACTCATCAGTAGTTGCAACAAAGAGGACCGTAGGCACGCCTTCGATCTCTACTTCTTCATTTTTTGTTTTATCCAGAATGTTGTTGGCGATCAACTAGCAAAGACCCTTCCCCCGTATTAGCTTGGTAGGTTTGATATCCAGATCAAATTCCTGAGTCTTGGCAATCCAGTTACCTCTCTTCGTACTGAACTCCTGCTGAGTCAAGATGGATTTTACTGTTGTGTTTGGTACGAGAACTTCGGTGTGAGAATTCAAGATATAAAACTTGAAATGCTTGACCGCTTTGACCACTGCATATGCATGCTTCTCCATAAGGGAATATTTTAGTTTATGAACCTTGAGTAGACAACTCATAAAAGAGATAGGAGATTCTACACCTTGATTTGGTTGGACTAAAATGGTCGATAGTGTATGCTTGGAAGCATAACTATATATTTTGAAATTTTTAGTATAATTTGGATAAACTAAGACTGGTGCATGAGTAATTACTTTTTTGATTTCATTGAACGTTGATTTGCCTTCAGTGGTCCACTTAAATGTAGCATTGCCTTTCATCATGTTGACAATGGGACGGGTTTTCTCAGCAAACTCGGGAATGAACCTCCAAAGAAAGAGTGAACTGCAGTCTTGCTGGTAGGTAGAGTAAGTTCCTAGATGAACTCGACTCTCTCTGAATTAATCTTGATACCTTCTCGGGACACAATGTGTCTGAGAAGTTTCCCTTCAGTTACTCCGAAGACAGATTTCTTTGGGTTTAAAGAAATATCATTCTGACGACAGCGTTCCAGTATCCTTTGCAAATGGTGAACATGCTCAAAATGATATTTTGAAAATACTGTCAGATCATCCAAGTATACTACAATGAATTTTCCCATCTCATCTTTGAAAGCGAGATCTATCGCCCTTTGAAATGTGGCGCCTACATTTATCAGACCAAAAGGCATTCTTTGATAAGCGAATATGCCCCAAGGTGTGGTGAATATTGTCTTATGCTGATCTGCTTTTCTAACTTCGACCTGATTGTACCCCGAAAAACTGTCCAGTATTGATAACATTTTTGAACTTGTTACCCTCTGCAGAACTTGATCCATGATAGGAAGATGGTAGTTATCTTTTAAAGATAACTAGTTTAAGTATTTGAAATTCACGCAGATTCAAATTTTACCATTCTTCTTCCTGACAGACACTATATTGGTAATCTATGTTGAGTGATGGATTGGAAAAATTATCTGGGCGTCAAGCATTTTTTGTATTTCAGCTAAAATAGTACTTGAGATTTTTGGGTTATATTGCCTGAACTTTTGCTTGTAAGGTACAGAGTTGGCCTTCAGAGAAATGTCATGGCAAATGTCATTTGGTCTGAGTGATTTTAGATCATCATAAGAATAGGCCAATACATCAATATATTGACGAAGTAAACTAGCAAGCTTAAATCTCTCCTCGAAGGTGCAGCATTTCCTGATGTTTACCATCTTAAGATCTTGCTTAGTCCTCAAGTTTACCTGATCAAAATTTTGAGAGGAGTTTAAATCCGTTCGTTATTGTTTAATAAACCTGTCATGGTTATCAAACAACTTCTCTAGGGAAACCAGGCCTTTGGAAATCTTATTCCCCTTAAGCTGTAGGAAATCCTCACCTGCATTCGTATTTGACTCAGGAGTTGCTTCACATTCTCAGAGTTCACTACCTTCAAAATGCAGTTGTTCAAAACTATCTTTTTACTCCAAGAAGGCGATGATTTGATCATCGTTATTAAATACTTGCCAATGGTCAGCATTATCAGATACACTTGGCTGAAAGACCAGTTCAATAGTGTACTTATCTCCCTTAAAGTCTAGGTGAGGGACTAAGAGAGTAGCAGAGACAGCGAATGCATCCGCCCGGTCATTGAATTTCTTTAGAACGGTGGAGATGTTGAAAGCGTCAAAATTTTCAATCTGATCCCAGACCAAATTGCGAAAGTGGCGTAACCTTTTATTTTTTGTCCGATAAAGGTTCTTCACCTGGCAGACTACCAACTTGGCATCCCCTTTAGCATGGAGTAGCCTAATGACCTTTTCTCTAGCAGCCTGTAGTCTGAGCAACAGGGATTCGTACTCAACCGTGTTGTTGGTATTATTGAACTATAATTTGTAAGACAAAAGAATAATGTCTCCTTGGGGAGATACCAACACAATCCCAGCTCCTGAACCAGTAGAAGAGCAACTGTCATCAAATTCTAAGATCCATACTTCGTTAGATGTTGTTTTTTCTTTGAAAACTAGTTCATTTGAGGAAAGAGGCTCTTTCGTGTGTTCATTTTGATTTTTCGATTTTCTTGCTATGTCAGCTGAACACAATCTCAAGTTGTCACCCGTGAGAGTTTCATCAAATGCCTCATGGACCCCGTCTATAGATAGGAAGTAGTTGCCCATGCCTGAGGACTCAAATAAAATTTGAGCTTCCGGTGCCGATGATCGGGTAACTACATACCTTGCTTCTTTTTCAGGAAGCAACTTTTTCATGACACCTTGAATTGGTATTCTTGCTTTAGACAAGTCCATACTTAGCTCACCTCCAACGTCTTTGCAGAAATTTCGCCCGAGTAAGATGCCGTAAGACGCTGGAACATTAGCCACTAAAATCGTCATTTTTATCCGCTTTTCTAGAAAAGTCGCGAAAGCATATTGAGCGTCTTTTATCTGACCAAAGAGGGAAACTTATTTATTTTCCATAGAAAAACACCTCTCAAAAGTTTTGGTCAGAGTTAGGCCAAGAGAATCTGCCACCTTCGCGGGCATGACATTATCTGAGGCCCTAGAGTCTATAATATAATTACTCAGTTTATAACCATTTATAAGCAGAGAAACGTAGAAAGGTTTTATTTTACCAGGAGCAACAGGGAGAGTCACAACAAGATTGTTTTGGGCCGGTTTATCTTTAGGAGGATCATGAACGGCTTTCAACGAATCTTGTCCTATGAGGACGGCTTTATTTTTTACATATTCTACTAACCTATCAAATTGTTCTGGGTTAGCCCTTAAATATTCAACTTCTATCATTTGAATTTGTCTTTCTAGCATGATCAATTATATCAAATAATTAAAAAAAACTTAAAACAGAGGAAGAGAGTCCATCATCTAGAGCTTTAGGGGGGACAGCACTGGTCTGAGCAATAGAAGTGGAACGTATGGCATGGTTAGAGGTACTTATTTTTTTATGAATTACCTGATCTTTTGATTGTGGAGGCAATGGAGCCCCTCGTTTAGCGATGGAAACCGCTGGTCGGGGTTCTTCCTCTACCTTTTCTTTGTCAGTCTGTGAAGCCAACTAATTTTGAGATCTGGTGAAAATAGCGTAAGATCCATCCAAACCCTCCCCTTTACTTTCAGCTTCGTCTTGGTAATCTAAAAAATCGATATTAGAGTCGCCAGCTAATTCTTCTTCCTGCTCATCGAAGAGATTAGCATCTTTTTGTTGGTCTAACTGAGGTTGGAATGAGTTGTCGTGTTCAGCCTCTAGATAACCGACAATTGAATTGGCAGGTGTTGCTTCAATGGCCAATCTCCCTGAAGGGGGAGGTAGGCGATTTGATTGCCCTTGGTTTCGGGTAGCATTACCCTGATATTGTTGATTCTGGAACGTTCTCTTAAGTATATCCTGATAGGTAGGAGCAGACGTACCTTGGGCTATTTACCTCTTCAAAGCTATCAGTTCATTCATCAATTTTTGCACCATAGGATCTGTAGTGTATGTAGAAGAGCTTTCAACAAATGAAGATAATTTATTTTTACTAGGGTCTTTTCTGATCTTACCTACCAAGATAAGATCATCTTCAATCTTAGTAGCCAAATTTTGAGCCAATGCTAAATCCATAGAGCCGGCTCGCCTCAATAGAAAATTTACTTTGAGAAGCTGCAAATTGATGAAAAAGCACTTGAGATTCTCTGGAGTGGGCTGAGCCACAGTTGGAATTCGGTTCCTCAACTTGTTGAATTTAGCTATGAAATTCCTCATGGGTTCTTGGAATTCTTTTTTCATCTGTGTTAGCTGAGCTAACAAAGCGTGTGCATCTTTAGTAGGTTTAAACCTGGCTTTGAATTTGGATTTGAGCGTATCCCAGTTAGTTACTGACCTGACCTGCAGGTGATAGAACCAATTCGCGACAGCTCCTTGCAGGGTTTCCATGAAAAGTCTCACTGCTACATCTTCAAATTCGACACCACTTATGCCACATGTTATGGAGAAAGCTGCAATATGCTCGTCGGGATGAACCTTTCTGTCACCAAAAAACTTAGGAAATTTTTTCCTAGAACTATGAGGTAGTTCATGCAAAGGTGTAGTTAAATTAAGAGGACTAAAGGAATTGCCCTAAGGGCCTTGAGCCATTATGTTAGGGCGATTAAACGGTGGGATAACAAACCTTGGTAAGGTGTTTATAGGTAGGGCCTGATTAACAGTAGGAAAAGAAGCTCTACCTTGCGTTGGTGACTTGATAGGGTCAGGAGGAAAGCTCCTAGACCGTTGATGGGAAGGTGGTGGAGGAAATAGATCAAAATTGCTCTGTTATGCCAATTCAAACATGGGGTCAAAAACACCCTTAGCTCTCTGGCTTCTGGTGTAGCGTGGAGTAGCTAGGTTTCAAATAAAAAAGGGACCGAAACTGCTTCAAGTTGAAGCTTGAGGCTTCAAAATGCACGTTCGTAATCTCTAGCGGAGTTGCCAAAAAACTGTTGGATGAATATTTTGTCATCAACTAACTGATGATAAAATGGGTATATCAACCACAACATAGGGAGATTTACACCATGAAAAGTGTGGGTTTACCAGATTTGGACGAGGTAAATCTCTCCTTTCATCAAGGGGAGGTTCTTTAGGAATATTTATACGCTGGATATATATATAATTAAGTAGAAAATAACACATGGGGTGGTATATTAGCATCTACCTCTCTTTTTTCAGAGATAATATATAAAGAACAAAAGAGAGAAATCATGGTTTTTAGCTAACAACATTCCTCTTCTTTCAGGAATGGTATCAAACGGGAAGCAGAAAATAATCTAAAGTAACAAAGTCAACAAGAACACTCACGTAAGCACAAAGTTTTATGTAGCTTCTTTCACCTGCTTCAGAACAAACGTAACCGTAGAATGAAATGAAGCACAAAGTCTTCACCGAAAACTACAAAAGATAACTGAATCACAAAAATAAAAATAGCCCAAAGTCTATATTCTACCTTTTAAAAATGCCCTCAGATAATATGAACACACCCACTTTGCTTATTAAATCAGATAAATAAGATATTACCAAGAAAAAGGACATAAGAACTGTTTCCTAAATAACACAGATAATTTCAACACAAAGTCTGAAATAAACCTGCTTCTCATTCATTCAACAAAATATGATTTACAAATTTGAGTACAAAGTCTCAAAAAAGTGTTTCAATTTCGGCAGAGTTTTTGCTCTCTATTATCTCAGATCCATTTACAAAAGAGGTCTCCACTATATATAGGGAGAAACTCTCAAAATTTAGAAAATAATAAAATACAAAAATATCTTAGTCAAAGATGACTCATCTTTGACTTTGAGATATTTTTCTAAACTTTTTACATGTAATTACATATTATAAAATTGCATGCACTTTTTACAAAACAAAAGTGCATAAGGAAAGAAGAAGAGAGGAATGAAAATAGCTTCAGTTCTTGCTGCCAGATTTCTTCAAATGAGCATCGTACATAGCAACAGATGCCTGAATTCTTATACTGTCTGGTGCAACCATGTTCTTGGAGATGGTTTTGGCTCTGATTAAAGCGTCCTTCAATGCTGTGATGGACTTAGCATGACCAGCTAATCTGGATTTTAGATTATGGAGAGTCAGCTAAGTATCTAGGATATTGTTCACAGAGGTTATTGAGAAGGTCTTTTCTTCAAAATCTCTTCGAATCATCCTTTTAAAACCTTGGATCATTTCTTTAGCTGAGAGAAATTGGTTATCTCTAGAAGTGAGGTTGCAGGGCAGTTCTTCTAGTTTATTGAACAGGCCTATGTCGCTCTTCTCACTAGCATCCCTGGAAGCTTTGAGATCCTCAATTAAATCCTTGAGTACCTAGATCCTGAAGATCAGTGACTCCTTGGTCTCAACATAAGAGTCTTTGCTGGAGATGACACCGATAGATATCAAGGTGCTCTTCTTCAGATCTTTCATCTCTCTCCATTTGCTAAGATTTTTTTCTGAACTATCAACCTCTTGAGAGATAAGAGAGACCAGGTCATCTAATTCTGTGCTCACCTTCCTCATCTTGTCTGTCTTCTCTGCAACCTCTGTAAGCAAGGAAACTCCTTGAGTATGCATTTTTTCAATGTAGTCTTCCAAGACTTTCCCCTTCAAGTAAGTCTTCTCCGCCTTTTGAATGATAGGGTCATCTATAGATAAGGCCTCTGGAGTTGTCACTTCAGAGGGAAGACTGAACCTCCTTATTACTGTCGTCAGCTGCTCTGTCTTGGCCTTGTAATAATCTTTCATTTCTTTTTCTCAATCAAATTTCTGGACCATGATGTCCATAACAGACTTAATATCATTTTTTGCACCTTCATGAGTAACTTTGCCAAGTTCAACACGAGAGATGGAATAGCTACTCATTTCAAAACCATCAAGGGTTGCATCCTGTGGAGGTTTGGCAATTTCTAGAAATTTTTGAACTTTTTTCTTGACCAATTTCGAGAGGATCCTTGGCCTCTTAGGAGCCTTAGCTTTCACCGACACTATTTTGCCGAAGTCGAAGTCATCTGGAGAGATGGCTAACTTTTTTCTTTTGGGTGTGAATGCTGACATCCAAGGTGGGAGAGAAGTACCTGCTATAGCCATAGTTCCCTCAATTAGTGTTAATGTGGCAGCTTCTACACTGCTAGTGGTGACAATAGTCGTAGTTGGAGTAACAGGCAAAATTGTACCGACCATCGACTCTGGCTCTTATACAGAACTTTCTCTCAGATTGAAAGAGGGAGATGACAAACTAGGAATGGACCCAGAGGAGTGAGGAGTACCTTCAGAAGCACCCTAAGGATCACCAAATATAACCCTAAAAGGAGAGGCGGCTCTAGAAGAGGGAACACTAATAGGAGAGAGAGGAGAAGGGGAAGCCACAGGAGATTGAGGCAGAGAAGGAGAAACGCTCTTAAGCGATTGTGCTTCTTTCTGTGAAGGCAGAGGTTCAGTGCTTGGCTGTTCTGACAGTCAGTCATCTGTCTCTATTAGTTGAGTTGCTTGTTCTTGAGAACTTTGTTCTGCAACCCTTTTAGCCGCTGCTTTCGACTCTTCAGTAGTCTTTGGCTTTTTGAAAATAAAGATGATTCTAGGCTTGTGAGGCCTAGAAGGGGAAGGAATCTCACCTTTGTTCTTGGTCCTGTTCTTTGCCTTCTTCTTCATCTCTGCTTGGTACTCAGCCTCTAATCCCATGATAAATTCCTTCAGTATGATCCCTTTGGCTGCTAATCAATCATTGATGTTAGCCAATATTGGTTAAAATCTTTTCCTCAGAGAAGTTAGTTCCTTCTGAGACCACTGAGTTGGAGGAAGAGGGGAGCCAGTAACTTTATCTGTCTAGAGGTGATCGGTCAGTTTTTATCTGTCCACCACTGATCGATGTCAGTTAGTCTATCGACGTCGGTGACTGTGACACTCAACAACCTCCATGTTTGCATTTGGGTGAAGCTTTTAGCTCCACAACCTAACAATCTCCCACTTGAAGATAAATAGCTACATCTGTACCTGTACTAGTATATTATCTAATCTATATCTTGGCTTGTATCCCTCTTCAAGATCAATCTTGAAGACCAATCACCACACACCCTGTGGTGCTACGCCTGTGTTTGAATTTCTCCATTCTCAGCTTACCTTCTTCTGCCATTGCTATACTCCCACTCAATCAAAAACCCTTGAGAGTGACCTATAATCAAACATAAACTTGCTCCCTGCAACCTTAGCTCTGATACCAACTATCAGGACCCGGAAGCACAATTGATTACCATGTACAAGCATCTAAATATGCAAAATTAACCAGAAGTAACAAGTAACTAGAAATAAAAAATAACATAGAATATGAAAGGCAACACACAATTGTATTCAACTCATTCCAGAAGAAAATTACAACAAAGAGATCACACTCTGTCATCCACTTTGTGGGCATACCAGTAATCTTCCCTCAAGAGTTATCTTCTCTCAATACAGGTCACAACAAACGGCTAACACAGAGCTGTTGTTCACCTCAACCAGTCAATACAATACTACCAATACAACTGAGTACGAACCGTACTCCAAGTAGATCTCACCTGATCTTGCTCCTTGATGTGTTGTTGTCACCTTTGATCTTGCTACCCCACAGATCTACCTTTGACCTCGCACACACACACCCTTGTAGATCAACCGATCTTATTTACCCATGTAGATCTCCTCCCTGATCTTGCAACAACCTGCAGATCAAACCTGATCTTACATACCTGGAAGAACCCCTGTGATTCCACCAATGGAAGAACTCTTCTAGTTCTACACTTTACAATATAGCCTATGAGTCTATTATATAGATCCCATGCATACAATAATTAGACAAGCAGCTCAAGACTTGAATTAGTCTTTAACATGCAAACAACTGGTTCAACAAACTAACTGTCTGTCAACAAGCAGTTCTAGAACTGCACAGATGACTGATGTTGGTCCTTGTCTGTCTGGAGGTGACCGACGTCGGCCGACTCTTGACCGATGTCAGTTTCTTTCTGTCCACCACTGATTGATGTCGGTTGGCCTGCCAACGTCGGTGACTGTGACACTCAGCAACGTCCTATGTTTGCATCCGGGTGAAGCTTTTAGCTCCATAACCTAACAATCTCCCACTTGGAGATAAATAGTTGCACCTGTACCTATACTAGTGCATTGTCTAATCTGTATCCTAGCTTGTATCCCTCTTCAAGACCAATTTTGAAGACCAACCACCACACACCCTGTGGTGCTACGCCTGTGTCTGAATTTCTCCATTTCTAGCTTACTTTCTTCTGCCATTGCTATACTCCCACTCAATCAGAAACCCCTGAGAGTGACATGTAATCAAACACAAACTTGCTCCTTGCAACCTTAGCTCTAATACCAACTGTCAGGACCCGAAAGCAAAATTGATTACCATGTACAAGTAACTAAATATGCGGAATTAACCAGAAGTAACAAGTAACTAGAAATCAGAAATAACACAGAATATGAGAGGCAACACACAATTGTATTCAACTCATTCCAGAAGGAAATTACAACAAAGAGATCACACTCTTTCATCCACTTCGTGGGCATACCAGTAATCTTCGCTCAAGAGTTATCTTCTCTCAATACAGGTCACAACAAACGGCTAACACAGAGCTATTGTTCACCTCAACTAGTTAGTACAATACTGCCAGTACAATCGAATATGAACCGTACTCCAAGTGGATCTCACCTGATCTTGCTCCTTGATGTGTTGTTGTCACCTTTGATCTTGCTACCCCGCAGATCTATCTTTGACCTCGCACACACACACCCCTGCAGATCAACCGATCTTACTTACCCATGTAGATCTCCTCCCTGATCTTGCAACAACCTGCAGATCAACCTTGATATTACATACCTAGAAAAACCCCTGTGATTCTACCAATGGAAGAACTCTTCTAGTTCTACACTTTACAATACAGCCCATGAGTCTATTATATATATCTCATGCATACAATAATTAGACAAGCGGGTCAAAACTCGAATTAGTCTTTAACATGCAAACAACCGGTTCAACAAACTAACTGTCCGTCAACAAGTAGTTTTGGAACTGCATAGGTGACTGACGTCGGTCCCTGTTCGTCTGGAGGTGACTGACATCGGCCGACTCCTGACCAATGTTAGTTTCTATCTGTCCATCACTGACCAACATCGATTGGCCTGCCGACGTCGGTGACTGTGACACTCAACAACCTCCATGTTTACATCCAGGTGAAGCTTTTAGCTCCACAACCTAACAAAGTAATGGGAAGAAAAGAGCTCCAAATTGGGTTATATGGGGTGAAAAACACCCCCAACCACCCGCCGTGTGTGGCAATAAATGCCATGCACAAAAATTGAGGCATGCTTAGGTGGCAAAATTCGCCGTCTTTGCATGTTTGGGTTAGTTCAGATGCAGGGGCGGCAAAATTTACCACCCTTGCAGACAAAATGCATGGACGGCAAAATTTTCCGCCCCTACATCTCAAAGGGAAATTCACTGGCGGCAAATTTTGCCGCTCGTGCACAAAAATAGAAGAAAAAAATAGTAACTCTGAAAGAGGCGGGTTTGGCCCCCTGGACACATCGAGACCGTAACGACCTTCACTTTTCGGAGAAGATGTGATTTACAAATTTTGGAAGGTGCAGTCGGACCAAGACGAGAACGAGAAAAACCCGTCTTGAAAAACAAACTTTAGAGAAACAAAAGACGAAATGGACAAGTTTCGTAGGGGGTTGTTCCCAAAAATGAGCTAAGCTAGTTTTGGAAACAATAGGATTAATATCCATAAGATAAGTGTAAATTAACCCCTAATGACTAAATTTTAATGATGCATGCAAAGTGGATGGAACCATGTATATGTCATGTATCTAAAGTCATCCCAAGAGGATGTTATAATTTAAGTCATTTGTCATAACTTGGCACATAGTAGGTATGATATGGGGACCTACAGTAATATTCAATGTTATTTTCCCCAACACTTATCATGAAATATTATCAAATCCCTTGATGATCATATTAATTAGGGCCAAATTTGAATTCCTGGTGCCAATTGAGGAGAGAAAATATGTTGCAAATGTTGAGTCATAAACCATTATCCACAAGAACTCATTTTACCATTTTATTGCAAACACACACTTGGATTTAGAGTGGCAAACAACTGATTATAAGATGTTGAGGTGATAATTCCTCTTTTTCAAAGGATATATTATGTTTAGTCTATTTGATAGAATTTAAAACATAAGCCACATATGGTTGTTCCACATTAAAAGGCAACATAAACATACACAATGCATCCAAAAGGACATCTTTGTAATGGGATGATCAATGTAACAAGTCCAAGAGGGAAGTTTGAGTAATAATATTCTTGACAAGGTGGGAACATGGCAAGGGCTAAATAATTGTTTCATATATTCCCTTTGGCACTTTGTGGTAATACATGAAAGCTCATTATAAACATTAGAACAAGGAGTATGTCGAAATTCAGATTTTGAATTCCTTATGGATCTAATGGTTTGAACCAGGAAACTAATGTAGAAACCATATTAATTACAAGGTATTAGACCATGAAATAATTTATAGATATGTCCATGGCAAGCATGATTGTAAGATTATAATGATCAGGGATCAATAACAAGAAAAGAACTCAAAAAAACCCTAGGTGGCCTAGGGTTTGATGTTTAAAGATCAGGTTCACCAAATGTTTAACCCTAAATTGGATTAGGATCCTACTTGGGTAGATAAGGTTAAGGATATATAAATGATAGGGCACAGGGGTGACTATCAAATTTACAACAAGCCAATTAATGTGCTAAACTCAGATGTACCATATGTTAAATTTATTAAACTAAGATAAGTTATAAATGATAAGTATAACTATGCTAGATATAGAAAATGATATAAAAGTGATGTACCTAGTTGGCTCTGATGCTAACATAGTGTTGGATCTAGAATAGGTAGAAATCAAGTGGGAAGATAGTTCTGGAACAATCATAATATTTTGGATATAGTGTCTCTAACTCTCTGGATAGTTACATTAGCGTGGGATAGTTACGTCAATGTTACTATCTGGGTTCGATGTTAGTGTCATGCATATAATATCAATTGAAATAGGATGTGACCACCTAGATGCTTCTATGTTTAGTTTTGCCTTTACTCTAGTGCATGCAGATCTGGTTCATGGATTGTCATTCCTAGTGAAATGGCAAAACCCTAGCTTTCCATGTTTAATGTGACTTTGGGGAAAATGGGTTAGCAGGCACACAGTGTCAAGCTAACCCATAATGACCCTGATGTCAAAGGGCCATTGCCTACATAACCAATACCCTAGAAGAAGGTTTCAGACTAATGTAGTTCTTCCCCACACATTGGCTTATGTGTGAATCATGCAATGTGTAAAGCAAGTACAACAATGACATAGTTTATAACTTGTCAAATAAGACCTTATGACTACTCCTTTAGTACTTTATACCTATAGTTGGGCTATTCCTTTAACTGATATCAAAATAGAGAAGAATAGGAAAACTTTTGGTAATTTGAGTGCTTCTTGAGTGCTTTTTTGATCTCTTTGATCTTTTATAGGGGAGGAATGAATGAGGGTTGATATTGTATTTATACCAATCCTATTGAGAGATAAATTGGATGACTTTAGGGCACTGGACACTTACAGTAAGTTAGGATAGTAATGTTGACTCTATTATCTATCTTAAACATTAATGTCTAAGGAGCAGGAGAGTAGGAATAGGCTCAAAACTTGCAGAGGTGAGAGATAAGTACAATTTAAGCATTTTAGGCAAGATGGGATGTTTATGTCATCAATATAAGGCTGGTCAGACTAAGAGATAGGCCAAGGGGCATAATATAGAGTAGATGTAAGGCTTGCAGAAGCAAGGCATGTTTAGAACTAAGAGGAACAACTAGGGTCTAAGTTTTCCAAGTGTACAAGACTAAGGTACTACATAATCATAAAATATCATCTACACTCATTGAGGATTTCGTTTCATTATAATACTTTAATTTTGTGGGGATAATACTTTTAAAAATAACATTTATATTTGCACCAATGATGTTTTTGCATTGGATTGGTTTATATGATATGATTTTTCAAGATTTAATTATGTATTTTTGAACTGATCTAGATTAACTCGTATTTTATAAGTAATAGCTCACAAGAACCTATCTTTCACGAACGTGAATGACCCACTTAACATTCATTACATCTAAGAGAGATTTTCTTTTTTCATATTTAAACATGGGTTTTGGGTGACACTACAATCATCTGGGACACAAGTGGGGTCCTAAACCCCTTACAATCATATAATCAACTTGTTAATTATTATAGAACCAACCAGTACTGCATTACATAAACCAACTACAACTAGCACAACTAGCCAAAATGACCAACAAACCCAACCTACCATGGCCACAACTAGGTATAATTAGTCTTAAGTGTTGAACTTGGGTAGAAATATGCACCACCAACCTAATTAAACAAGCCTAACTAGCGACAATGACCAACCAAACTAACCTACCACAACCACAACTGGCCATAGTTAGTTTTAAGCACTTAACAAGACTTGAGCTTGGGCAGGACTACCAAAACTAAGCCTCTTAACCAACCTCGCTCCATTTCATCAACACATTTAAGAGAGTTTTTTAGTAAATGCATACAAGGGAATCAATTATGTCTCCATGATTATCTCACCATACTTAAGAATGAAATTCCACTACCATTATACCCTGCCTCTTCTCGGTAAACTTGGACTTAAATTCATAGTAACTAATGAATGATCATTTTTTTATTGAAGCATGTCATATTTTATAAATTTAAATAAAAATACATACACAATAAAAAAATAGGTGGTATGAGAGAACACCCCATGAAAAAACACAACACAAACCAAAAAACCACCTGGGAGAAATAAATAGTTAAGGCTCATGACCAAACAAAAATAAGTACAAAATTTCATCATAATGACATCATCAATAGAGAATATAAAAAAATACACTAGGCCACTAGTTCCACCAACCTTGCAGAAGGAAGGGGAGGAGGTGACAGACTGTCAAGCTTATCTCTTCATTTGCCCCCATGGGGATGTGGCTCGTCGCATATGGGTTCCCAACCATCTTGCCTTTCATTTATTCCTCAACTTCTTTAGTTTGATGGTGTAGGGGAGATATGCCCAATTTTAATATAGTAAAACTCCCTTAAATATATCCTCCTAGAGGCACTAATCCAAAGTATTTATAGTTGACATGTGGAGAGGGGCATAAAAATAATCGACGAAGAGGAGGAATAGAGAAGGAATAATGAATTTATGATATGTGCCAACCTTTACCATGATCAAGCCACTTTTGGTCCCTTCCTTAGAGGTCTTTAGGAGGTGCATGTGGGGGAACCCTGTTAACAATGCAAGGGGCATTACCTAAGTGACCAACGAGAGTTTTGAGGTGCTCCACCTCCAGGGACACCTTTTAGTTTACACTTGTATTTATAGATTGGACAATATAATGATTTTGTTAGCAATATCAATGTTTTACCTAAATGCCCATTATTAAAAACAACCTAATATTTATCTTTATAGAGCAAAAGAGAATCTCAATCCAAAAGACATGTCAAATCTACTTGAATCTTGTAGGAAGTAGAGTAGAGTCTCCTAACATAACCATGTTCCAAGAAAAGGGTTTAGGTTTGAATGGATGGAAGAAGGAATGGATCCATCTCTAAGCCTCTTGGGCTCTAACACAAAATAAACAAATGTGTTCTAGAGATTTGGGTTGGCCACATGTGACACATCTAAGTATGGGGATTCCCATATGCAATAGTTTGTCCCCCATAGGAAGACCTTGATAAATGATTCATCAAACAAAAGTAGCCTTTTTTGGCTCTTCTTGCATACCAAATGATTTGGAATCATTTGTTCCAAAGACTGGAAGAGTTATTGAGATTCCATTATTTATTGAGCATCTCCCCACATGTAGTACTAAGAAAGATCCATTGATTACCAAGTTGGGGTTTGTACCAAAGCATGGGAATATACACGTTCTAATTATAATCCTTCCACCATCTAGGTGAGCTTGGAACTCCAATTTTATGGAGGGCATAATCAAGCATTACCATTTGAATTTTCACAATAGATTCAAAGTCTTGGTTGTTGAGCTTGAAGTTAGATTTTAAATATGGCCAACTCTCCCATGAGAGTTAACTCTTGTCAAATATATCCCCTACGAACTTAATGCTTCTGCAAAAGAGGCTCAGATCTTTGATTTTAGGAACTTTTGTCAAGGGTTTTCTAGTCACCATGGCCGTAAGGGTTGATATAGGAAATACCATTTCTAATAATAATTTTCCAAGCTTCACACCCTTTAATGGCCTTAAGAATCCATCTAACACATAGGGCAGTTCCTTAATTGGAAATATCAATGAGGCCAAACCCTCCAACTTCCCTGGGTTTGCAATAAATGTCCCATGCGACTCTATGAAATCCCTTATGGCTTTCTGAGTTAGCCAAAACGAGGTCTCTTAAAAGTTTTTCAAGTTTCTTTAGGCTAACTTAGAAGGAGCCTAACATGAGTATCCCTAACTTTGATTCAAATTTGAAATTTACCTATAAGAGATGGGGTATAGTGATTCAAAATGTAAGCTTCTTTTCCACTCTCTAGATAACATAATTTTTTAACTGAACCTATGAGGCTTAGAAGGCAAAGGGAATGCCTAGGAATATAAACATTTCCCCACGGACAATCCATTTCCATTAATATGTCCCTAGCCAGGTAAACATGGGACTATGTGATTATTTGTAGCATTGAGTTTTAGCCCATTGTATATTAGAACTGAAGTTAAACAAAATATCTAAAGACATTCCATGACATTATGAACCATAGATTCATCTTCTAATAATATGAGTAAGGAATTATCTACAAAGAATCCATTAAAAATTTGATCTGGAGATGGGTGGGGAAGAGAAATTCCTTTGACAATCCTTCTAGAGGCATAATTCTCCAATAGATAATCAAAACCTTCCACAATTAGGACATACAGGGAGAGGGCTAGAGGGCAACCCTGCCTGATAGAATAACCCAAAATTCTTAGTCTATGGCCATTGATAATGAGACATGTAAATTCATCTTAAAAGAGAGTCTTAACAAAGTAAACAAATTTGGGACCAAACCTTAGGGCTTGAAACATGACCATAATAAATGGCCATTCAACCCTACCATATGCTTTTTCAAAGTTAATCTCGATGAATAAGGCCTTTTTGAATGGAGTTGCACGCCCATTCCATTCCTTCCTAGACCACTACAATGTTGTCTAGGATTTATGTTCCTTGAATGAAACATGTTTGCTCAGGGCTTACCACTAAGGGTAATAGATATCTAATTATAAATGCTAAGGCACTAGTAATATTTTTGTAGGAGACATTGGGCAATATTATGGACCTATAAATAGTGATTAACTTAGTATCCCCAGCCTTGGGAATATATTTTATGTTGCATTTGTTAATGAGTTTACCCATAGATCCATTCATTATAGCTTCCAAATATATATTATCCAAATCAGGGCCCACATAGTCCCACAAGGTTTGATAAAATTCACAAGGAAAACCATCAGTGTTTGGGGCATTATCCTGAGCCATAAATGTCATTGCATTGTGGAGTTCCTCAACAAAAAGAGACCTTTCACATGCCATCTTTTGGCTTGGTGTGAGTTTGCATGGAATAACATCGAGGCACTTATACAAGGCAACATCCCTTTCCTTGTAGCGGTCGTGAGTTAGGGAATCTTGTTTATAGTGCTTGACAAAGACTTGAAGAATGATAGGAGACTAGTAATGTAGACACTCACTTTTCTTATAACTTTGATTTGCATATTAGAGTGATGAGCTCTTAGAATAATGAATAATTCCTTGGATACTCAGTCCCCAACCTTGAGCTAGTGAACGTGAGCTCGGATTTGGGCACCTTAAGCTTGATGAAACTCTACTAGCTTAAGCTTTCGTTGTAACTCATCAACTTGATATTGAAGGGTTTCATCCAAGGGGGATTATTCAAGACCCTAGGCAATTTGATGGAATTCCATTATATGAGCATAATGGGTCCTTTTACTTAATAAGGCTAGTTATTTACCAAACACTCTTAGAAAAGTCATCATGTGTAAAATGGTAGAGTCCCACCAATCTATCCAACCATACAAACTAGAGGGGCATGGAACTGGGTTCAGAACTTGTTTGATATGAGAAAAGGTTTACTTGTGATGTAAATGTGAAGTATTGAGATAAAACTGATTATTAAAAATCATTGCCAAAAGAGTAGACCATTCAATGCAAAATTTAATGAGTTAATTGTGTGAGAAAAGAATGTTTGAGAGCACACTAACTAGCCTATCATAAATATGGGCAAATGAGAAGATTTTATGTTCAGAAAGAAAGGCTTTGTCTAATCTCTTGAGGACCCTTTCATTCCTTTGGTGAAAGTTAGACCATGTAAACGAAGGGGTGGGAGGAGATGATTTACGATGATGGTTGCTATAAATAACCCAAGTTAAATTTGTATGTAAAACCATGCCTCCCATTCTCAACCACAACATGTCATGGGCAAAGTTCATTCTTTGTCTTTCGTAGATTAAACCATGTTGAAATCCCTGCAGATTAACTAGTGGGCAACAATGAGTTGATTTTCCAATCACTGCTAAAGTGTCACTTGCTCGACAATGTCATTGGTGGTGTAGAGGTTGACAAGTCATAGGGTTTTCCTATCAAATTCAAACATCATCCAAAGAGTATGGATAGATGGATCCACTCCCCAACCCATTACAATTGAGGTGAAAAGTGGCACTATCAATGTGATGACTCTGCCACATCCCATTTCATGGTTAGACATGTGACATATAGTGTTACCTAGGCATATGGTCTTCACTGCCATGTGGAGAGAAAAATTGTTAATCTTCACCTCTTGGAGGTAGAGAATATGCAAATCTACAAAAGTTTGATAGCTACCTAAACCATGAACTTGCATATCAAGTCAATTAATCCTCAAACATTCCATGAGTAAATATTCTTTGGAAACCATCAATATTCATGGTTTTGCCATCTTGGCCTTCCAAGGCCGAAAAATAATTATTTAAGGACTTTTTTTTATTGACCTTTCGCAAGAAAGGTTGCAAGCAGAACATGTTGTCACTCATTTTGCATGAAATCCTCCTCATTTGCCAAGGGAAAGGCATTGCAAGCAACATGTAGCTTCACGACGAGGGGAGAGGGGAGTTTCCCTAAACTCGGAATATATGATGGGGCCCTTTTATGACAAAGAATCTTTTCGTTGGAATTAAGTGAAAATAGGTGTCAAATACTCTTGGGAGTTGAAAACCCCACCAATGACTTTTGGAGTACTTGTCACAATAGAGTTAGGGTTTGTTTGAGGACACTGGATGATTGTTGGTTGGATGATAGGTTGCAATTGAGCTACCATGACAACCATGGTTGGTTTAGAAATCACCATCGTTGTCTTGGTATTGCAGCTGTCCTGATTGTTTTGACAACCCACCACTTGCCAACTATCATTTTCTCCAACAGGGGGATGGATGGGTTTGGTTGTGGCTTTGACCAGGGGATTCACGACCACCATGAGCAAATAATCCTTTATCTTGTGGTCCAAAGCCTGACATCAAAAGCACGTGTTGGGGAGGTTGATATACATAAACCGTTAGGTGAAACATTGCCCTCTAGTTTGAATATCAATAGTTTCACAAAGGTCTTGTGCAAGGTCAATCTTGACACAAACAAGTCATGGTGGTCAGGCAACCTAGATCCTTTCAGGGTTCAAAACATATGAATTGACCTAGAGGCTTAACCAATTATTCTAGAAAAGGCCAACATAACATAGGTGAGATGAGAAACTCCACACATACTGGGACCTTGAGTTTGGCCTTATCAGAGATGACAAAGTCGCGAATCCAGGGCCAAAACATAAGTAGAGAGCTCCTAATGTAACATGGGCCATGTTTGTGTGTGACCATGCAATGTTTGGGGTTTTTTCAAACCTAAAAAGGAAGGAAACCCATGGTCAAAATTTGCACCCCAAGTAGCTTGATGCCATGGGGTTGCCATTGAGCTTGTACACAACTTTTCAACATGGATTTAACGAGAATGCGTCCCACAAAGTAATCAATAAAGATATGCGATTCAAGCCATTGGCATGCTTTATCAAATTCAGGAAAATCAAGTAAAATATCAAGATGATTATTCTAAAGATGGGATACATTACCTTGTGGAAGACCTTTGAAACAAACTTGCGAGCTTTCATTAGTGCCATCACTACTTCCACTAAAGTGAGTTGCATCCAATAATGCAAGCCCCTGTGAATAACCCATTAAATAATAATTGACCGTTTAAAAAACAAAAACCTAAGAAAAAGGCTAATATATGCTCATCAAAAATAAAAATCCTCATAAAATCAAATATAACAACAATAATATGATAACTATCAAAAACTCATGACAAGTGCCCCCAAAGCCCAATGAACCAGAATTTCAATTCAAATTCAAATTTACCATTCATTTCCCTAGATTTCAATTAAAGGTTACAAACCCCGTCAATAACACACAATGAAAACCTAACACTGAAAAAACCCTAAATCCTTGTCTTGTACACCACATGCGCGACGGCAAATTACCTTTCCGTTGAAAAAATCACACTAACCGGCGTGAAATTCCACACCCATATTCCACTGAACATAGAGGAAGAGGGGATCAAGTGCTTAAAATTAGGGTTTCGACACTAGGGTTTTAAGCTTTGTTTTTAAAGGTTGCATTTCAGGCTTTTATTGAAGCTAGGGTTTTGAACTTTTGCGTCTGCAAAAACAATGGCTGAAAGAGGAGGGGGGTTCGGCCGCGGGTTTGGGCGCGGCGACAGAGGCCGCGGCGACAGAGGCCGAGGTGACCGTCGAGGCGGCCGCAGACCCCGACGAGACGAGGAAGAAAAATGGGTGCCCGTCACAAAGCTTGGACGCCTTGTAAAAGAGGGCAAAATCCGTTCCTTGGAGCAGATCTACCTGTTTTCCCTCGCTGTGAAGGAACACCAGATCGTGGAAGCAATGCTCGGCCCCCAGCTGAAGGACGAGGTCATGAAGATCACGCCTGTCCAGAAACAAACCAGGGCAGGACAGAGAACAAGATTTAAAGCCTTCGTTGTTGTCGGCGACTGCAACGGCCATGTCGGACTTGGCGTCAAGTGCAGCAAAGAAGTTGCAACGGCCATACGCGGGGCTTTGATTTTGGCGAAGCTGTCTGTTATACCCGTGAGGAGGGGTTACTGGGGGAACAAGATTGGGAAGCCGCATACTGTACCTGTTAAGGTGACGGGGAAGTGTGGGTCTGTGACGGTGAGGATGGTGCCGGCTCCTAGAGGTGCGGGGATTGTGGCGGCGCGAGTGCCTAAGAAGGTCTTGCAATTTGCCGGGATTGAGGATGTTTTTACGTCTTCTCGTGGATCGACTAAGACACTGGGGAATTTTGTGAAGGTAAGATTTTATCTCGTCCCAGGCTTCTCTGGATAAACTCTATAGATGCTAAAGCATTAGGGATTTTTTTATTAAATTAATTTAAGTTACCATGTTTTATATTTTTATAGTTTAGTTTAAATCTAGGTTCCTGGAAATCTTCCGGATTGCCTGGGTAACCAACAACTATGTAGAAGAATGTTCTCAATAAGTTCTATTTTTGCCCGAAGCTTTTCTGAATAAATTGTGTGGAAGCTATTGAAGCTTTTCGTAATTTTTTTTTTTTGAAACCTTTTTTTTTCAAAATATTTCCTACCTCGGGAGATGGTTGTTGTTTGTCTATTGATATCCTAGTGTCTTGAGGCCCTTACGTCCACACAATCTGCTGTTTTGAGTCCAATGGAGTTCTCGACCTATCTCCTGTTGGTGGCCTACAGGCTCTTTGCCCATTCTATTATTCGATCAACCAATAAAGTGGGTTCATCTTCATTGATCAGTTCCTCATTTGATTAAGAGCAATCTATTATTGGTTGGCATCTCCTACTGGGTTCGTTGTAAAGGGAGTCCTTTGTTCTTTTAGCTTGATCTTTTTTCATTAATTTATTTTAGTTTAAGCCTTTTTTGACGAAGCAATACTGTATAAACTGCTTGGCCAACTGTTAAGTTTAAGCATATTCGTTATAGATTAAATTGGAACAATTGAGGGGGAAATGGAATTAGGTAGCAAATTATAGACTAAACATTAGGTAGCTAAACATTATGTAGCGAATTATAGACTAACCATTAGGTTACAAATTATAGACTAACCATCAGGTAACTGATATAGACTAGCCACTGGTACAATCTAAAAAATGCTGATAGATATTAATCTCAAAATCCCTATCTTAGATTTGTCACTTACCACATTAATTAATGACTCTTGTCTCCTCTACAAGTATTTTACTGACTGATTACAGATGGCCTCAATCTAGCTACACCATAGTGTTAGGGTTTGAAAAACTTTCAGCTAAAACAAAACAGGCTTTATACTCCTCTACATGCCCAAGATATTACAATTTGGTGATTGTCTTTTTTTAAGTAAGAAGAAAAACTTTCCATACGATGGTCAAATTGGCATCAAATTTATGGTGGCCATTAATTTTTAAGAACTCCTGGGCATTACAGTTGGCCACCAATTCCCATCTTGCCATTTTAGAACACCTAATGCCATAATTAGGTAATGACTTATAGACATCAGGTATCGACTAATATTAATAGATTAAACTGGGAAAATTTCTATTGAGCTACCTCACTAATTATTAAGGAAATTAAATTTGGTTGGGATTTATAGATCTACTATTAGAAGATTAATTGAGAAAAATGTTTTAGTAAATTTGTGGGGATTCGATCTAAATGTCAGGCGGACATCATTGTGATGAATGATAGACCTGTTACTAAAGTATCCGTGTGTTCTTCTATGTATCAGTGTATTCTTCTATGTAATCAGTGTATTCTTCTAAGTATATCGTAGAAGATTAAGTTGGGAAAGTGGTTTTAGTGGGCTTCAATCTAATTATCAGGGAAACGAAATCTGGTGAGGCATTAGAGTGCTACCATTATTTTGTAGATATATTCTTAAGACTTAGAAGATTATATTGAGAAAGTAGCTGAAGTGGGATTCCATCTGTTAAGAGATAGTTTTAAGAAAACATGAGTAGTGAAATGATAACCAATGTTTTGGATTGAGGCAAAAGTAACAGATATCCTTTTTGCAAGAGTGTGAATGATCCACTTGGCACTCATTGTAATGGGTGATGCTCTAAGCAGTGAATATTTTGAATTGAGATTGAAACTAGAGAAATGAACAATTTTGCACCAATTGGCACTCATTGCATTGGGTGATACTCAAATCCATGAATATTTTGAATTGAGAGTGAAACTATCTAAATGAATCATTTTGCATAGATGGGGTATAATGTCCAAATTTGTGCGTCTTTGGATTTTGACTACTTGACAAAAAGTTTTGCTAAATTGTTTAAGGCCAAGGTTGAACTTACTAGTGGTTTCCAATGAATTTATTTTGCAACACAACAATTTTGTTTTGTCTTTGTTTTCCCCTTGCCGTGGAGTAAGTTTGGAGCATGTTATGAATGTTTGTATTTGTGAATGTGGATCATGCTGCCTATGTTACAACCTTGCCATATGTCTAGAAGAGATATGGTTATTGGTTGCTGCATTGTGGTGAGGTGGATTTCAATCTCATTGAGTGCTTAACAGTGTCTCCCATTGTGCTATCACCACAACCATTTGGATGTTCTAAAGGTTTATGTTATCATTACCAATATGACTTGAGTTCATGATATAATGATCCTTAAATGCTTCTTGAATTTCAGACCTTTTTTAGTTGATTTTTGAAAAACTCTTGCTTAATTAGCAGGATTATTGTGAAGGCAGGGGTTTGTCTTAATAGTGAGGTTGTAATGATTTAGTTCTACAAACCAAGAAGTTTAAAATGGTTTTGTTTTTGTACCAGTTATTTATGGCAATTTTACCAAGAGAAATTTGGTGGTTGCAAACTTCCAATTAGTTTTTAATTAAATTTACGTATTGTTTGATGGCTGTTGAAACTTCACAAAACCAGGATCTTGTAACGTTTTTTGAATAACAGGCATATTAAATGATTTCAATCTACAGAATATCAATATTTAAATTTGATTTCCTTTATTGTATTCTGACATGAAGATATGAAGAGTAGAAAGGGGTTTTCTGGCACATCAAAAGCCTCTTTTCCTGTACGAAAATATTGTCTTTATTTTGAGGGTTTAATGTTTCCATAATAAAAAATAAAATTAAAAACATCTTGCTTGATTGCTACAGGGCAGTAAGTTGCCCTCCTATTGTACTTCTACATATTCCAAGCCTATCTGTTTAAAAATCAAAGTGAACTGAACATTATCTGACATTTATCAAATCATTTGTAAAACAGTTTTATATGGGGATCAGTGAGAATGTGTCCTCTTCTAGTTTGAGCTTGAAGGAAAGTAATCTTCTATAGGCAAGGGGAGCAATATGCTGTAATGTCCTGTTACTTATTACTGCCATTATATAAAGTGCTAGTGCCTTAAGGAGTATGTTGTCATGTTCAGTCAAAATTCATCAGGGTTATGTTAATACTTTTAATCAAAATTCATTTGTACAACGATTGCACAAATAAAAGGAGCAACAGTATGCCTTTTTATTTGTGTTCTTTATTTATCGTAGTCTTCAAAAGATAGTCACTGACATCATTCAAATAAGAAACTGGTCATCATCTAAAGTTCGATCACAATCACAGCTATTGCAAAAGTGTACAAATTCAGTGGAATCACAGCTATAGTGAACACTGTTCAAATTCTATGGAATCCCTGTCAGAGTACGAATCTTAAATATTTGAAGTTTTGAACCATATTATCATGCTTTTACAAAGATTCTAATCTCATTCAGAGCTTACGTTTCCTTTATGAGCCAAATGAACCTGCTTCTTGATTGTTATTTTCATTGAGAGTGCCATTTTTTTTAAGTTTATACTAACTGCAACATTTTAAAGTAATGATACATTTACTCACAACAGTCTAGTTGTTGATTATCTCTAAAATTCACAGATATGGAGTAGCATCTCCAATCTTCTGTGTTAAGTGCAAGGCTTTTTGCATTATCTTTATAATTTATTATTATCGAGTTTTTAATTTGTCATACATGATTCAAATATACAAATTTACAGCTTCCCAGGTGGTACACATTTTTAGCTTTAATTTGCATTTAGTTGCTTGGTAATACCCCTCAGCCACTCCTGTCCATTTTTTTAGTTCTGGCACCATCTGTGATTGGGTGCAACTACATACTAGGTTTTAATCAGTCAAATCGGTAAAAGAATGGAAATATTTGAAATGTCCTCCCAACTTAGCACATTGAACAATCTAATAATTATAAGTATCCATATTACCTTGTTTGCATTAAGAATTACCATCAATTAGTTTCAATTGAGTCAATAGTAGGTCATTAGTCATGACTCTGCCAACCTGTTTTTTGTTGACTTATCAAATGGTGGGGCTGTTTGACCATTAATACAGATTTTGTGCTTCCTGGCTGATTATTGTGAAAGCACACGTTTAATTGTATAATGATTGTCACTGATGTTAGCTTTATATTGAAAATATTTATGTGCTTTTTATGAAAACTTGAATTGTTGTTTGATTTTATGAATCTTGATTTCATTATTGGTTGCAGGCGACCTTTGACTGTCTATTAAAAACGTATGCATTTTTGACACCTGATTTGTGGAGGGAGACTCGTTTCTCAAAATCCCCCTTCCAGGAGTACACTGATTTGCTAGCTAAGCCTGCTAAGGCTCTCATTCTCGAAGATGTTGAGAAAGAGGCTATACTGTAGAATTTGTTTTTCTCTGTTAAGAGGGTAATGCAATGAATGTACAATGGTGTTGTATGTGAGGATACTTTTATTAGGTGTAGGATTCATCTTACTTTTACTTGTTTTGTGGGGATCCAATCGGGACCGGAGATTAGATTTAGTTATTTGGAAAACAGTTTTGAAATCTTAATTCCTATTGTTGTCTGAAACTTTTCTTTCAGTTTTCTATTTCAGAAGACTAGTTGTGTTGAGCAGAGTGCGTATTATTGGGATTGATTAGTAATTGAAACTGTTTACAAAGACTCAAAGGAATGCTTTTTGGAATTGCTTAGTAATTGAAATATTCACAAAGACTCGAAAGAGTACAAGCGCTTTCAAATATTGCTAGTTGTGTTTGGTAATTTTTTTTTGCGGTAACTTGCATTGCATTTGTAAGCACAGATCTCAGTGTAGTGAACCCTGGTTAATATGTCCAGTAGCTCTTTAGGAGTACGTCACTATCATTTCAACCCAACTCCCAGGACTTCAAATTTTTTTCATTTTAAATAGGGGATTCTTTTAAGATTTATGCCCAGCAGCTAGAACTTATAAATCCTTCAATCTTAACTTATTAATAAGGGGGGCATTTTCTCATTACTTTATAATTAGAAACTTGTTTTGAGTCCTCACGATATGGCTATGCACTTGCATAGAAAATAATCATTTTTTCTACTAAAATTACTGTGTAGATATGTAGAAAGGTCCTCTTCTTTTTTTGGCCTGCAGAAGAGTAAATTATCTGTAATGTTTTAGCAAGTTATTATGTATAGCAGAAGCTAAATGCTGCAAGTGACCCTAATTACTGCCTCGCTTCTAGAGTTTTGTGAATTCCTAGTAACGTTCTAATCAGATATGTACTGCATCCTTTTTACCTTAGAAATTAAGTCTCAGTATATGTGGAAAGAGGATAATTATTATCGATATTTTCAACAGGTCCATTATCTAGTAGAGTAGCTTAATAAATGCGATCAAATCTATTTCATAATTAGAGGAATATTTGTGGTAAAATATCATAATTTTCGTTATTTGTAATATTATGTTAAATTCTGCCAGCACTACAAAATGCCGGTCTGAGCCAAAATTTTAGATCTCCAATTAGTTACCCCTTATTGTAAAGGGGAAAATGCAATTTTATGTATTAATAACAAAAATGTTTTTTATCTTATTTCGGACTAAGGACATTTTTTCATTATCTGTCACACCCTAGAATTTGATTTATAGATTTATTAAAAAAATGTATTGCAAGAGCTACTAGATGAAAAAGGCAAAATGGAACTCTCAGTCGAAGTGAGTTGATAATATTGATACAAACAATATATGGTTTAAGAAAATAGAAAATGTAATAACAATTAATATGAGAGCATGTTATTTCTTGTAAGAGCCAAAAACGAAGATTTGTACACGATTAATAAAGGGCATCTTAGTTTGTAACAAAAGCAAAGTGAATACTGATGGGGGATTTCATTTCAAGTGAACCAAAATCAAGTTAGTGTTCTAAGAAAAAATGAGAAAATATATAGCCCATCTTTGTGGCTAGAGGATTTAAAAAGTAATTGTAACTTGGGGAAGAGCAATTTGGGATGTACAAATAAAATTAATATAAATTAGTAGAAGTGTGCGTGGACTCATTGCATGGCATAAATCAGAAAAATATACCTGCAATCCTTACAATGCCATCCCCAAGAATGAATATCGAGGCTAATAGATGTGAAAGTTGATCTTTCATACAGGCCATCTTCCTACCAATTAAAGCCTAGTTTTGCATCAAATGCCACTAAACATTGACTTCCACCCAAATTTTCCCTATTGGAACTCTTAACCACCCATTTGCTTTGCCCTTTTTGATCGTAACCCTAGCTTCATGCTAGTTTTGCATGTTCTCCATCTTTAGTACAATCAATGCAAGCCACAATGACCTAGCTTAGACTCCAAAATACTAAAATATGACTTAGATTAGTACTAAAAATGTCAGAAATTATGAAATTTGGCTAAAGTATCAAGAACCTAGCACCTCAAAGTACTAGAGGATGTTGAGAATTGGTTTTCGAGGTTTTCTAAACCCCCAAATCAATAACACTAACTAATGTTATCATCTAAGATATGTTTTTCGAACCTTAAAAGTGTAAACCACAAATATGTTTTCGAACCTTGATAGTATAAGCCGTGATTCTTTGGCATTCAGAGACATGATAGTATCCTTATATCCCCATTTGGCCTCTATCCATAACCTTATCCATGACCTTCATTCGACCATCTTTGTTTTCAACCTATTTAGTCTTTTGATTTTCCCTTAATCATTCTTTATGAGTTTTTACACAAACCTAAACAAGTCATTGTGAAAAAAGTCTGTATCTTATATCACCATCTTAGCCTTAAGATTGAATTCTTCACCCATATCCAATTTTGCATATGTTTGCTTTCGCCCTAATTTCTTTGCCTTTTGGTTCTTAACTTCAAAACACCGTAATATACAATGTGTTTTTTAATAAGTACAAAAAGGGTTTTAACTTGTCTTATTTGGGCATGCATGTTTACATATAGTATGTCAAATACATATCTTATCCATCTGTAGGATAACATATAAATCCAAACATATTTTGGGATATAGCGGTTAAACTCTTATATAGTGACTTTTTCTTCTCAAGGGAGAAAGATCTATGTACCCTAAAATTGTTGTTTTTGTGATGTGATCTATTGATGCACGTCTAGGGATGATAATTAAGTCATACACATTATATCACTCTTAGCGACCCTTCATCTGTTTTAGTGTCCTCACATTTTTTGTTTGTTTAGAGTGCAATGCATGCATAACACACAATGTCGATTCCCTAGTCATCTTGAATTTTTGGTCATCTTACCCATCTATTATGATTAGTTTTGATACTCTAGTCCACTTGTCAATTCCCATTGTTTTGAGTGATGCAAGGATGGCTTATGCCTTGTTTCTTATAGGAATACATATCCCATTAGGCGATGGCTTATAAAAGAGGTGTCACGTGTTATGATTCATAATATGGTCTCTTTCCTATTCCTCTCTTTCCCCTCCTTCAAAGCCTCAACGTCAATTTCACTAATGTATTAGTTGGTTAGGGTATAGTTTGTCTTGGTGATGTGTTAGGCACACCTATAACTAGCATAAGAGGAGATGCTAGATTTATAAGGTCTAGTCTTTGATGTATTGTTATGCATTTTGATATAATATTAAGCTTTTGGTTGTTTTGTGTATGCATGAATGTTTGATGTCTTGTATTATGTTCATATGTTGTTTATTATCTAAGTTGTGTTATTTTCTACATTAGTGCATATAAGTGTTTGCTCAAAATAGAAGTTCCAATTAAACCATTATGTGCCTTAAATGATGGCACAATTGGGTTTCATATGCCGACACAATGATTGTGATGTTTATGTTAGCACGATTTGTTACACAATGCATAAATTAAGTTAAAATTTTTGGTTATGTAGTTGGGAACTCTAATAAGACTTGTATTGTGGCTACATGATGTTATGAGAGATCACACAACAGGGGATCATTGACTGGTTTGAATAGAAAATCCTAGAGTTTATGCAACATGAGGCCCCTGTTAGGGTTAGACTAGAGCAATGGAGGGATGATAGATTGTACATTGGGTTGAGTGTAGTTTTCTTCACTAATTTGCTAGATCAGTGCTTCACTGTATGGATCAAGTGCCGACCCAATGTGTTGGATGGAATCCAAAAACCATTGCATGATTAAAAGCTTTCAATATGGTTTGGATGCACGTGATGGATGTTTTTGTGCATGTTGTTGTCAATAGCCATTTTTTATAGTTTGATGTTATAACTTATTAGTTGGCAAACTGGGCCTTAAATTTTTTAATTAAAGGGCCACATAATAATTAGTTCTTGCCATGGCAAGATCCTATACATTTCACTTGGAACAAATATTCTTGGTCAACATACCAATCAAAATCAAGAATTTTTGTTTAATGTTGAAGTTTGTAATGTCTAAAATTCATTTTGACAATTTTTAGACCACTAGAAAAGCCTAAAAAATTTTTTATTTACCATCCTATTCGCTGGAGATATCACAATTTTAGGGTGCTTTTGTAGTACATTAAAAAAAAATAAAAATCCCAAAGTGACATGTGCATGTTTTAATATTGGAAATGATCTTGGAAGTAGACGATTATGGATTTGATACAATAAAAATAAACAAATATTATCTTAAAATCTAAAACTGACATGTGTACAACTTTTAATGTTTATGAATAACCTTGAATGCAAGCAAAAGTTATGTTGTACAAGCATTAAATACTGAAATTATTCAGGATTACTTACAAATTTTCAATTTCTCTTTACATTTTCATGCATCACTTTCAATTGCTTACAAATAAACATGATCACATCCTTAAGAAGTTATATCATGATTAATATAAAAACTTGCCATGACAAAAGGAATCACGTGGTAGTAAAACAATAGACACAGAGTAATTGGCCATGCAAATAATGTTTGCTAAAGGTTATTTACATTATAACATAATGTATCGACGTGGCTGTGAAACAAACAATGTCGCTCTCTTTGCTAAGGCCACATGGGTCACAATTGTGTAGTGTATCTCTTTGACTTTGACAATAACCACTTTTTATATTTATCATGGTCGCTTGGAGTGCCGAACATGGCAATTTTTTACTGCCTTGAATTTAACGAAGTTCATGGAGTGACCTTCATGCTTCCAAATGAGTTTTAGTGAGGATGTGGATCTGTTCAGTTAGGCATTCTGTTTTATATCTTCCACGAGTCCGCTCTTTACCCTGCAAAATGAAATAAGGTGGCTGCAATTAGATTTGTATTAAAAAATTAATGTAGGCCACTTTAACTTTAAAAATGTTACAAAAATATGACACATGGCAATCACTCATAAGCTACATAGTTAATAAAGCAACATAGTCACTTTTTGTTTTAGGTGGTCAATAAATCAACGGTCTGTGGAGTTTAATGCACAGAATCAAACCACCAATTAAACTTGGCATGGTGGCATGCACAACTCGACATATGAACTCCAAAGAGGCAACCACTTCACTTATTGATAATGCTTATTCATTAAATTATCAACCTAGGGTTTGTTTACTTTGGTAAAATGTCAGCATTGTATGTGCAACATTAGTCTCTCTTGAAGGTTGGAGTCCTAATTGTTGCGTAATGGAAACACACTTGTAGAAAGGAAATGATAGGAATGGAAATCACATTTACATGGAAGAGAAATTGATGCAGGTGCATCACCATAAGAGAGCCAATTATGCAAAAAATTTTCATTTTTATTGTGTTTAGGTGTGAGAAGTCCTATTTTGTCCTAATAGGTTCAAATCCTCAAATGATCAAGAATTGGTCTCTAGGGTCTATTTCGTAGTTTCTTGCCAAAACCAATCATTCAAAATTTTGAATTGGTTTTGGCTTGTTCAAGGAGCTTGAGTGAGTTTTAAGGACATGGTCCTTAAGAAGTGACCCTTGGGGTCTAAGGATGTGAAGTAGATGCTATTTATCTTTTACTATGATTGTAATTGTTAAAAACTATGTTTCTTACCTAGATAAGTCTTACCCAACGTAGGAATTGGACTAGATAGAGCATGTTGATGAGTCTTAGGGGTAGCTGAGAAATTCTTGGGATTAGAAAGTAAATTTATGTTTTTAGTTGAAGAAGATAGAGGTCGAACCATTAGAAAAGGATCCAAATAAAGCAAGAGAAACAAGAATAAAGGAAGATGTTACAGTTTGGTGAAGGTTTGTAGGGGTCTGTACTATTATTTGAAGAATTCATGAATAAGACATATCTTATCTTTGATATGGGATGCTTTCTAACCTTCTAGTATTAAATATGCTTATGTTCATGAGTTCATTTACATCTATCATCTGTTATTGAAGTCCCTTTTTACATTCTAAGTCAAGAAAACACAAAATTTTGTGTATTACAGTACGAGGACGACTTATTTTCATGTGATTTTAGTAGCATGGAGTCTAATGAATAACAGAGGAAGCAAGATATGGTA
The DNA here is from genome assembly GCA_037957365.1 of Torreya grandis. NCBI lineage: Eukaryota > Viridiplantae > Streptophyta > Pinopsida > Cupressales > Taxaceae > Torreya > Torreya grandis. Next base: position 1,598,451 of record JARHVA010001406.1, read on the forward strand.
GTATAGCATCCATTTGATTCAATAGGAGACTTTGAATATCTTTCAATCTGAGTTTACATCCATTTTACCATTCTCAAGTTTGGAAGCAGGGTTTTAGCAAATCACACTCAAGGAAAATTGTTCATTTTCACATACTCTTAGGAATATGGTACCTATTTAAATGATAAGTTTAGTCATCCAAGTGGAATTAAGGTTGTTCCAAGTGAAATTAAAGTTTGAAGATATATAAGATTCAAGATATTACTATTTTACTCCTCTTGGTTTCTGTGCAGGAGGTTAAAACCTAGACAAGGGTTTAAAAAACAAAAAGTGGGTTTCCAAGAGAATGAACCATTCAAAAACCTTAAAACTTGGTAGATAGATGCCTTATGGTTTATATTAAAGGATAAAATTGGTTTGGAGAGTTTTGGGTTCTGCAAATCAAGTTATACTAGACTGAGTATGGATAAACATGTAGAAAGTTAAGAAAACATGGTTTAATGTATGTAAACTCATTTTCCTCTCAAACCAATGATCCAAATCACTTGAAAATTTGTAAACAGAGGCTATAAGATGTAGGGAAGAGGATTAAATTGACTATAAGTTGTGAATATCATCAAAAGTGCAATTAAATGTGACAAAGGTCTTGCAGACTAGAATTAGGCCTAAACAGGGCTTAATTTCCAATTTTCTGAGTTCTTTTGAGAATTCCAAGTGGAGACATAATATACAACCTGTGAAAAGGGTAAGATAACATATGCTTGTTGATCTAAGATGAATTCAATATTGAATTAGATTCTATTTTTCATAGTACCAAAAGAGCTTGGTAAACCTATAGAAAGGTTACAAGTCAATCAAAGAAAAACCAATCTTAGGACAAAACTATAGACCTTAAAGTGTTCATTACACTAGAAATCAGAATTATTTTAGAAGCTTCCCACAACAAATGATTTGAATGTATAAAATGGAAGATGCTTATACACATGAAATCACACATACAACATATTCAACATGAAATAATGAATACATGCATAAACAAAGACATAACGAAACTAATACTAATAGATGAGAAATCAATCTATTAGATCTATGTGAGTGGGCCCTGCCTCATTTAGATTGGAGTTTGACCTATTTTGTTTGCTATAGGTGAGTTACTTCTTGAAATTGACTTTATTTCATAATAGTTCTACTATGGCATAATTATAGTAATACAAAAATTACTCTTAACACTTCTCTATTTTTTTATAACTCTTCTAACTTCTAGCTATGTTGCAACTCGAGCTCTACTCCTTATATAGGGGAGACAAGTGCCTATTCAAAGATTCCCTAAAATCTAGTGGTTACAACGGAAGATATATGGCTGTCCCAAAATACATTATTAGTTTAAACAATACAAATAGTGAAATATTTTGTTACAATAATAAAAGAACAAAATGGAGAAGGAATATAATAATAAAGTTGTTCATCCCTAGATTCATGAAATCAAATCAATTCCTTAAATTGTGGGATGTTTTTAGCTTTAGTTGTGCACCAACTGCCACAACCAATAATGTGCATCTGCAACAGTGGTCGAGGGGTCTATATCATCCATGTGGACCACGCATTCACCAAGTGATAAACCAATTATTTACTTTTCAATGGAGGTTTCGTATATCCATATGACCCCTGCAAAATAACTTGTTTATATACTTGGGTCCACATTAAACATCCACGTATTAAGTATGCGTGAGGGGTCCATATCATCCATGAGAACCACACAATAACCAAATAAAGTGACAAATACCTTATTTACTTCTCAATCGATGCTCTGCATATCCATGCAACCTCTACACAATAACAATCTTCTAAAAATCTCAAACACAATAAAATATTGTTTGTAAATCAACGAGTCTGTGGACTCATGCAATAATGACTCACTCAAACCTTCACAACAAGAAAATGTGAGCATGACGTTGGGATGGTCACCACATGTCATCATCAAGGACATCCTATGGCCTTAACAATAAAACACTAACTACTCTATATTATATTAAATTGATTTCACTATGGACTAAATTTATTCAAAGTCCAACAACAATAGTGGCCATTTGTGCATTTTTTGCTTTGACTGCAAGTGATATTCTCTATTTTCCATGTGTCACAATCATGGAGGCATCCTCCATGGAGTTCATGAAGTTCCTTTTTTACATTAAGTGTACTCTTTATCTTTGTCTTTGCTATGTCCATGTCAAACATTCAATCACCTTTATCAATCTTTTCTCCTGACATGTGGTGTGCTCTGATTTCCTTGCACTCAACATAGTCACGAAAATCCTTGAGCTTTGAATGCCTTTACTTTGATGTCAATGATTCCATGGGATTATGCAAACCTATTTAATATCCTCACATGTCTGCACGTATACTTTTCACATTCACTTTACTTTGGTGACGACCATGTGGCTTCATCTAATGCCATTTCATCTTGCCTAAGCTTTGATATTTTGTCACTTTTCACCTTTCCCATGGCCAATTTGCTTGAGACACGTGGCCCCATCCTATTCACTTGCATCACTGCTTTATCTTTGTCTCAACTGTAACCATGTTGAACTATTCATTCACCTTCATCCATATTTGGCTATGACATGTGGGGGCTCTAATTTGCTCACACTCAATAGAGTCACAGAGAGATTCGAGCATCTTAATGCATTTAATTTGATGTCTATGGATCTATGGTATTCTTCAAGTCTCTTTAATATCCTCATGCATTTGCACTTCCACTTTTTATGTTAACTTTACTTCAATGGTGGTCATGTGGCTTAATTTAGTGCCGCGTGAATCTTGCCTAACATGTGAATTTTTTTTACTTTTGACGTTTTTTATGGCCAATATGCTTGAGACATGTGGACTCCTCCTTTCACTCACATCAACACAATCCAAAAATTTCACAAGGCCACTTTTAGCCTTTTAATGAGATGCACAAATGCATTCAACTTTAAAATCCACCTTATCTTATAACGAATCTAATTTAAAATTACTCTTGATGAATAAAAAAGGTCACGATTTTATATATATATATATATATATATATATAACCACAAATCACCTAATAAAATTTTGAAGTTAGAATATTTTGTGATCACCCATTGGCCACAAAGTCACATATTAATGGAATGAATTTTGTGTTTTATGGTGGCCATAAACTTTCCACATGGATCTAGTTAAATTTTCAAATCCACCTTGATCTTTGTCAAACGTCCTTTACCTTTATATCAAAAGTAAAGGTAATGGTCTCTTGTGTTATCCAATCATAACAAATTGTAACCTAATTACAAATGCCTCCTTGACACCCACATAAGACTTGATGTGAAGGCCACATCACTCCTGATGATATTTTACATAGTGTAAAATATACTAAAGTAATTTTTCAAACAAAACAAAAGACATATTTAGCAAAAGCCACGTTGGGCTTTGTCACATCACTCCATGTGGCCACAATAAAGAGAAACCATAGATATAAAGGTGAATTCATATCAATTGTTGCATTTATTGGGTGTCAAACCATATGATACCATTCACTGCCAAACTGATATTAAATTTATTATGTGACATTTGATCTGATTTTATATTTATTGAAAAATGTGACGACTGATGCAATATATCTCTACATTAATTTTCATGTTGCTAAGTAACTTGTTATGCTAAATTCCATATCTCATTTCTCCTAGAAGTTTCCATTGATACTCATAAACTTATCCATAAACATTGTTTGATCAACATATATATACAAAATCTATACATGGATCAAAATAGAAGGATTGATTAATTTTCTCTGTCTATGCCACAATCAAGAAATGTAAAAAATAAGAAATGTACCAAAAATATAAGAAAAATACACATATAGTACCTCTCATCAACCTCCTCTTATGCCAAGTTCGGGCAAGTGCTTATTTATTCATAAATACCTAGGTGAAGTATTGAAAGTTCCACTCTATTAATTGTTGGACAAGTTCATTTGAGTTTATTTTTGAAAGTGTTTAGTGCTCTCTACATTCCTTATCACTTGGTGAACTCATTCATTCTAATAGCTTGCAAGTGAAGCAAACATGTTGTTGTCCAAGTATGAAACAATAGAGGTTATAGTTTAATTTGAATATATTCATCTATTTTACAAACCTGCTAATAACTTGAATAAATTAGCAGTTGAAAATTTAGATCGATGCTATCTGCTTATAATTTCATTACTAAAATGACCACAAATCTTCTTTGTTGTAGGTCTTTAAAAAAATGTATTGTACTCGAAAACAACTTGAGAAATCACTAAACCAAAGGTGTGTACATTAACACATTTTATAGAATTTATGATTCAAAACAACAATGCATTCGAACATAAATAAATGCAAAATAAGAAGCAATGAAACACTTAACAAACCCCCTGTTAATGGGTCAATTGTAATTGGTAAGAAAGATAGGAAAAACAAGCAAAATTGGAGCCTTCCTATGGGAGGATGGTTTAAGCTTAACTTTGATGGAACTTCTCGGGGTAATATTGGAGCCTCAGGAATAGGTTGCATTATTAGGGATTGCTGTGGTTCCCTTATATGAGCTATGTCATGAAAACTTCAAGATGGAATGAACAATGAAGCAAAAGCAAAAGCTCTTGCATTGGGTATTGAAATGGCTCTCCAATGTGGAATTTTGAAGTTGAAAATTAAAGGAGACTCATAGGTTATGATCTCAGTGTTGAAAAGGCAAGAGGCAAAAGCATGGCATCTTGAGAACATCTTGACGAACACATGGAAATATCTAGAGTTCATATCAGAGTGGGAGTACAGACACTATTTTTGAGAGGTGAATTCGATTACATATTTCTTAGCTAATTACGATATTGACCAAGAGGAGGCGAGTAGGATAGATAATGTAAGAAAAGTGTGGGAGGATTTTCCTAATATCACTTTGATTGAGTTTAGTTAAAATGTGCGGCACTACGATGTTATGGGTGGTTTGTGAAATGGATTTAATTTCATTGGCTAAATTTGGCATGGCATTTTTGTTATTGATTGGCTGTGTTTTGGCATTGGGTGCATTTTTGTTGGCTGTCCGTCTCATGATTAGGTGACATCTCTTCGCTCGATGAAAATTGCTTCCCACGGGTGGGCATTCATGAAGGCTTAAGGAATGGATTCGTATAATTGGTGGCTACATGTGGCAAGTGGGGATCTTGAGGAAAGGATCTCTTCCCAATATGTCTTTATGTGGGTTTTAAGTTAGCTGAGGATCTGCATTGTTTATTGTTTCGGCTCACAAGTGGCATAAAGTTTGGTGGTGTAAAGAAGACAACATGGATGATGTTACTGAAATAGCCCTGGCAACTCCATGTCTTTTTGGGGGGAGTAAGGTGTGAGAAATGGCTTTTGAAGGCAAAATATCATGAGCCCATTTATCCCACATCTTTTGGCTCCCATCAGAGGATTTATTGGTGACTATTTTAGAGGTCCTTAGGCTCGAGTTTATGCTACAGAATGTGTGTAGTCGAGTGAATTCATAAATTGCGGTGGTGTTTACCTCAAATGTTATGGCGTTAGTCTCTGATGCTGAAGTAGTCACTTAGGTGGTGATGTTTTATGTGCATCTGAAAACTCAAGTGGGGTTAATCATGAAGATTCCACTTTGTGACCTTTTTCCACTACCCAATCTTCCCTTCTCAAGCAGAGATGACCTTGGAGTGGTCCTGTTATCAACTTTCAGGGTGCTGGAGATGCGCTTCATGATATGTTTAATTTCATGGAGAAATTTAAAAGGAAGATAACAGAGCCTAGGTTGAAGGAGGGTCAGTTAATTTCCATACCCATTTGGCACAACTTAAGGGTCAAATTTTGAAAATGGGGAAGTTGCGTGAACGTTGACATGGTAAGAACAAAGTGGTGGCAGTAAAGAAGTTGGTGAAATGGGTTATGCAGAGGGATGTAGTAGTGCCACCATGGTGTAACAAGCTATGGGAGGAAGTGTTTGGAAACCTCTTCCTGGGAGCTATGAGTCTCTTTAGGCCTTCGGTTGGAGGGGGTGCTGGTCCGAGCATAGTTGTCAAAGTTGAAAACACGTTCAAGGCATCGGTGGTGGAACATAGGGGTAGTGAAATGATAAATATCCTAGATTCGAAGGAAGAAGCTATCATGGGTAAATGTTAATTGGTCTCTAGTTTTTTGGTCTTTATGTTTTCTGGCTTTTGGGCCTGGTTGTTTGTTGGTTGTCGTGTCTTCTCAGGTGGAGCCAGGGTTTGTTTGTTGTTAGGTTTTCTTGGCTTTTTGGCTGGTTTCAGTTGGATGTATTTGGTTTAAGTTTGTTTTTGGGGCAAGGGTCCCATCAATATAACCCCGTAACTCTCCAAAAAAAATCTAACAAACCCATAATTGTAGAGAACTACAAGAAAAAGAACACCAACACACTATAACAACATTGACGATGAATTGGCAACACACCATATTTTTTGAGTTCAATCACTCCATTAAAATGTCGGAGATTGCCCCTTTAATGCATTTCACATGCTATTATATTTCCAATATACACATTTAGAACTTAAAAATGCGATTATCGATCATTTATTAAATTTATTACATATACATGATCCAAGAACACTCAACTCATATGAACTAGAACTAGATCCTAACAAGTTGTACATGTTGCATGGAATACACAACACCAAAACATATTTCCATAGAATGCAAATTTTTGCCTCTCATGTATCATCTCATAATGAAAGTGGATTGTGGGATGATAATTTATACATAAATTGGATAGCTAGATGGATAAATATAGAAATATGTGTTTGATATTTCATAAGAAAAAATAACTATCTTTGATTCAATGAATAATCTCAAAAAATTCCATACTAGATATTGTTCTACGATGCAAATAGCATATATGGCCGCTATGAACCACTATACTACAACAAAAATATTGACTACTCTACTACATCAAAACATACTCAACTACAAAGTACCCACATACAACTTGAATCCTATTGGACAATTTTTTGCATGGAATCGAAATATGTGGCTTATCTAGATTCAATATACACACATTTGATTATAGTGAAAATTTATTCAATTCCATCTTTTAGTTGACAAATTCAGAGTCTTACATAAAATGTTTACATCAGTATGTTGCAAATTCATTTTTTAATGTAATACTATGCATAGATAAAAAGGCATTCTCTTACCTACAAATAAAGCTAGCACAAAATTTAATACATTATATGTAAGTAAAGTTTCAAATTGGAAATCATATATTGTGAACTTTGGGATTTTATTCAAACAGGGTGAAATTGAATGAGGTGACTTTTAGCTACAATGGATATCCATATTGCTAAATGGAAAAATTTAGCTATGGTCAGCAACTAGCAAATGCATGGTAAAGATATATTGCAATTACTTAGAACCCACAAACACTTATAACATAATATTTTTTGAAATAAACACAATTCACATTCAATACGAACCAATGAAAACTAAACATCAACATAAAATTAATATTACTACTTATGACCAAAAAAAACTAGTGTGTAGTAGCACATGTAAAACATCCTTTCACACTTTCAAACATATTGCACGAAATCAAGAAAACAATGCAGTAAACTACAGTCAACACATAGGTTCCACAATAATATGAAAAATACTAAAAGACATTCAAGACACCAAAATAACCATGTTTAGTTTGTGTGCAACTACACTTAAAGCATAACATAACAAATTTAAAGCAATTAGAATAAGGTCCATATACGTAAATTTGAAAATGAACAATTGAACAACTTAAAAAAAGATATGCATCAAATGCAATAAGGCATTGAAAGATGAATCCCTTCCAAAATTTTCAACACCTGATCACATCATGTTAAACACACCCTTGACATATGAAAAAATACTCACACATCTAGAAGAGTGAATTCTATTTGCATAAATGAAAAAATTCAGATATAAAAAATTACAATTTGGTTTAACTGGAGCAATTATCAACCATCTAACATTGACATAATACAAAATGCACTACCACAATCATTGGATGAAAAATATATAATTATTGTTGAACTAAAAAGAAAATAAAATACAAAAACACATACAAAAAAGGAAGGGTTCGTGGAAACATCATCATGCATGCGCTAAAGCAATTGTGTAAGAGGAAATTGTATAAATCACAAAAAATTAGAATAAGAAAACATTGGAAACAACTCTTCAATGCTAATAAAAAAGTTAGTGGACATGATAGTGAAATCTTAGATGATAGTGAACCAAATGATGAAGGTGAAGAATAGATGCCCAATAAAACCATGGTACATGGACTCACTGACTTAACATGTATTTGTGACTTGCAAGATAAAAACATCCAAATCGCACCAACAAAAGGACAACAACCACTTAGAATTTTCCAAGACAAGTTTGTTAAGGAAATGAATTTCCCAATATTTTTTTACGGGGATTCTCACAATGAGAACATAACAAAATAATTTTCATATGCCAAAAATACATGATGGGAATTATAACATACGAATCGTGCATTCACATATCATATCATAAATGTATTTTACAAAGTAATAAAAATGATTATAGATCAAGTAGCTGCAACCATTTGGGTAAGAATTAGAAAAAGACAACTAAAAGGAAGAAATATTATATTAATAGATGTTAAATACAAACTTCATTTAGACAAATCACTAATATAAGATATTGGATATGTTGATTTGAAAAAAAAAAAAAGGAAATATCCTTAGATTATTTACAACAACTAAGAAACAATATTTGCAATGATTTTCCATTTGGGACCACCAACATTCTTTGTTACATTATAAGCGTTAAACACTATTAATAACCACTCACAAGTGCATGGGCCAAATTGCACAGTATGCACCATAGAAAACAAAAATCAACAAAAAGTAATTCTTTTAATGCAATTGATAATAGTTACTTGGTTATAAAATACCTTATCACTTGTACATGATATTATAAACATAGAATCAATGCAATGTTAAAAATGGTTACAAAGACAAATATTTATTTGGACCAATACAAGATCAATTTTTTAGTTACAAAGTTTTAAATCAGGGGAAACAAACATATGCATTTCATGTTATGGATAAAATCGACACCAATATTTGGAAATAACAAGAATATTAACATTACAAACTTTGTAGATAATTATATAACTTGTGACACACACATCCTTGCTTCAAATATAACATAACTACACGAACATCACCATACAAAGATATTTGAGGAAAAAATGAAAAATCACAATGTAGATATAATTTTTCTATCCCTTCAATGAGTAGAACAATCATCCTCAAGCCATCTAATGAGAATAATCAGCTAGCAGTCACATTTTCAAAACACATTTTTACCAATTTGTAACACAAATGCTATGAAACTTCCATCCCATTCAACATATATTTGGCAAAGTTATAAATGAATGAAGGTGAATACACAGAAGAAATAAAAAACATAGACAACCATTTTTTTTTGAAACGAAAACCATAAAAAACACGAACTAATAGTTTTTTTTTAAAATACCACATCTATGGGAAGCAAATGCAGATGCACTTTGTACTAAATGCCTATGTTATAGCTTCTTAATACACTTCTTATATGACAAAATTTTATAGATCAATGACAAGAGCATTCAAAATAATCCATAAATAACATTAAGCCAAAAATATAGATGTTATACAAATGATATATAATCTAAGAAATATATTTCTCAGTAGACAGTAAATGTCTACTCAGTAAGTTGTGCACGTAGACCTATAATTTCAATTAAATAGTTGCTCAAGGAAATACATTTCATAAATACAAGTCCATCAAAGGATATCCAATTTATCCTAAAACAACCAATACTATTGATGCATGAACTTGATGAATTAGAGGACGTGATGTGAAAATCTATATAGACTTCTATGTTCAACAACTAGAAGCACTAAGAGACATTTGCCTTATTGAATTTGTTTCAGAATACCAAAGAAAAAAAAAAAAATTAAAGTGCATGTTATTTGATTTATCAAATAAAATAAACATGTTGACATTAACAACTACTACATAGAGAGGCCATTGTTATACATTATGTTATAGATAATTTCAATACCTTTCATTAAACCTCACAATTTATCAATTTATCGCATATGATTGCTTGTGCCATAAAAGCTAAAATTGTATGGCGGGGGCCAACTTGTTTACATACGTCTACCAATTATTTCTTGTGCATGTGATTAGATGTAATATATTTCTATGTTGTTTGATATAACATCATTTGAGTGAATCACGTAACATAGTAGTCCCGATCAATTTGCCAAGAGTAGTTGTGCTCTTCATAATAGCAGGTTTGCAATTGATGTTTTGAAAATAGTTGCGAAATGTATGAATATCTATGTAATGATAAGGTACAAATAGTGACATGTTGAGTTCATTTGGTTTATTCTGCAATCAAAATTAGTTATTTTCTTTTTGACGTCATATCTAAATGTTTAACTAGGTAAACATTGGTTTAAATTGTTTCCAGTCAATAATATTTTATTTATAAATCACTGGCCTTCTTATTCTATTTGAAGTGGCTAAAGTAATTTATCACTGGATTTTCTTATTCTCTTTTGCAATTCGAAGTCTAGAAGTCTTCATAACATGGAAATTCATTTGTCAAAATGTTATGTTGATAAGATATACTTTGAGTATCTAAGGTTTGTGTTAAAACATCAATCCATGGTTTTCACTTAAAGGTTATAATGCATAATGTATAGTGTTAAATCATGTTCAAATAAGTTTAATTTCGACATGCATTAGGTGGTGGATTCATTTATTATTCAAGGACAATTGCTTCTATATTTGCTAGCTATAGCTTAGTAGCAAGAATGAAGAAAATGCACTTGCACAATATTACCCATAAACAAATAAATAAACTAATAACGCAGAAGAAAATAAATAAGGGACTAGGAGACCGAACTATATTTTATTTATTTATTCATAATGGTCTGCCTCTTCTTCTCCTTCGTACATTGCTTTATAGACTTTTCCTATTTCTTACTCAATCTTTTCCTTGATTCTTGAGATCTTCTTGACCTTTCTTTACACAATTTCTTGTTACAACAACATTTATAAATAAATCATATTCCCTTACATAATGGTATATTTTATTAACAATATACCCAATTGTACTCTCTTACTTGTGCTAACACTCTCTTAAACTTTATAAGTGTCTCACCTCGAGATACAAAAAGTCCTAAAATAAATCTAGTTTTAAGATTTCTGCACCATTACAAAAAGTATTTGAGGAAACTAAACTACTTCACCTACGCTCCACGACCTCATGTCAGAGCACCATTCCCTTCTATGTCTAACTACTCTAAAGACCCCAAATATATTTATAATGTTTACAAAAATACGCTCCACGACCTCATGTCAGAGCACCATTCCCTTCTATGTCTAACTACTCTAAAGACCCCAAATATATTTATAATGTTTACAAAAATCATAAGACATTACTTTATTTCAGACCTGAGACAATATTAATTCCTTCAGGGAAGAGTAAGATCGATCAAAATCATCTAAGAACCACAGTATATCTTTTATAAAGGGTTGCAAGAAACTAGCCATCCAAGATAACCCATTAATCACCGTACTATCTTTAAAAATCAAATGTTGCTGCAAGAAAATGATGTATAGCAGATTTTCTACCGTACTTTGTACGAACTCAAGAAACCAGTATTAATCTGTGTTTTTCATTTTCTACACCATCTTCCTAGCCATAGTCGGGTCATCCTTCATCTGAACACAACTATTACCAATTACAAACTGCAGGCTACGTTATTATAGAAAATCCATTTTTGCTAAATACCATCAGAAAATTTTAAATCCGTCGATGGCCCTTCCGATCAAGCGTTGCATATTAATTTATGATACCACTTCCCACTATTGATTTGAGTCGGGTATTATCAGGTGTAACATGACCCATTGAAAAGAATTTGTCCTGCTCCATGGAGTCGTGACACCTTTGTATTTTCATCAGCATCGCTGCATAGAGGCACAATGACCTAAATGGGATTGGATCAAAGGCAGATCACTCACATGTAATAAATAGTTGCACTTCTATTGACGAGAATAAATTAAGTACATGTGTCATTAAAAGAATGAACTCCAAAGCTGCATGTGTGATTCTGGGATTATTTTAGTATGAATAATGGACTGAAACTTTTGATCAAAGGTTGACATCCAAAAAAAAATTACTATAATTAATCTTCGTCCTACACTTAATTAACAAACAAGTCATATCAACACAAGGCTAGTAGTGGTTTTTGCTTAACAGTAGTCTCTAACATATAGATTTACAGACAAAAAGAAACTATCATTCCCTTAATTTAATTCGTACACATTATAAATAAAGGATGATTCAGGGTTGAAGAAATTAAGAGAGCAGAAAAACAAGAACTTAAACAAGAAAACAAGAACAGAACCCGATTTCTACTGCAATTTCTAAACAAGATTTTATTGATTTTCTTTTTTCCTTGCCTACAATGTTGCGCCCAAGGCATCTATAAATAGATTTTCTTGGCAAAAATAACTGAAAATATACTAATTGCTTAATTGCAGCTAACTAATCCTCTAATTGCTTAAACAAATTGTTTGTTAACTGCTTTGAACTAACTGATTCCTAACTATCAGTTAACTGCTATGCATGCATGAGGAGAAAGGGGGTGCAACAGTCAGTTAAGTTGTGGATTGAGAAATTATCTCCAGTAAATCTTTAGTTTTCTAACACTCCCCCTTAATTTCTACCAATAACAACTTCAGCATTTACAATGCCTAAATTTTGACTTAAATAATCAAAGGTCTCCTTTGCTAATGCCTTTGTGAATATATCTACCAATTGATCTTCAGATCTGCAGAATTCCAGATGGATTTCTCCATTGTTCACTAACTCTTTGATAAAGTGAAATCTTGTATCAATGTGCTTGCTCCTCTTGTGAAAAACATGATTTTTTGATAATGCGATTGCCGATTTGTTGTCACAAAAGATTGGTGTTGACTCCTTCTGTGCTTGTAATAAATCTTTCAATATTCTTCTCATCCAAGTTGCTTGACATGTTGCTGATGTGGCTGCTACATACTTTGCTTCAGCTAATGAAAGTGTCAATATATGTTGCTTTTTGGATGCCCATGTGACCACATCTGTGCCTTAAAAAAAGGCATGTCCAAAAATACTCTTCCTGTCATCAACGCTACCTGCAAAATCACTATCAGTAAAACCAATCAAACTAAAATCGTTAGTTGTGGAATATAAAATTCCATATTCTGTAGTTCCTACCACATATCTCAATATCCTTTTTCCAACTTGCCAATGTGAGTCTTTCGGTGACTCCATGAATCTTGAGATTAAACTGACCCCATACATGATATCTGGTCTTGTAGCTGTAAGATACATCAAACTGCCAACTAGTCTTTTGAATGTTGTAGAATCAACATTAGACCCTTGGTCTTCTTTGCTAAGTTTGGTCCCTGTAGTAAGTGGTGTAGGTGCTGCTTTACAATTTAGCATCTTAAACCTCCTTAACACATTGCATATTTAGTTTGACAAATAAATATTTCTTTATCTGATTGTACAACTTCTATGCACAAAAAGTACTTCATTAATCCTAAATCTGTCATTTCAAATTCTTTCTTCATTGCTAATTTAAATGTGTCTACAGACAAATTTTTAGTGAAAATCAAATCATCAACATATAAACACACAATCAAAATCTGACATTTTTTATTGATTTTTGTGTACAGTGTAGGCTCACTATTGCTTCTGCTGAATCCATTATTTGTCATATATGAATCAATCCTGTTATACCATACTCTTGGTGCTTGCTTGAGACCATAAAGGGCCTTCTTCAATCTGTAGACCTTTTCTTCATGTCCTTGTACTTCATAACCTAGTGGCTATTTCACATACACTTCTTCATCTAAGAAACCATTCAAGAACGCTGATTTTACATCCATTTGATATACATACCAATTATTTTGAGCAGCTATTGATAAAACCATTCTAATAGTGTCAAGTCTAGCAACTGGAGCAAATGTTTCATTATAGTCAATTCCATGTTCTTGTGCAAAACTTTTTGCTACTAACCTTGCCTTGTGTTTTTCAACATTTCCATCTGCATCAAATTTAGTCTTATAAACCCATTTGACTCCTATACAATCCTTACCTTTAGGTAGATTAGTTAGATCTCATGTTTGATTTCTTTCAATGGCATTCATCTCTTCATCCATTGCTTTTATCCAATGTTCCTCATTAACTGCTTCTTCATAATACATAGGATCATGAGTGAAAAGAGCAAAATTTGAAACCAAATCTAATTTCTCTTCTTCTTGATTATAAATCTCATTCAAGTTTCTCATTTTCTTACCTTTCAATCTTGATCTTAAAGTAGCAAGAGTTGGATCTGATTCATCACTTACTTGTGAATTTGGAGTAGGGTGGCATGCATGACTAGATGATTCACCTTTTTCAAACCTCCTAGGTGTTCTTATTGGAGTGCTTGTTCTTGCTTGTGGAGAGGATTGATCACCTTGCAAATTTTGTTCTTCAGATTCTTCTTCCATTTTTGGAATTAGTGCTCCAATTGTGATGGTGCTACCATCCCATTCTTCTTCTTCCTTAAATTCAACATCTCTGCTAATAATCACTTGCTTTGAAATTGGGTTATACAACTTATAAGCCTTTGATTCTTCACTATAGCCAATAAAAATGCATTTCTCACCTCTATCATCAAGTTTTCTTCTCAATTTAGATGGTATAAGAGAATATGCTATACAACCAATTTTTTTGAAATGATGTACACTATGTTTCTTACCACTCCACACTTCTTGTGGAATTCGATCTCTGACACTCTTTGTTGCACTTCTATTCAGAATATATAATGCACATGCTATTGCTTCTGCCCAATATTCATTTGACAAGTGTTTGGCTTTCAACATGCTTCTAGCCATCTCCATGATTGTTCTATTCTTCCTTTCTGCTACACCATTCTGCTGTGGTGTGTACCTTGTAGTCAATTGCCTTTTGATGCCATGATATCTGCAAAAATCTTGAAATGCATTAGACATATATTCACCTCCTCTATCTGATCTAAGTACCTTGATATAGTGGCCACGCTGCTTTTCAACCATTGCCTTGAATTCTTTAAACTTTCCAAAGGCTTCAGACTTATTTTTGAGAAAATATATCCACGTCTTTCTGCTAAAGTCATCAATGAAGGTTAGAAAATAAGTACTACCTCTAAATGATGGAGTTTGCATTGGTCCACATAAATCACTATGGACTAGCTCCAATATTACCTTTGCTCTATATGAGGCTCCTACTGGAAATCTCTCTCTATGCTGTTTTGCCAGAATACAACTGTCACATGAACTTCCTGGCTTTTCTATTGGTGGTAAACCCTTCACCATATTTTTCTTCTGTAAAAAATTCAAACCTCCAAAATGTAAATGTCCATACCTTAAGTGCCATAGCCATGATTGGTCTAGCTGCATGGTTTTGAAGTGGGCTTCCTCTTCTCCTTGGATGCACTGAATTCGAAGAGGGAACATCCGATTCTTGGTCATCTCCACTTTTCCTATCAACCTGTCACTTAGAACTTGTCCAGTATTGTGCAAAAATTATCCATAAAAGATACTCTGTAACCTTTCTGTACTAACTGTCCAATACTCATAAGATTATGTTTTAGTCTAGGTACAAAATAAACATCAGGTATAAATCTTATTTCATCATTTTTTGCCAAAACATTTATTACACCTTTACCCATTACATCCACTTTGATATCATTTTCTAATTTAACTTCAGATCTTACAGAATCATCAAGACTAGCAAAAAATTCTTTATTCCCTGTCATATGATTACTGCATCCACTATCTAAGAACCAAATATCTTTAGCTTTTTCTTGAGTAACATGACAAGTGAGAAATAAGCTAGATTCACCTGGATTAGAACTAGATTCCCCTGTTTAATTAGCATTCTGCTTGTCCACATATCCTTGTTTCCTTCTGCAGTCACTTGCATAATGTCCATATTTTTTGCAATAATAACATTGAATATTAGATTTATCAAACCTCTGTGAACTGTGCTGGAAGTAATTGTTGCCACGTCCTCTATTGCTATAGTTTTGATTACTGTTTTCACCTTGATCTGGATTGTTCCTTCCAATTCTGCCTCTGCCTCTTCCTCTGAAGTTTGACCTTGCTCTTCCTCTTCCTTTGCCGAATGATACCTGTGACTTGAAAGCATTCTTAAGAGAAGTATTGTTATTCCTATTCATTCTGGATTCATGTGTTAACAAAGAACCCATTAATTCATCTATAGATAACTGTTCCAAATCTTTGGTTTCCTCAATAGCTACAACTATTGCATCAAATTTAATAGGTAAACTCCTGAGTATTTTTTTTATGATCTTCTGATCCGTGATTGTTTATCCATTAGATCTAATTTGATTCACTATATTCAACATTTGACCCATAAACTGGTCTATAGATTCTGAATCATTCATTTGCAAATTTTCAAAACTTCGCCTAAGAGATTGCAATTTAGCAATTTTTACCTTTGTATTACCTTATAGGGTGTCTCCAAGATTTTTCATGCCTCTTTGGATCTCGTTGCTGCTGCAACTCTAGAAAAAATTGATTCATCCAGTCCCTGTTGGATTATAAATAAAGCTTTTGCATCTTTTTACCTGTTCTCCTTAAGCTCGTCCTTTTGTGCTCGAGTTAATACCAGATGGGCTGCCTCATCTTGCGGTTCTACAAAACCATTTTCTACCAGATCCCAAACTTCTTGTGAGCAAAACAAAGTTCTCATCTTAATTGCCCAAAAATCGTAATTCTTACCATTAAAAATGGGAATTTGAGGCTGAGAAATACTGTTGTTCGTTGCCATGTCAATCGCTAAAAGATGACAATGAAAAGCGACTGCAATTTGTTTATATTCTTGCTTGCGAAACAAGATTTAGAGATTGTAAAAATTGGGTACGCTTCTCTGGCTGGGTTATATTTCCAGACACTTTCTTAGCCGCATTGGCTTCCTTTAAAAAATTCACAAGTTTGTTCAAGACACGTCAGCCTGTTTGAGACCTTGACGTGGGCTTGGATGCCAATTCTTTAGACTGCCTTTGGCTGCGCTTGTCTTTGACTTCAGCGCTTCAAACATTAAAACATAAAAAAACAACGCTTTTAAAAAAAAAACTTTAACTCTCACAATTTCAACCTGCGCGATTTTTTTCGCTGGGCTGACTGCGCGATTTTCCTTAACCTGCGCTTTTCCTGACTTTTGTTGCGTGATTTTTTGACTTCTGTTGTGATCTTTCCTTGTTCGCTGACTGCGCGTGCTTTAACCTGCGCAATTCTTAAGCGCTGAACTTTGACTGCTGCTGCGATCTCCTTTCTTCTTGGCGCCTCCCAGCTGGGTTTTTCCTTTGCTGAGCATGCCACCCCTGAGAGCTCCCTACTGGCTTTGATACCAGTTTGAAGAAATTAAGAGAGCAGAAAAACAAGAACTTAAATAAGAAAACAAGAACAGAACCCGATTGCTACTGCAATTTCTTGAAAACAAGATTTTATTGATCTTCTTTTTTCCTTGCCTACAATGCTGCACCCAAGGCATCTATAAATAGATTTTCTTGGCAAAAATAACTGAAAATAAACTAATTGCTTAACTGCAGCTAACTAATCCTCTCACTGCTTAAACAAACTGTTTGTTAACTGCTTTGAACTAACTGATTCCTAACTATCAGTTAACTGTTGTGCATGCATAAGGAGAAGGGAGGTGCAACAGTGAGTTAAGTTGTGGATGGAGAAATTATCTCCAGTAAATCTTTAGTTTTCTAACAAGGTAAATCCACAAGAAGGTTATTTTATACTCTACTTAGAATAATACATATCTGAAAAACAAGGGTACTGTAATTGAATCCCGGTTTAACAATAAACACATATTTCGTGTTAGTTATATATTATATATAGCATTCCACATGAACGCTAAGAGATATCCGTCTTCATGGTGGATAAAAAGTAGCGTAGGATAACAAGCTACTCATACCAAAATAAAGTTTAGTGCATCTAATTATAATTCTATTATGTACCTCAGTTAAACAAGGTATAATCATTATAAATCAATTCACATGAAAATATACCACAATTGATCTTGAAAAAGATAGAAGACTTTAAAGGAAAGGTGTAGGAGACTTAAAGCATTAATCCTACAATGGCACAGAATGCTGGAAAAAGTTTGTGGATTTTAAAATTAATCCTACTAATTAGGTTTGCTTAAAATTATTCAAGGTGTTCCTAATTAATTTGTTGTGTATACCATGCAATATATGCGGTATATTTCAGATATTCCATCACTTAGACCCCAACGCAAGAGATTGGAAATCTCCAAAAACTGTGAATGGTTTAGAAAAATACAACAATTCGCTTTTCATAGCTCAGAAGAGAAAAGGAGGTCTTCTAGGTGTATCTTCAATAAAATGCTGGGTAACACCTTACCAGTTACGATTTTGACCAATGATTCACAAGGAAAACCCAATAGTCACTCGTCTATACTATGCATTTGCCCCTCACAGATTTGCAGACACAAAAGTTATAATTTGATTTTGGACTGCTCTATTTTTATCCTGGCTTTTAGTTTTTCATTAATGGCTTATAGAAAAAGGCATAAGCATCATTGAAAGGTCACTCATAAATTTTTACAGATACATGGCTTCTGGGTTTCACAGTAAACCAACGAATACCTTTTTCAAAAATGAAAGGGCTCGAAATATATATATTATGACAGTTATCGGTAGACTGTAAACTACATTTAAAAGAGGGTGCCCTGGAATATATACATGTAAAATTTATTGATAACACGATTCTACATGTTTCTCATAATCATAACAATGATACTCAAATTTCTAAAATAAAATTAAGCAGAGTATGAGGAATAACCACTTGCCTATTCGAGAATAAGGTACTGCTCCAGCCATTAACAACCAAGACATATTCCCCCTGATGGGTACCGGTGCCTTTTCTTTAGTGTTTTAAGAAGGAAAGCTCGAAGAGAGTGATGGATGAATACAAAACACAATATATCAACCATTGATGATCATCGAGCCGATATGGAGTTTCTATGGCCCTAATGGAAGCATATCTGCCAAAATAGCGAAAGCCCACTAAAGTTAGAGGCCTTACGAAATTTAAAATATATTTTTAAAAATTAACAAATTCGCTCTAGTTATTCGTACTAAAACCAAATGGAAAGACAACACAAAGGACTTTAAGGAGGAGGGGTAAATTTCTGTACTCATAGTAATGTCAACACAGGGGTGCGCCATTAAAAAAACAGAGGATTTGTTGAGTTACATATACTTGGCAAAAATGTTTTGATATTGGTAAGCAGTTCTTTTTTGACTATTTTTTATAGAGGGAACTTTTGAAGACCATTGGGGAGCAATGCCATTTAAGGAGTCAACTACCAATGGCAAGGGATGACCCAGGGGGATCCATGTACCATTCTATTTTTAAAAAAGTCTTCAAATTTTGTTCAAATCATTTTCACATTGTAGTACTCGTCGATAGTTTTCTAGCGCTTTTCGCGGTTCGAAAAATGGAGTCTCGATGCTCAAGATATGACTAGATGAAGAAATCTTGCGACAGGGGTGTCGAAAGTGACGTGGCACTATTGAAAACGTGCCAAGTGGACCAATAACAACTTGACACATGGCAAAATAATTGGTGCAAAAAAAATGTTGGTTTGTTCTTTTTTTATTTGAAATTTTCAAACTCTGAAATAAGGCGCCAAAAAAAGTGCCACATCACCCATCCCATCATCCAAGCATGTACCCAGTCAAATCAGCAGCGTAAGTGGACGCCTTTGTCTTAGGGATTTGAAGAGGGGTCAAACATTTCTATTTAAGGCGTTGGAAATAGAATTCCCAGCAAATGTGGGACTAAACCAAGTCTCAAGGCACCAAAAAAGGAGGGAAACATTCAAATTTCATGCTGAGTGCGCCCTTCCTCATGCCAAGGCGCCTAGAAAGGTGGGAGGAGGTTTTGAACTCCTGACCTGTCATTTAAAATATTAATTCCTTGACCACTTCAGCGACGGGAGTTGAAGTGTTATAAAATGGACTAATTTATACTTGAACAGACACGAAAAACAGACTGTGTAAAAAGATTTAAGAAGACTAGAGGCTTGTTTTTGCTTTGTACGGCCTTGGGCCATTATTTTCAACCCTCAGAAATATTTTTACAGGGAAACAAAGATCAGAGAAGGTGAATTGAAGACTTGTATTGATTTTGGAAGCCATTTGTTGCACAAAATTAATGAGAACGGTCCTCACTTCGAATGGACCCGGAGACGTACGCTATTGAAGCCGAACTCCATTATCAATTTGCTGGTGAATTTTTTGAATTTTCTGTGATTTTTATTTAGCTCTGATCTTCATTTTATATTTAGTTTTAATTTCCTTATACAAAATTAAGCAAAAAAAAACGAGAAATTGAAATATCTCTTAAACGTAAACAAGTGATTTTCGAATATACTACACTTGTATTTTCAGTGTAGACTCAAACATGGGACCTACTAGGTAAAGCCCACCTTCTTAACCGTTGACTCACTACCACAAGGGCCTTTAAAAGATAAGCCATTCTTTTTTGACTATTTAAATAGGAGGAACCTTTGAAATCCCGTGGAAAGCAATGCCACTTGAAGAATCAACAACCTCCCAAACAAAAATGTCTATTAAATGCAAATGCTTTAAGAAAACTTTATTAACCAAATCGTCCTCTCTGAGATGTGTGAATCCCAAGACTCCACCATGCACGCTGCTCTCTTTTTCTCTGAGACTGTAAGTCTGTAATTAAATGCCTTTACACTTCCCACGGCCACTAAACCTTGAAATGCTATTGAGGGGCATTTTTAATTACAGCCCTTCTTTTGTAAAATTATCAATTTGTTTATACTTCCGGATTGTCAAGCATTATATAATTTTTGAATTTTTTTTGAAGGCCAAAATTTTGACAGCACTTCTGGGACGGCTTTGAAGTCCTTAGACGGGCTGGGACGGGTTCAATTTTGAACCCTCGGCGCTACACAAAGAGCTGCTGTATTAAATTGAGAAGCTCGTGATGCCTTGGCTTAGAATTTGCATCTGCAACAACCTCTACGACCTTTTCTTGTATTTCTTCAAAAAATCTTGTACAGAATAAGTTCTTCAACAGAAGTAAAATATTCTCCTCAAAATGGTATGAGAACAATGATTGTCAAATCTGGAAATGAAAAAACTCTATTTTATTTGCTTAAAACTATAATGCAGAACAGGTCTGATCCCACACAAGGACTACTTCAATCGGATTGCCAGACCGATGAAGTGCTAAACAAGATTGGTTTCAAAACCCGATAAATGCATTTTCTTCCGTTTCTAACATAATCCAACAACATTTGGATAAAATTCGGTGGAGGACCGTGGACGGTATGGCCAGTCGTTGCACCAACGAACCATACTATCAAACACGCTGCACAATACCGAGCAATCACAGTGGAAATTTTCTTATCAACTTGAGACCCATTTCATCCCACTAGCTACACCATTGTTAGCTGTAATTTAGTAATAAGAATGAATAAAATGCATTTGCACAACATTAACCAGAAACCAATAAATACATTATAATAATAAGCTAATGATGAAGAAGAAAATAAATAGGAGCCTGATAATGGTCTGCCTCTTCTTCTCTTTAGCACATTGTTTTATAAACTTTTCCCATTTCTTACTCAACCTTTCCCTTGATTCTCAGGGTCTTCTCAACCTTGATTTACACAATTTCTTGTTACAACGACATTTCTAAATAAATCATATTCCCTTACATAATGGTATATTTTATTAAAGATATACCCAATTATACTCTCTTACCTGTACTAACAGAATTGATCGAGGCAAATTAATATTAAATGTTTAGATTAAAATAAATATATGGAGAAAGGTATGAATCTTGCACAAAGATTAAAGCATTTAGTAACCCTCATCTTTGCATGGGATTTGATTGTCGGTAAGTGGCAAGAAAGGATATAGTGGCAATGTTTGATAAATTTGTTAGTTGTTTTGACAAAGTGCATAACTCTCACTAAGATTATTATTTGGTGGATTATTTGTCCCACCAATTTTGATAACACATCACTTAAGTGTATTTTATGCGTGTATCAAAACAAGGTCATCATAAAAATTGATAATTATTTTTCATTTATCATTTATTCGTTCAAATTTTTTGTGGAACTTGAACTTTTCGTGTTTCCTCTTGGAAGGTGAAGAGGTTTCAAGAAGCTAATAAACTCATAGTATTTAGTGTTTTATTATAAAACTTCTTGACACGTGAGTTATTTAGTTTCTCGTTTGGTTATTTCACATGAGGAATAATTATTCACTCATTCTTGGTGCATATACTCAGCGTTCTTCTGCATGTCGTATTTTGATAATGTGGGTAATGGTTTATTTCAAAGTGCATTCGTGGAATATGAAGTTTGTTAGTGCATTTAATATATGGATTTGTATTTTACATCATAAATCTGAATCTTAATGGTATATGAAAGAACATTTTCATGTCGATAGTTTTGTTCAAAGATTTGTTCCATTTTTTTTTTGTATTGAAAGAATGCAAATTTACAAGAAGAAAAAACAGTCCATAGAGGATTGCAAAACAACATACAAAAATTATAACAACACAACAAGCTATACAGAAATAGCAGATACACTACAACTCGTCATGCTGTGACAAAACATCTGCTAAACAAGTGTTGGTGCCTTTCCAGAAAGGCAAATAACAAACCAAGCATTAAACCAACGGTTCAACAAGCTGTTACAGACCTATCAAAATGCCTAAGTCTGATGCAAAACATCGTCTTCAAGCCCAAAAAACCTAGGGATGCCCATAGCGTATCTGTTACGTCTTGTCCTTTTGCAAATTTGACATTTGAAGCTTGATATGCTGAAGTTGATTGCCTATTTGCGTATCTTTCTTTGCCACCTTTTGTAGCTACAAAAACAAGTAATTGATTCTTAGAAAGACATCTGAGTAAAGCCTTACAGCGCTGCCTTCCTGCGAATATATGGAGTTAGAAAAAATTGCCTTACCCCTGCTCTTCCCAATATGCATGAGGATAACCTGTCTAATAGAGTTAGAAATAACATTACGAACACCCAATCCCAACACAACCTCTTCCCAGTTCAAATGATGTTCAAAAATAGCAGGTAAAACATTAAAAATAACTTTCCATTGATTTTAAGCAAAGGAACATTCCCAAAAAATATGTTTCATACTTTCCTGAGATTGACAAAATGAACACTTAGGTGCTTGAATCCTAAAATATTTTAATTTGTTATCAATAGGCAATTTAAAATGAAAAATTTTCCAAGACAAAACCTGCACATCCACATCCAATTTAGATTTCCAGATTTGAGTGCTCAAAATATACCAAAATTTCTCACCGAATCTGCATTTCCATTTAAGGTTTAGATGAGGATTAAGGGGCAAAAAAGGAAGAAGTTGTCTATAAACTTTCTTCAAGGGAAAAGTATTGAAATGATAAGCTGATAGCCATCGCTATTCTTTAAAAAAATTACAATCAACAGGAGTACAAATTTTCATATATAGTTCAATAAGAACCAAAGATTGAACAAAGATAATTAAGTGTTTATATTTATTAGTTAGACCAAAATGGGTTTTAACATCAGACCATGGCAACCAATCTAGCTCCTTGAAATCCCAAATATCGCTAAACTGACATATCCCTTTCTTGAACAAAAAAAAGGCATGCCTGGGAAAGCTTACAACTAGGGGTTGATTGTGGTATTGAATAAGCTTATTCCACCAAATAGAAAAAGTTGAAAAGCTAAACCCATGTTAAAGAGATTCTTCCCTCCACTCAAGAAGATGACAAACACGTTGCCATGCCTTCCAAATAGATTGTAATGGAGGTGAGAATTTGATCTGAAAAAAGGGTGCTAGGAGAATCTTATCCTACCAATTAGTAGATTGCCATTTACCTTTAACAGAAGCATAATAAATTCTATGTCAGATCAAAATTTTCCAAGATTCCTCTCCTTGGATTGCTCTTATAATCCACTTGGCTGTCAAGCAAATACCTTGCATTTTTGGATCAATGAGACCAAGACCTCCTTTGCATTTAGGTTGAATACAATGTATCCAAGAGGCAACTTTATACCCAACACTACCATCCCATTTAGACCACAAAAATTGGCAAATAATTTTATTCAAATCTTATTAGCCTTTGTTAGAAGGCATCCAAGAGGGTGAATAATAAACGTGAGGGGAAATAAAATTTTTGTTT
The DNA here is from genome assembly GCA_037957365.1 of Torreya grandis. Taxonomy (NCBI): domain Eukaryota; kingdom Viridiplantae; phylum Streptophyta; class Pinopsida; order Cupressales; family Taxaceae; genus Torreya; species Torreya grandis. The sequence goes on from JARHVA010001406.1 coordinate 1,622,793, forward strand.
GCAACTTGAATTTTACTAGCCAATGATAAAAACTTGTTTCCTTAATTAAAGATTTTGTTCTTAAGCCTGTCTATGAACCACTTCCACATATCAGATAAGGAAACCCCTATACCAAAGGGAATTCTAAGGTACCTAGAAATCTCACCATGTTTAATATGTTGCCACTCCCTGTGGATCCATTGAGGAATGGGCTCAGACTGAACCATTCAAAACTCAATTTTGTTATGAGAAAGCTGAGAACTTGAAATAGAATAGTATAAATCCAAAATTTCTATGGTATTATTGATTTCTTCTTCAGAGTTCTACAAAAATAATAGGTTATCATCAACAAAGTGCAAATTAATAACCACACCATTTTGAGGAATGGGAATGCCTAAGATAAGATTTAATTGATTAGCTTTTTGAAGCATATATCCCAATGCATCAGAAGTAAGAACATACAAGAATGGTGATAACGGGCATCCCTGCCTAATGGAGTGATGTAACAAAAAAATTTCAATCATAGAATTATTAACCACCAACTGAGCATTGGCATCATTAAATAACATTTGAACATCAGCTTGGATTTTGGGCCCAAACCCAAGTCATTGCAACATTTTTAAAATAAAGCTCCACCGAATTTTATCATAAGCTTTATTGAGATCTAATTTGATTAAAAGAGCATTTTATCTTGTTTGTTATGCCCATTCAACAATTTCCCAAGCCAAGATAAGGTTATCAAGAATATATCTTCCACCAAAGAACCCAGTTTGTTCAAGTCTTACAATGCTTTGTACCATGGGTTTAATGCGGATGGCCAACACTTTAGCAATGATTTTGTAGGAAGTGTTTAAAAGAGTAATTGGTCTCCAACTAGAGATAGTGTCCTCTTTTATCCCCTTAGGTAATAGTTTAATTATCCCTCTATTTATAAAGAACCCCAACAAACCTTTATTTAAGGCATCCAGGTATAAAATATAAAAATCATCTTTGATATGTGGCCACATAGCTTGGTAAATTTCCATCGGAAGCCCATCAATGCCCAGACTCTTATTAGAGGCCATTGAAAAAAGAACACGTTCTAGCTCCTCTAAGGATAGGGTCATGTCTAAGTACTTGCTATAACCGATGTCAATTCTATTAGGAATGTAATATGCAATGATCTCCTCCAATATAGAATGAATATCATTCCAAGATTCATTTTATTTAAAGAGGTCCTTATAGAAGTTCTGAAAAATTAGATTAATATCAGTTGGATTCGTATGAAGAGTACCATTCTCATCTATTATGGCACAAATTCTTTCCTTTTAATGTTTGAACTTCAAATAGTTAAAGACATATTTAGAACTTCTATTTCCTTCTTTTATCCAGTGAAGTCTAGCCTGAATCTTAGCCCCCTATCCTCTATAATAATCAAGATGATGTAATTGAGTCTTAGTGGCAGTGATAGAAGCTTGTAGTTGAGGATCAGGTCAATGTTTAATTTCCTTCTATCCTGCTCTAGTTTTCCTTGGAGTGTTTTTTCCCTTTGTCTACGCTACCAAGCCATTCTTCTCCCAAAATCATGAAGAAAGGTGGTGCATTACGAGATTGCAACACACCACCAATCAATCCAAGACTCACTGTCCTGTGATTTTGGAATAGAATTCCAAATCCCCATAAGGGAATTCATGCAAACCTAATTTTTTAGGTGGGAATTATTAAGTTTACAGGGCAATGAAGAAGTAGCATCATTGTGATGAGTAGTAGATGCATTGCAAAAAATAGGAAAATGATCTGATAGAGTGGTGGAATAATCAACTTGAATACAATCACCAAAAACAATGTGGACCAATTTAAGGTTAGGTGATAAATAAAATCTATCCAATCTGCTAAGCTTTTTATCATTGCCCAGTCTATAATTAGACCATGTAAACCAGTTATTAGCATGAGTAGTAAATTGGTCATGAATAAGATCAACCACCCCAAGGGAATTTTTGCAGTACAACCAATTATTAAATTCTTCACTACTAAGTTTAAAGGGACTAAACCAACTCTGATCTTAGTTATGTTCAACCATATTGAAATCACCACCAATGATCCAATCTACATTGGGGAGAGCTTTAGACATCCTCTCCCATATATTAACATGTTCTTTAGTAGTGTGGGGAGCATAGACAAAGAAAAAGCCTATAGGTTGTCCATTGATAACTGATAAGGCCCAAACACAATTATGTGAAGTGTCCTCCCCCTTATTAATGACAAACTTGGAAATCTAGGGAACAATACCAAGAAAAACTCTAACTTTTCCATCTTAATGAGATGTATACAGAAAAATGCCTCTTTCCATACATTTAAAAGAGTTGTTTCTAGTTTGCTATTGCCAATTTTGACTTCTTACAAAAGTAAAATATCGGGTTTTCATTTAACAATTGTTTCCTTAACCTTATATTTGTGGTGAGGAAGAGTGATCCCCCTCACATTCCATGAAAGAATATGGTAATTCATGAAGAAAGAGTATTAAAACCTTCTTCCTGTGGCAACACACTGAACCTATTGATGAGATTAATTGGCTGGTTATTCAATCGATCATATGGAGATCTTGATCTCTATCGAGAGTGGGGTGGGGGAGAAGCAAAACCAAGTTCAACCATAGAAAGGGTGTTAAGAGGACGAGGGGTGGAAGAATGGATTCTACCATGAGGATGATTGTATGAACAAGAAGAAGACCCTGATGGTTCTTTCCTCTTCTTAACTATTCTCCAACTATCAGGCATAATAACATCCTTATAATATGGAGACTATATAGGTGGTGCATCGATTTCATTATCAGAGGTAAGAGGTGGTTGAGAGTGAATTTGTGGTGGAGGAGATGGGGTGGATGAAGTGGGTATGATATGAAGAAGCACAGGGATCAATGAAGGATGTGAAACCAGGGAAGATGGGTTAGTAGATGTGGGAAATGAGTCAAATCTTGATTTTCTAATAGGACAGTCCCAGATCAGATGGCCTTCTTTTTAACAAGAAAAACATGCATTCAATTTATTTAGATAAATCAACTATTACTCCATTTAAAATCTTGGGCCAATCAATTTTATATTCTCAAGTAGCGGTTTGTTTAGGTCTATTTATACACAAAACCTAGGATGTACCCTAAGGTTGGCATATTTGTTAGTATTTTGTTTTCATTAAATAACCCTACCCAACTATGCTACAATATATTTCAAGTATGGCCTAAATGCAAGATTTAAGTAGGGAAATTCTATCCACATTGGATATTGAGAGAAAGAGGGGCCTTCAAGATGGAAATCAAACCTCTAGGATCAAAGATAACAAATTTGACCACAAATCACCCATATACCATATTACAACATAACTTGGGTGTGGTCAGTGTTTTTAAACATACATGAAACATAACCTTTCCCAAGACCTTTGAGGGTTTCAATCTCACAACCATGGTTTTCCCAATTAAGGTAGGCCCATTTATAGAAATAAACTTCAGAAGGAACTCCTCTAAAAAAAAAAAAGAATAACAATTCTTGCTTGGCATTCAGATATTACCTCCATCACATTATCAGGAAGGAAGAACTCTAAGGATTTACCTGGGTCACTGGTTATTTCTACATTCATTGTCTTGGTTTCCTCATTCGATGTAATCTCTCCTATAGGCTATGTATTGTCTACTTTTTCTACCTTTGCACCTTCCAAGTTAGGCTCCAAAACAATCATCTCCTATCTATCAATCTCTGCCTCTTTTGTTACTACAACACTATTCACTTCACCAGATTACCTGACTAGTTTTTTTAATCTCATCTGGAAATGTAGTGGTGTTCAACATCAATATAGATAAGGATTTCAAAAATCTATGTGCACTTAGGGTTAGGGTTTCTCCATCCACCCCCTCTTGACCTTAATGCACTTATCTCTTGTTCCATTTTCTTAAGGTTTAAGTATGGTTATTTGTTACGAAGGTTGGTATAGCTTAAAATCATCATTATTGATAATTTGGATTTGAATCTCATGCATGTAGTTGATAAAAGTTGTGTTCTAGAAGCTTTCATTTTTTTTGTAGCTTTTGATGTATTTAGGTTGTGTTCTTTTTCATGTGGGTTTCAGGGATGGTTCATATGGTTCAGTTGATTTATCAAAAGTTTTGGATAATAACTGTTGACACAGTGGATTGCACTTGGGGCAGGAGGCTGAGCTCCTACCTTCCACACGCAACAATGGAAACTCCCCTCTCGCCTATGGGACCGACGAAGCTGGAGGGGAGAGTATCTAGGTAAGGGCTAGCTCCCTTTGATGCATCTGATTTGTTTCCATAAGTGCTAACATATATATATATATATATATATATATATATATATATATATATATAATGGGGGGGATGAAAAGGGAGAAAGATTGCAGGAAAACAAATCTACTCTAAGGAGGTGATGCACCAAAAATAAATCGACCTTCTCACATTCACACTTAAATCAGACAAACACATACATACACTTCAGAGTTGGCAGAAGGACCAGGCTGCAAGAAACTTGGCAGGGAGGCTTTAATGAAAAATAAAGAAAATAGAGATTCACCAAAGGTGCTGTGAAATGCACACTATAAGCAATTTTTTTCTATTTTTGCACTTCCAAATACAACTCTCCTTGTCAGCTACAGAAATGGCACCTTGTAGACAACACATATGTTGGTGTTGGACCTGTGAAAGCATCAAGAAACAATGACTAAACACAAACTAACACTCAAGACATACACAGATTTATCTATCCAAGATAGAGGTAAAAAATGCGTTAATTGATTCAGGTGAAATTTTTCCAGGGCTACGCCTTACAAATGTGGAAGATGATTAAAAAAATGACAAGTCTCCAATATATAGAAGAAGAAAGAAGGCCTTTTGGCACCCTTTTTACAAGTGACCCATGTGCCTTATGAGCATTAGGAAGAGTAGGCTACTTAAACATAAATGCTGTGTCAGCCCTGGCTTTGACTTTAGGTATTTTTTGACATGGCTGTGTTGTTTCCTCATTAACTGAGACTGCTCCTTAAAGGCACCTACGCAGTTTGTCTACTCATAAATATGAAATGAATAAAAAGGGTCACACAGTTGGCCGTTTGCACCTTCTAATGGTCAATTCGCAGACACTGTTTCACCTGCTAGAGTAATTTCTTGAATCGACGCCTCCCTTCGCCACTTAGACTATCTGCCTACTCCTACACTTGGAACTTTTGTATTTTCCCTACCTTGTCTCTTTCTGGCTCTTTCGGCCCTTGAGCTATCTCTGGGCGGGTCACTGCATTGCTTGGGCTCCTTTCATGGTTGGCGCTTGGGCATTTAAAAACCAACGGCCTTTTTGCTGGCTTAAATTTGATGGCTTTTGGGACGTCACCATCCTTGACAAAAGTCTTCAGGTCCTTTTTTTGAATCGTCCATTGAACCAAAGCATTGAACCAAATGATTGAACTAATCTGTTGAACCGGTTCAACGGTTCAACGAAGTGTGCCGAGCCGCTTGAACCAAAGCCGAATGATTCGAGTGATGAACTCCTACATTGAACCAAAGGCGGTTGAACTTTAAACGTTGAACCAAGGCCTTGAACTAGTTCAATGGTTCAAATATGCCAATTTTTTTGTGATTTCCTTTAGACTAGAGCCTGAAGAAGCCTTGTAAAACCCAAAACTCTCTGAACTGATCCTTCATGCACCAAAGGACTAACCTACTGAGTCTGTAGAAATCACCAAAACCTGTAGAGTCTATAAAAATTGCCAGATTCATGAAAAATTGAAAATGAAAATGGCCTAGCACAACAGGGGCAGAAGGTGACCAATTTTTGGCTTGTTGGGAGAAAAATGGTCAACAGATTGGCGACTCCCAGGGGAAGCATGCCTGCTATGCTTAAAGACCAATTTCCTTGTAGTCCATTAGGCACGAAGTTAGATGCAGCTTAAACAAAGTTAATAACAACCCCAAAAAATCCAAGAATCAAACACAGAGCCTTTTACCCCACACACAAAGGGAAACACACAAGGCTAAAAACACTACCTGTGCAACTGCACTTAGGGAAAGCAAGAAAGACAACTGAAAGCAACCTATTATATACAGCTAACCAGGTATTTTTTGATTCGCTCCTAGATCAAAGGGAAAGCTTCTTAAGTCCCCTTCCTGGAAAGAAGACTTATGGTGGCAAGCAAGTAGCTGAATAAAAAAGAGAGTTGGTGACCTACTCCTCTTGCCTATCACCTGATTTGGCTTGTACCCAAGTGGAGATTCAAACATGCTTCCAACGTATACGTACTCTATTTGTTCTTGGAAGCTTGCCTCCTATTGTTTCTTCAGGATGGTGTATCTCATCAAGAAATTAATTGCTGTCGGCTCATCACCATAAGCCCCTTGATACGCACCCTTGACTGGCTTGCTCTCTTTTACCTCATGCTCGCGTTCCATGGTATGACCATCTTCCTTGATGATTTCAAAGAAGATATCTTCAAATTAACTAACCTCCTGAAGGGGTAAATCTGAAAAACTACAGCCTCTTTGCATGCTTGTTTGAACCCTAATGCTGCCTTCTCTGCTCTTAACCAGCTCATAGCCTCCTTGAAGAATAGTGCAGCCTGCCTCAATGACTTCAAATGAATCATTCAAAACATGAACAAGAGATTGTCCATGCTCCTCCATGTCACCTAAGGTGATCTCCTTCTCATCCATACTCCTGAAGTCTCCTTGGTCAGCCGTAAACTGAGCATAATCTATATCAGGCAAGGCCTGATAGCTTTCTTGGAGGTGTATGGATGGAGTGTATTCAGACACGGAATCTGCTATTGGCCTGAAACGTCCATCACACTTTTGTTGAGGATACCTACTCTGGACTCTAACTCTACAATCTGCCTTTCCATATCTTCCTTGAAAAGCCTTTCTCAGAAGTCACAATCATCATCGGGAGTAGGAGCAACCCCATCTTCTTCAAGGTTTTGAGCAAAACCTTTCTCCTCCTCTTCCTTTTTGCCCCAAGATTCCATTGTTTGCTTCTAACTCATGATCTTGGGATTGGAATCTTGCTCCTGTGAACAGGTAGCAACTTTATCCTCTTCAAGGTCCTGAACTAGTTCATGATGTTCCTTCTTCCAGCTCAGAATTTGGAGATCATGTTAAAAGACTTGAAGAGGTTGGGGAAGATTTGGGAGGGTCTGCTCATGTACAGGAAGAGTTGCCTGAAAAGAGGCATGCTAAAAATCTAGGTGCACAGGATTGAGGGTAGGATCGATTGATGCATCAGATGAGTCAGAATGGGCAAGTGCCATATGATAGAAAGGATTTGGCATACAAGAGGGGGCTTTCTTCAGAATAGGATGGGGTAGACCTTGGGCCAAAACTTCTTGATTTTCATCCCTCCACTTTACCAACACTTCATCAATATTGAAATTAGCTTGTGGATTGGTGGAAGGGGTGCTTTTTGGCATCGGCTCCTCTACAGGGTCTGAAAGCTCCATCTCTCTTTCTCTAAGTAGTCTCATCTTCTTTTCTAATTCCTCAATCTACCTGGCCAGATCATCCTCATTTTGTACTTCTTGGAGCTCGTGGGAAACACCATAGAGATGGGGAGTGCATGAATATTTCCATAAAATGCAAGGAGCTTCCTGAGGAAGGGTGGGGAGAACTTGAAAAGGACTAACCTCATCTCGTACCTCACACTATTGGACAATGTCTTTCACCCCCTTGTTGTTCCATGACTCAACCACTTTATTCCAGCTCAAGATATTCGGACTGGGCATATCCTTTGGGGGTGATGGGACCACAATGTGAGAGGGTAGTGAAGATTTAGATTCCACTTCAATCACTGCCAAGATGGACTGCTACATCTGAAGGTTTGCCAATTCAATCTGTCTATCAAGATTAGCCTTAAACATAAGATTTGTTGTTTCGTAACTCTCCCCAACATGATTGGGGAAAGGACTTTGACAGGTTTGACTTGGCTCATAAGCAGGGGCTGTATATGACTGATATGATGCTTGGGGAAACGAGTATGTAGGTTGATAGACTTGGTAAGGCCACCTCTCATAAATACTCAGCTTCTCCTCCAAATATGCAATCAAACAACTCACATCCAGCATCTCATTTGTAAGCCTGTGCCAATTGGCTCTTTCAATAGGAGCCCATTCTTTCTTAACCTGATCCAGTGCATTCCTCACTTGATGGACGATATGATCAAGAATTTCTTGGACATATCCCCTTCTGGTGTCAATATCTATTACATACTTTTCATATCCCAGCAGTGCTCATTTGAAAGCGGAAACAGGTTGATTGGCAAAGAGACTGGGTTGAGTGGGAGAAGTGACGTAATGAGAAGACTGGGCATAAGGCTGATATAACTCATGATAGGGCTGGGACCGGTCATATTGAACCTGATAAGGATCAACATAAGGCTGGTAAGGATCATAGCCATGCTGGCCAAGGAAAACAGGGTCCATGGCTCTGAACGATGGGGGTATACATACCAAAATATTGTTTCTTGATGGTACGGTACCATAACTGCTTAACTAGTTGATTTAACTCAGATTCGCCATTGGTGTTTGATGAAAATCCTCCAAAGGCTGGTTGGTCGAAGAACACACCAAAAATTCTTCAACTCTTTGGACACAACTTGTCCTAGTTGGTCCCACCGGGCGTGCCAGAAACTGTTGACGCAGTGGATTGCACCTGGGGCAGGAGGCCGAGCTCCTGTCTTCCACACGCAACAATGGAAACTCCCCTCTCACCTGTGGGACCGACGAAGCTGGAGGGGAGAGTCTCTAGGTAAGGGCTAGCTCCCTTTGATGCATCTGATTTGTTTCCATAAGTGCTAACATATATATATATATATATATATATATATATATATATATATATATATATATATATATATATATATATATATATATATATATATATATATATATAATGGGGGGGGGATGAAAAGGGAGAAAGATTGCAGGAAAACAAATCTACTCTAAGGAGGTGATGCACCATAAATAAATCGACCTTCTCACATTCACACTTAAATCAGACAAACACATACATACACTTCAAACTTGGCAGAAGGACCATGCTGCAAGAAACTTGGCAGGGAGGCTTTAATGAAAAATACAGAAAATAGAGATTCACCAAAGGTGCTATGAAACACACACTATAAGCAATTTATTTTATTTTTGTACTTTCAAATACAGCTCTCCTTGTCATCTACATAAATGTCACCTTGTAGACAATAGATATGTTGGTGTTGGACCTATGAAAGCATCAAGAAACAATGACTAAACACAAACTAACACTCAAGACATACACAAATATATCTATCCAAGATAGAGGTAAAAAATGCATTTATTGATTCAGGTGAAATTTTTCCAGGGCTACGCCTTACAAATGTGGAAGATGATTACAAAAATGACAAGTCTCCAATATATAAAAGAATAAAGGAGGCCTTTTGGCACCCTTTTTACAAGTGACCCATGTGCCTTATGAGCATTGGGAAGAGCAGGTTGCTTAAACATAAATGCTGTGTCGGCCCTGGCTTTGACTTCATGCATTTTTTGACATGGCTACACTGTTTCCTCATTAACCAAGACTACTCCTTGAAGGCACGTACAGTTTGTCTGCTCATAAATATGAAATGAAGAAAAAGTGTTGCACGATTGGCCATTTGTGCCTTCTAATGGTCAATTCGCAGACACTGTTTCACCTGCTGGAGTAATTTATTGAATCGACGCCTCCCTTCGCCACTTAGACTATCTTCCTGCTCCTACACTTGACACTTTTGTCTTTTCCCTACCTTGTCTCTTTCTGGCTCTTTCAGCCCTCGGGCTATCTCTGGGCGGGTCGCTGCATTGCTTGGGCTCCTTTCATGGTTGGCGCTTGGGCATTTAAAAACCAACAGCCTTTTTGCTGGCTTAAATTTGACAACTTTCAGGATGTCACTGTCCTTGACAAAAGTCTTTGGGTCCTTTTGTTGAATCGTCCATTGAACCAAAATGTTGAACCAAATGATTGAATCAATCCGTTGAACTAGTTCAACGGTTCAACGAAGCGCGCTGAGTCGCTTGAACCAAAGCTGAATGATCCGAGTGATGAACTCCTGCATTGAACCAAAGGCCATTGAAATTTAAACATTAAACCAAGGCCTTGAACCGGTTCAATGGTTCAAAGATGGCAATTTTTTTGTGATTTCCTTCAAACCAGAGCCCGAAGAAGCCTTGTAAAACCTGAAACTCTTTGAACTGATCCTTCATGCGCCAAAGGACTAACCTGTTGAGTCTGTAGAAATTGCCAGAACCTATAGAGTCTGTAGAAATTGCTAGATTCATGCAAAATCAAAAATGAAAATGGCCTAGCATAGCAGGGGCAGAAGGTGACTGATTTTTGGCCTGTTGGGTGAAAAATGGTCAACAATAGCTGTGATGTTGTACTATTAGAATTCAAAATTTTTATTACCATTTAGATATATGCGAGTTATGTTGAATGAAAATATGAGATAATAGTTTATAGTTGTGAATAAGCATTAGTTTCAAGTTGCATGTTATAAATTTGGCTTTAATATCTTACTATGAAAAGAGCATGATTGGTTCAGTGTGAAAAATGATTATTTTGGGTTTTATTTTAGCATTCAAACTTTAAAGTTGTAGTATTGACACAAATTCAAATGGATTTGTGGAAATGAACCAAACATAATAGTTTTATATATGGAATGTTTTCTTTTTCTTATTTCATGAACATGATATAATGCATGTGAAAGGCTTGATGAATATGGTTACTATTTCTGGTTTGTTTTGATCTAGGGTTTGAATATAATCATGCACTTAATATTTTGAGTTATCTGAGTCTCAATATTTAGATTTGATCACATTCATGTTCAAATTCATCATTCATTTGACCAATTTTAAAGAGGTTAATAATGGGTGATTTTTGAGTTTTGAGTTGTTTTTGGTTATATGGCATGTTGTGAAGACTTGAGTTTTCATATGAACTTTGAATAAATCTTATAGTTGTACAGGAAATATTTTTAAATAATAATATGGTATCTATGCTCAAAGATAGTTCAATTGAAACTTTGTGATGAGCTCAAAATTGATATTGTCATGAAAGGTGAAATCATGTTTTAGGGTTTCAGTGGTTGCAAAGGTTATATGTTGTGGAGTTTGACTTAGCTGAAATTTAGAATTGCTTCATGAACTTTCAATTTATTTAATTATATTCATTTATGTGAGTGTGAGATTTGTATTTCACCTTAGTCATTTTGTGAATAAATATTAATTATGATATGAATGTAGTATCGAATATGAAATATCTTCACAAGCAATTTATTAATTTTTCTTAAAAGAATCTATAACTGATTTGTTTATTTCAAAGCTTGAGATATTTTTGTTCATTTAACATGTTTCCTTGAAAGATGTTATATTTTATCTTTGAATATAAATTCAATTCATTTGAATTAGTTTGACTTCTAAAAATATGGAAAGTAAGAAATCATGTGGAAATGGAAAATCAATAAAAGTTCATTGGCAATTTGTTCTTTAATAAGACATGTAATAATTTGTTTTTATCAAGATGATTTATATGGGTGAATTTGAATGCATAATGGGAATTCAGCTGAAATAATAGTGAATAGTAATTATTTTAATTTATTCTAAATTTAGAACCATGTCAAGTTGGACCTTAATTTCAAGATATTTTGATAAGAATGTGTGAAGTAGAGGCTACATATAATAAAATAATGGGATTCCTTCATGAATTAATAACCAAAATAGGTATTTTTGGGGTTTTAGGGTTGAAAATACCTTCTCTTGAGCCTTTCACCATGGAACCCATGTATTCATTCATTTTGGTGTGAATGATCCAATTTTTTTGAATATATTAGACAATATTCCATCTTCCTCTTTTAATATGCAATGTTTTCTATAGGGGTCCAAGGTAAGCCACTTGGTGATCTCATACATTTGGATTAGGTAGGCCAAGTGAATACTTTCAGCATATGCATACAAACTTAGATACTTTAGCTAATACCAACCCTATTTTAAATCAGGTTGAATTTTTTTTGAGCTTAACCCCAAACTTGATAATCCTAATCCTATGTTGGCTATTGTTCTAAAGCCTACTAGATCTAATCCTAATAATATTTCATCTTCTAGTAAGAAGGGTATTGGTATTCCTACGTCTTAACTTATGGTCACTCGATTGATGAATAAGGTCAAGCTTGAGATAGATGATGATTTTAGTGGAACTAATATAGTTGAGTTTCCTACTTCACTATTGGAAGCATAATGATTGAGAGGAGGGAGGGGTGAATCAGTCTTCAAAAAATTTCAACCAGTTACCCTTGAATCATTCAAAGTAACTTAGTGATCTAATAATGCATTAAGAATCAATCACATGAGCATGAAATAACATAACACATCACATATGTGGGAAAACTTCATGGGGAATAAAACCCACTGCAACAAAGCTTGGACAAATTATATTATAAGAAAATATATCAAATTTAGTTGAGCACCAACCCAACATGGATCACCAACCCCAAATTTATCAAGCATCCACTTGACTTTAGTAAGCACCCACTTTCTAGGAGGCTACAACCCACTATGACTAAGCACCAACTCAGTCAAGGGACACTTATATAAACACCAACCTACAAGGCAACTCCAAATACCTCTTGATTAATCAAAAACTCAACCAAGACCAATTATACAATCACCAACTTGCAAGGAAGCTTCAACTCCCTATTTGACCAAGGACTAACTCAACCAATCACACTTCTTTCTTCTACTTTTCCACTCAAATCTCTATCTGCTCTATCTAAACTCTATCCACTATCATAAATTGGGGACACATATCTGATGAAAATATAATATCCTCTCAATATATACAAAAAATATGATAATCACTCTTCCATCTCTACTCCACTTGATCTCTCTCAAAATGCTCTAGGCTTCTTCACTCAACTAGCCCTCTTCAAGACTGAATAGGTCATATGACCTTGATCTTCAACTGTAGAAAACCTATATGATCTTCATAAAATGATTCTCTTATCTCTCATAGGGTTTTATAACATGTTACCCAACCTCTTTAGGCTGATTTATTTATCAATCCATTCACTTGCTCTACACTAATAAAAAAGGCCTAAAATGCCTTGCTTATATACAAGACTCATGGTTACACACCACTTAGTCAGCCATACACATTCAAAATATTAGGTTGGCCATAAAATAGGTCTTATAAAAATTTATGAACATGTTTAAAATGAAATTTGGACTGCTTTTGGTTTGCAAAAAACTCAATTAGGCCTCATTTCTCTTTTAGGCCTCATGAAGACCTAATTGCATTAAGTCTATCTTATTATCATCAAAGCTTGAATCTCTTGGGCCCAGATGGCCTTCTCCAATAATTAAAAATCATTCAATAACTTATCATAATTTCTATACTAACCTTCTCCATGATTAATTAGATCCGTGTCTTTTATTCATACCATGAAAGCTCCTTTAGGACCAACTGCCCTATTAGGCCTGTGTACCTCAAAAGTATGTCTTACAAAAATGAAGCTCAAATACTCTTAAGATACTGAACTATAAAAAATAAAACATGTATAAATATTATCCATGATATCAAGGTCATCACCAAATTTCCATAACACTTTCACTCAGGAGATAAAGGCTCAAGAACACCTCTGTAGCTTACTCACTCAGAATTGCCAATTTACCTCAAAGACTAGTCATGGTAACTCAGACCTCAAAAACCTATGTAGACACTTGTCATGAATAATGGTGCATGTAAATTATCCTATGATATATATATAGCATCCTCAAATATAAATATCATATGGTCTAATGACAAATATTGGTCTTTTAGACCAATATCATGACCTTATTTCTCATAAACCAAATTGAACCCGACAAGCCATTTTAAATTCAACATTTTCATCTCTTTTCCTGACCATAAATATTATTTAAAGAATTAAAATTTCATAAAAGTCCTTAAAAACATCTCCATGCACTTGGTTTCATCATACTACCATGAAAACACACTCAAATTCATCTTCTCATCTTTGCCTGGGTTTTGCACTATTTGCTTCATTAGGCCTGTTAGCGACTAGCCTACTTGGATCACCAAATTTGAACATATAAAGACTATAAAATATATATAAACCATAATTTCCATGTATTATGAGTCTCTATTTTCTTCTCCCATTCATTTTATTTGATTTACCAATGCAAATTTTGAGAACTACAATAACTTCTTGACGAATAACCCTATATCTAAGCATTTTCTCTCTCATTTAACTAACCACCACCACCTGGAGGTACCTATGAGAGTTTAATATATTATGAAATAGTTTATATATAAATTTGAGACCATTATAGGTTGTTTTTAATAGTATTGTTCACATCTATTCTTTATTAGGGTTTTAGGGAGGTTTAACATAGGTTTTAATGTTAATGATTGTTCATAAAAGAATACCCCTTAAATCCAAAACCAATGCATGTATAATTTATATAAGACCCTTACCCATATATAAATAACATATTAGTTTTTTTCAAAGGTTACACATGCCAATGAACACCTGAAATTCCTTTTTGGGTTTGCATACCTTCATTCTGTGTACTCGAGAGACCTCAAAACCACTTTTCATGCCTTTTAATGTAAACCATAACCTCATACTTCATGATCAATTCTGAAAAAAAAATTAATTACCTATATCCATGCTCTCCTTCACACATTCACCTTTAAATCTGATCCTCATGCCTCATTAGGCTAGGCAAGGCTTAAAGAATGGTCTAGGTGTAAACCAAGATTGAAGGACCTACCTTTAAAGACTTAATTTAAAACACTTCTGAGTGCATATATACCTTATTATCATTCTCACACAACATTCACAACCTATCACATGCCTAATTTCACTCACCTCATCATGCCACCAAATCATACTTTCACCATGCCTTGACTAGGCTCAAGCTTCCAATGTACTTGACACCTTGACCTATTCCTTCTATATCATGACCTCAAAAAAAAATCAAACAAATAGACATAAGACATCACAACACACTCATTTCACTGCACCATTCTCTTTATGATGAAAACACTCTCTCAATGACCTCAATGATAATGTTCTCTCAATGCTCATTGTCACATCACATACCTTTGTTCATTCATTTCACTATGCTTCCTTCACATGGATCACCCTGAAACTCTTCATGTCATGATTATGGCACACTATGCACATACATTACTCTACACATACCTCTTCATATCATGACATCAATGACTTACACATACCTCTTCATACACTATATTTCCTATGTAGACATTAATTGTCTTCAAACAATCTTCCATGTTATGTACCTTTTATGCTCACAACATTCATGAATGACCTTACTCATGAAAAATCTCATTATCACACTCTTATGTACCTTGACATATCACATAATACCATCTATCCTTAGTCATCTTTGACATCAACCTTTGAAATATGCTTCTTGATATCGCACAGTCAATATTGACATGATACACCTTTTACATCAACCTTGACATCAATGACCTATACTTTCATGCAACCATAATACATTAGTTACCTTCAAATTCTCTCTTGCCTTCAAATTATCTCATGATAACATTTTTTAATGACAATTATCTCTCAATGATCGACACTCTCTTTGTGCCACTACCATGCTCAAGCACTTGACCAAATAGACCTTTGACATCAAGACTATTATGCCTTTCAATTATGCACTCTTTTGACATCAATGAAAAAAACATACCAACAAACTCCCCCTTTATCATTGATGGAAAATCCATTGATGGAAAACACACTACAATATGAAATCACTTTAAAATGGTACTTTCCCCATCTGCTCATTCTCCCCCTTTTGACATTAATGATAAAAGGTCTTCCACAAACTGCCATCTAATCCTTGGCCCTAAACTTTAATTAAAAACATAATGAAATGCTTGACAAAAACTCACCTTAGGCTCATACTAGTTGTTGTAGACAACTTTTGGAACACTTGAACTGTATCTCAATGAACCATGCTTCTTATGAATTCTACACCACTGTCTTGACACTTCACAACACAGAGCTACAAAGCTCCCCCTAATTCCATACTCTCTTCTTGAGTCATAAGATGAAAACCACTCTCAGAAACATCTCTAAATAGGCTACTTCTCCCCATTATAAATTTTTTCCTAGAACTTAGCCCTTTTTTCAAATTGATTCCCTCCTTGACATTAAATACAAAGAGACACCTTGTTCTTGATATGACTGATATAGATCAAACTCTTAAACACTTACTAGGTTACCCCACTTTTGACACCAAATGAAGAATTGGGAACTACCCTTTGTCTTCATAGCTTATGATAATCATTTGAGTCATCAATAATCTCAAACCATCCTTAACTTCCTTCAAGCATCTTGATACCAATACCAATTATCAACATAAATCAAGCTATCAACTTGTTAGAAACATATAACAACTTTTTGCTTACCTCTCATATACCAATCAACTACACAAGCTTTCATCACACTTTCATCTCTGTCAGCAACATCCAAATTGTCTCTATGGCCATATTGATCTTACAGACCAATCCATATTCCACATGTCTCTAGACACAATCCTATGCTTAGATTTATATTCTATACCATGACTCCTCATGAGCTGATCTCCAAAATCAATGCTCATATTAACCAAAACTCCTTTCACCTTGTCATATACATAAAAGCTACAAAGAATACAACTCATATCTTGAAACACAAACAACATGGAATATTTTTCAAGATGAATCCTTCTTTGATTGTAACCTCATGCTTCTACTGATATAAGAGTGTCTCCATGAAGCCTAATGAAGTCACCCCTTTCCATAGGGCTCTCAAACCATCATGAACTTAGGAAATTCATAGATTTTCAAACTAATCTTCTCAACCATCTTTCAATTATTAGACTGATAGTCCCTCCATAAAATCTACTTAGGCTTGACTAAAGAATTCAAATCATCCACATTGTCATCCTTCTTCTTCTTCTCATTGACTGCCTTGTCAATATATGCAGATAGTGAGTGTTCTTTTCATTCTTTCACTTCTGATCCTTGATCTATCTTAACAAATAATCCATCTTGACAATTGGACTTAATATGATCAGTCCTAACTTTCTTTGAATTCCATACCAATGTTTGACCCTTATTATGCACTCTAGGAGATCCATATACCTTGTTAAGTCTTGAGGGCCTTCTAACTCTATTAGGACATAATCTTGTAATGTGTCCCATATTATAACAATTGTAGAAAACAACATTACTATAGTTACCTCTTGAATGATCACTCCTTCTCCCATGGTCTCATGATAATTAATCACTTGAGATGGTTCTACAGTCACTTGTTCTATGATTAACGCTATGACAAGTAAAACAATAACCATTAAAAGAACTAGAATACCTCATTACATTGGGCTGCCTGGTTGATCTCTTCATGTTGACTTTCATGTTGGTACTCTTGACTTGTTGATGATCACTTTGAGTCTCATATTTGAGAGTTTATGCATAGGTCTTTGAGGTATGACTCTCCTTGTTCTCTTTTTGGTATTCTTTGAATCCAATACCTATCTTGTCATGTAGAGACCTTTGACTACTCAAAATATCACCAAGAAATTTAGTACTCTTTTCAAATTTATGATATGTCTTCAACTTGACTATTTTTTGATCCAATATCACCTTCAAGGACTCTATTTCTATTCCAAACTTGGTGCATTCCTCCTCTTTGGTCTTAAGACCTATAGAAATAATCTCAATATGAGTTTTCAACTGTTTGATGATCTCTTCTTGTTCGTTGGTGTTGTTACGTAGTCTCTCTTCAAATATATTGATTTGATCCTCATAACTCTTAACCAATGATCTTAGTTTATAATTTTTCCTTCTTTAAAACTTTAACTCCTCTAAAACACTCACCAATTCTACCTCAAGGTTCACTTCATCTTCTTCATCATCATCCATAATACTTATATCCCTCATTATCTATTTATATATCCATGAATAAGGTTTCATTTTTATCATGATAATTATTGTCATCATCACTATCAGATTTACTTGTGTCACTTACATTAGAAGAGCTACTATCTTCTTTGGTATAGAAACTTATCTTGTTCTTGAATGACCCTTTCTTGCCTTCATACTTCCTAAAAATCTCTTTTCTCTTGTCAGGCTTATAGATATTCTTATCATCACCATGATGCTTATCATGTTCTTTATCATGCTCAATCTTATCCTTATTAGGACATTTAAAGGCAAAGTGACCAATCTTACCATAGTTAAAGCATTTAAATGACAAATTGCCTTTATACTTGATATTTTTCTTAGTTTTATGAAAAACATGGCTTCTATCTTATCATCATCAATGTCTGTGTCAACATCATCCTTGAACTTATTATCTTCTTATTTTTTCTCAAATTTGAATACAAATTCCTTCTTAGAAGGTCTTCCATCACTCATTCTCATTTCATAGGCAGTCAAGGTGCCATGAAGCTCATCCATTTGAAGTATGTTAAGATATTTGATCTCCTCCACAATAGACACCTTTGAATCAAACTTAGATGTCAAGGATATTCATACCTTTTGAACTAAAATTTATTTTTTGAACTTATATCCTATACCTCTGATGACATTTACCACTTCATCTACTCTTAACATATAAGATGCAATGTTTTCATTCTCCTTCATTCTCAGACTTTTAAACTACCTTTGATGGTTCTACAACTTTTCCAACTTGAATTTGGTGTCTCCTTCATAAATGGTTTACAAATTTTCCCAAATCCATTTAGATATACCATAATGCATGACCTTTATAAATTTTTCCTTTTAAAGACCACACACAATGGCATTCATTACCTTAGAGTTGTTCTCACTTACCTTCTTACCTACTGCATTAGTTGGTTGTGTAGAAGGTGGAGTGAATCCATCAACAAAAGATTGCCATATGTCATAACCCAAAGACATTAGATAAGTATTCATTATGATAATCCAAAATACATAGTTAGTGCCATTGAAGAGAGGATCCTTATTTGTTGAGAAACCTCCTTGTACTTGTTGACTAGACATGCTCGTGCTTCAAGGATCTCCTTCAAGCTGTTAGGCCTACTTCAAATGACCATGCTATGATACCAATTATTAGAAGCAAAATTATTGAGAGGAGGGGGTGAATTAGTCTTAAAAAAACTTCAACCAATTACCCTTGAATTATTCAAAGTAACTTAGTGATGTAACAATGTGTTAAAAACCAATCACATGAGCATAAAACAAGATAACACATCACATATGTGGGAAACCCTCATGGAGAATAAAAAACACTAAAACAAATCTTGTACAAACTATAATATAAGATAATGTATCAAATTTAGTTGAGCACTAACCCAACATGGATTACCAACCCCAAATTTATCAAGCACCCACTTGACTTTAGTAAATACCCACTTGCTAGGATGCTACAACCCCCTATGACTAAGCACCAACTCAGTCAACGGACACTTATGAAAGCACCAACCTAAAAGGAAACTAAAACTCATTCTTGATCAGGCACCAAATCAAACAAAACTAATTATGTAAGTACTAATCTAAAATAAATCTTTAATTCCCTATTTGACCACGCACCAACTCAGCCAATCACACTTCTTTCTTCTACTCTTCCATTCAGCTCTCTATTTGCTCTATCTAAACTCTATCCACTATCATAAATTAGGGACACAAATTTGATAAAAATATGATAGACTCTCAATAGATAATCAACATATGATGATCACTCCTTCATCTCTACTCCATTTGATCTCTCTCAAAATGCCTCTAATCTTCTTCGCTCAACTATCCCTCTTCAAGACTGAATAGGTCATATGACCTTGATCTTCAACTACATAAAACCTATATGATCTTCATGAAATGATTCTATTCTCTCTCTTAAGGGTTTACAACATTTTACCTAACCTATTTAGGCTCATTTATTTATCAATCCATTCACTTGCTCTACACTAATCAAATAGGCCTAAAATGCCTTGCGTATATACAAGACTCATGGTTACAAACCACTTAGTCGGTGATACACCTTAAACCTCTTAGGTTGGACATAAAATAGGTTTTATAACACTTTATGAACATGGTTCAAATGAACTTTGGACCCCTTTTGGTCTACAACAACTTAATTAGGCCTCATTTCTCTTTTAGGCCTCATGAAGACCTAATTGCATTAGGTCTATCTTATTATCATCAAAGCTTGATTCTCTTAGACCCAGATGGCCTTACACAAAAACTACAAACCATTCAATCACTTAGAAAAATAAATCTAATTACCTTTTCCATGCTTAATTATTCCTATGTCTTTTGTTCATACCATGAAAGCTCCTTTAGGACCAACTGCCCTATTAGGCATGTGTACCTCAAAAGTCTATCTTGTAAAAATGAAGCTCATATACTCCTAAGATACTAAAATCTAAAAAATGAAACATGTAGATAGATTCTCCATGATCTCAAGGTCATCACCAAATGTTTAGAATAATTTCACTTAGGAGATAGAGGCTCAATAACACCTCTATAACTTACTCACTCTAAACTACTAATTTACCTCAAAGACCCGTCATGGTGACTCAAACCTCAAACACCTATTTAGACACTTGTCATGACTCTTGATTCATGCAAATGATTATATGATACCTAAATACCATCCCTAGATAGAAATATCATATAGTCTAATGGTAAATATTAGACTTTCAGACCAATCTCATGATCTTATTTCTCACAAACTAAACCAAACAAGCCATTTTGGATTCAACATTTTCATCTCTTTTCCTAACCACAAAGCTTCTTCAAAGAATGAACATGCCATAAAATTATTGAGAAACATCTTCATGTACTTGGTTTCATCATTATACCATGAAAACACACTCAAATTAATCTTCTCATCTTGCCCTGGGTTTTGCACTATTTGCTTCATTAGGCTTGTTAGCGACTGGCCTGCTTGGATCACCAAATTTAAACACATAAATCCTAGAACCTATCCATAAACCATCATGGACATGTAGTATGAGTCTCTAGCTTTTTCTCCCATTTATTTGCTTTTCTTGACCAATGCAAATTTTGAGAGCTATGATAACTTATTGACAAATAAGCCTATATATATGCATTTTATTTCTCATCTAACTAACCACCACCACTTGGAGGTACCTATTGACCAAATTTTGTCTACATACCAAAAATGTGCCTAGTCTAAGAATCTAGTGGAAAGAGTAAGATCTTGAATAAAGACTGACTCAATGTCACAAGGAACAAGTCTAGAGTTGTGGAGACCCTACAAAATGTCAAGAGTGATTAGAATGAGTATGGAAGTACATAGTATTTATCTAGTTCTTTATTGTATTCATCTTGACATTTTGGGTCAAGTGGCAAAAATTTTGAGTAGGCACTTTGCTGAAGTCATAATTGATATATTTGGATGATTTAGGGAGAATCGGTCATATGGGTTTATTCACATTAGTCCCAAGAACATATCACCAAGTTTTAGGTCATCCACTGAAGTTCATAAAAGGATATGAAGACCCAACGTTGGCCCCTCAGTCAGATTTTGCTAAGTTTCCCATACTTAGCCATTTTTGAAGAAGTTTAAATAGAGCCAAGTGAGTAGATTGACAAAGCCATATCTCACACATGTGGTAATATCAAGAAAAAGTGATCACATGGATTTGTTCATCTTGGTCCTTAGTTTCTACGTGTTAAGTTTTAGATCATCCATCGAAGCGTGATAGAAGTTATGCATGTTCAAAGTTGGCTCCTCAATCAGATTTCACTAAGTTTCTCATACTTAGCCAAATAAACTAGACCATCATCAAGATGTCATGTATAAAATGATATACTTATTCAAGATCTCTCAGATCTTAAGGTATTTAAAGAACCAATTGAGAAACAAGGAACTATCTTGGCCAATTCAAACCAAAAAATCAAGTAGCCTGATCAGAAGATACATGACATGATAAAGGTGGATAAAACTAATGTCAAATCAAACAAAACCCCTCCCTTTTATCTCTCTTTGATAGTAGGTGACTATTTAGTCCATAATTATATGGTATATAATGGAGCTAGTAACACTATCTTGTCCAAACAAATTGCAGACAAGCTTGGTCTTGTCTATGAGCCAAATACCAAAGGAGTATTTCAATTAGATGGGTCACCAATGAAGATAAGAGTCATAATAAAATATCTAAAATTGACATTACATGCTTTCCCCAATGTTGTTATTCATCAAGATGTAGTTGTAGTGGACTTACCTCCCTATTTTGCCATGTGTCTATCAAGGGATTTTACTTCAAAGATTAGAGGATATTTGTTAGCTGATTGGACCTATTTAATGTTCAAAACCAAGTATGGTACCAAGGTGAAAATACATTTTTAACATATTTTAATATTTCATTTGGATCCATATATGCCAATTATGGTGAACATTAATTGTGTTATTTTAGACAAGGTACTAGAAAATAGTGAGGTGGAAACTAAATCACCTCTAAATGGAGCCCTAGATCTTTTCCTTGATGAATGGTCCTATAATTTTCATGGACATGATCCATAAAATTTAATTTAATAATAATGACTTGGTGTCTATTGTCTTCATGAAAATGATGCACCAATTCAAACATTAATGAAAGATGATCAGCCTAAGGATTGACTGTGGCAACTGTATTTTGATGGATCTACGAATAAACATGGCACTGGAGCTGGAATGATGTTAATTTATCCATCCAATAAAATGTATTTATCTTCTCTCAAGTTTTTTTTTTTTTTTTCCAACAATGTTACTAAATATGAAGCACTAGTGCATGGATTGTAATGGGCAAGAAAGATGAAGGTCAATTTTATATAAGTTTTTGGAGATAGTGAACTATTAGTTCATGAAGGGGACTTAATATATGCAAGAACTCACTGCTTAGGTCCTATACACATAGAGTATGGGACATATTTGAATAATTTTAAGCCTTTAATATTCAGGCCATATCAAGAAATAAGAATAAGCATGCAAAATATTGGATGCTATTGGGTCACAATTCAATATCCCAAATGACATAAAAAGTGAAAAAGTTCAATCACACATCAAGGTAGTTGTGAGACCTTCTATCCCAGACAACCATGATAAATAACAAGTACTTGAAGATGAAAATCACATCATCAGATACTTATAAGAGGAAGTTGAATTCTCCTCAAGGAACCAAGACAAGCATTTGCAGTATTATGGTGACTAGATTATGCAGCTGAAGACAAATAAGTTACCTAAAGGGTTGGTCACCCTTGAAAACATATTCAAAAAAGATCATGGATTGAGAAAAGAAAATTTTACTTTATCAACCAAAGATGAACACTATACAAAAATGGAGATTACCACTGGAAAGAGTTTAAATCTAGGCAAAGCTTGCACATCTTCAGAGAAAGAAATATTTACTAGGTTATGTTCATCTTTTGTAGATGTCTTTACATGGCAGTATAATGACCTTAAAGGATTTTATCCAAGTATATATCAACATACCATCAAGTTATAAGATGAGACTAGGCTAGTTAAACAAAGGCAAAGGCCAATTAACCCAAAGATTGAACCTCTGATGAGAGTTAAACTGCATAAGCTCATTGAGTCAGCTATAATATTTCCAATTAAGCACTAAACTTGGGTGGTAAACCTTGTTCTAATATGAAAAAAAATGGTGAAATAAGGATATGTGTTAACTTCCATGACTTTAACAAGGCCTATCTTAAATACCATTACCCATTTCCATCAATGGAACACATTTTATATCTAGTTACAGGATCAAAAAGCTTCTTTTTATTAGATGGCTACATTGGATATAACTAGGTTTTAGTCAAAGAAGAAGACTAGTTCAAAATAGTCTTCACCACAAAGTGGGGGACATTTTCATATAGAAAGATGCCTTTTGGTTTATCCAAAGTTGGAGCCACTTTTTAGAAGGCTATAAATATGACATTTTAGGCTCTCCTCAACAAGTTTAATCTTGTTTATTTGGATGACATAATAGTATTCTCTAACAATACAAATGAGCATATGATTTATCTTAGACAAGTATTTGAAAGGTATAGGGAATTTGAAGTGTCTTTGAATCCAAAAAAGTGTGTTTTATCTATTCATGAAGGTAGCTTCTTAGACATGTCATTCCAAAAAATGGTACAAACATAGATCATGATAGGATAAAATCAATTCTTGCACTTTCATTGCCTAAGCATAAGAAAGCCTTGCAAATATTTTTAGGCAAGATCAATTTTATAAGGAGATACATTTTAAATTTTGCTACTTTAGCTAGGCCACTCACAAACATGTTAAATAAGGGTCAGAGTTTTAGTTGGTCCAAAGAAGGAGTAAGAAGCTTTGAAGAGATCAAGAAATCTATAGCTAATGCTCCTACACTCATGAACTCTAATTTTACAAAGGATTTATTCTTGTACAACTATGCTAACGTTGACATAATTTCAGGTTTTCTCATGCAATAGAATAAATAAAATTTAGAGAAGCCAATACCCTTTTTCAATTAAGGATTATAGGAATATAAAACCATGTATTATTTTGTTGAAAAGCATGTTATTTTAGTCATAAGGTCTCTTAAAAATTTTAGGTACTTACTGTCTAATAATAAGATACATTTGATGGTTTCACATCCAAGTGTTAAATATTTTCTTCTAAACAAAGATATAAATGACAAGAGAGCTGGTTAGACAACAAAGTCATGGAATATGATGTTGAGATTAAAGTCATAAATTTGGTGAGAGGAAAATGACTTTGTGAACATCTAGCCCAAGATTTGTAGGAGTTTAATGAACTAGTTATGGTGTTAAACGATGAAGAAGCTGCAAGTGATCAGACCTCATCTTCCAGCTAGTTCCAAGATATGGTAAGATATATAAAATATGATGTTTATCCTTCTTATCTCACTCCTTTAAAGAGGATATATTTAAATTTCAATCAATTCCTTTTCTTCTTGTTGATAATGTATTGTTCAAAAAGGATATCAATGGCATACTACTAAGATGCATATAACTAGGTCAAACACAAAAGTTACTTGAGTAGTTCCATGATGGACATGGTGGATGGAATTATTCAACAAGGATCATAGCCCACATTATAATGAGAGGTGGGTATTACTGGCCAAGTTTATTTGGTGATTATATGCATGGACTAGGAAATGTAGACAATGTGTCATGTTTGTTAGAAAGGTGAAGCTTGTAGCCTTACCTCTCCAACCAATTTTAGTGAATCAACCCTTTTTCTAATGGGGATTGGATTTTATTGGTCTTATCAACCCCCCTTCAAGATCAGGACACAAGTAGATCCTAACTACCATAGATTATTTTACTAGATGGATAGAGGTAGTAGTGTTAAAAGAAGCCAATGAAATAAATGTTTTGGACTTATATGAAGGTTTAATAAATAGATTTGGGGCTGATTCAACTATAATTTATGATAATGCTATGACTTTTGTAGGGTCTAAGATCATCTAGTGGGTAGTTCAACATAATGTTTTTCTCAGTACCTCATCAAACTATTATCCACAAGGTAATGGCCTTGTTGAGTCCACTAACATGAATTTGTTGAATATCATTAAGAGGATTGTTGAACACAATCAAAGATCATTGCATATCAAACTAAAGCTAGATCTGTGGGATGACATGATCACCTATAAGAGGTCAATTATCAATTCTCTATACAAGCTAGTATATGTTAAGGAAGTAAGAATGCCTATTTTTCTTGAATTCCTTGCTTTAGAATTGATACATCAATTTGAGATTTTGAAGAATGAACTAATGGAAATAAGATATGTTGAGCTCATGGAGATAGAAGAGATAAGACATTGATCAATTTTGGATAAGGAAGCCTATCAAGTAATGACAAATAGATATTTTAACAAAGCAACTTCTTTAAGAGCTTTCCAAGAAGGAGATTTGGTCCTCAAGTAGGATGAGGATAGAGAAAAT
This sequence comes from Torreya grandis, assembly GCA_037957365.1. NCBI lineage: Eukaryota > Viridiplantae > Streptophyta > Pinopsida > Cupressales > Taxaceae > Torreya > Torreya grandis. The sequence goes on from JARHVA010001406.1 coordinate 1,648,750, forward strand.
CTGAGAAAGTACACAAAATTTAATTCTCTCTAGAGTGGTCCATATATAGTCTCGAATTGAAAATCCAACAATGCTTTCCAACTCATGAGGATAAATGGTGAAGAGCTCCCTATCCCAGTCAATGGGATACATCTTAAGCACTTATATTAAGGAAGATAAGTCCCCTATACAAAGTTAGTTGTTTTTATTTTTTATCTAAGTGTTTTTATAACACATTAGTTAGTTTCCTTTATTTTGTCCCAAATAAGTGCTTTTGTTTGCATAGTTTAATCACCTTTATTTTATTCAGTTAGTTTACCTTTCAAGTTTGTTTCTTTCCTTCTTGTTGGAATTCTTCTATCTTTTCAAGTCAAAAGACTATCTTTCAATCATGTAAATGGTTCATGTATTATCTATTATGAATTAGAATGTCATGTAAATGGTCTGAGTTCTTAAGCATAATAGGCATGCTGCCCAAGCAAGTTGCTGAAGATGTTGACTAAGTTTGGTCTACATACCAAAAATGTGCCTAGTCTAAGAATCCAGTGGAAAGAGAAAGATCCTAATTGAAGAGTGACCAAATGTCACAAGGAGAAGGTCTAGAGTTTTAAAGACCCTAAAGAATTTCAAGAGTGCTTATAATGAGTATGGAAGTGCATAATATTCATTTGGTTCTTTATTGTGTTCATCTTGACATTTTGGTTCAAGTGGTAGAAATTTTGAGTAGGCACTTTGTTGAAGTCATAATTGACATGTGTGGATGAGTTAGGGAGAATCGATTATATGGGTTTATTCACATTAGTCCCAAGAACATACATTCCAAGTTTTAGGTCATCTACCAAGTGCATCAAAGGATATGTACCCAAAATTGGCCCCTTAATTAGATTTCACTAAGTTTCCCATACTTAGCCATTTTTAAAGAATATAAAATAAAGGCAAGTGAGAATATTGATGAAGCCATATCTCATACATGTGGAATTATCAAGAAAAGTGATCACATGGGTTTTTTTAGCTTGGTCCCTAGTTGTTATGTGCTAAGTTTCAGATCATCCACCAAAGCGTGGTATAAGTTATGCATGTTCAAAGTTGGATCTTCAGTAAGTTTCCTATACATAGCCAAATAAACTAGCCCGTCATCAAGATGTCATGCAAAAATGGATAGACCAGTCAACTTGAGCATTTTGTAGATACACTTAGAAGGATCCCAAGACTAGCAGATCAAATGGGTTCATCCCTTTTGGTAATAATAACATCTTTTAACAGTTTAGTGCCTCTATGATTCTCGTGCTTCAAGATATAAACCTACAAAGTTGTTTAAAAAATATAAGACATTTTTACTAACATCAAATTAAAGCCATTACATAAATCCATATGAGCCTAAATTTGATGGTGTATGGGACATCAATGATGTTCATGTGAATATTAATTGACTAGAGTGAGGACATCAATTTTAAGATCATGAAATAGTCATTGGCTTTCAAATAGCGGGTCCCAATTGATCTAAAGACACACGTTTGATCATACATTCAGATCTAATAGTGAACAGAGGTCAAAGAGTTTAGAGGATATTGAGAATAAATATGTACATGACAAATGCCAATAATGCATTCAACTAGTAGAAGATTGATGGCTTGTAAGCATCCATGCACAGGCAAATCAATAGATCAAAGCATAGTCAATAAGTCAATGTGTCTATAACACCAATAAGCATAAAGATAGTTGGGCATAATGTAAATAGTTCAAGATGGCAATCGATAACAAATAAACAAAAGTGAGCTCAAGACATTTTTGATGAAAGTCAAAGAATTTATTTTGGACCCAGGCAAGCAAATGTTAAAGAGCTGAGCTCGAAGGTGAACTAAGATTGAACCAGGGTCACATTTCAGAGACCAAGCATTTTCAATAGAGTTATATATGGGTAAAATAGGTCATTTGGATCTAATATAGGAACTAGTAATTGTGAAGCAAAGTCAAGCAGTTTGCAAGTTTTTATAAATATTGTGACTGCATGAAAACTAATGATCTAAGATTGGTTTTTAGTCTAAAAAATAGACCCAAGTTCAAGTTAGAACTAGTACATATGTAAATGGATCATAGAAAAGTGTCTTGCATGTCATTAGAGTCATGTTTCCAATGAAAAATATAGTTGGCCACCCAAAGTAGATGTGGCATAATTCTACCAATTCCAAGACATGATCCTTATCAATAGATCATTGGTGATATGATCTTGATATTCAATATATGTAAAAATACCCTTAAGGTAGGGAAACACCATATAATACTCCTTTAGGAAGGAATAACTCCATAATGTCTCTTTGAGGGGACAACCTCCAATATCCTCTTACAATAGAAGACTCAATGATTACTTGATATCCTTACCATGATAATCATCTCTTATATATTTACAACTATCTAACCCATGGATGGGTAACCTTCTAATCCCAATGTATGCTGACCATTGCCCAATGTACTACTTCCACAAGTTACTCTATTATCCTAATATATTGTACCCATATAACTAACTAAGGGGATGTGTGCCACATGTCGGCATCTCCATCAACCCATATACATCAATATATCATATCCCTAGGTACATAGCATTTCTTCCCTCTTTGACATGTTTCATCCCTGAAACATAAAAAGAAACCAAATAATGAGTGTGCTTCAAATCATTGCACACTTGTCTCCAATATTGATCATCTAACCATCCATATGTGATCTTGGAAGGTGATATCTCTCCAAGCTTATGTCCAAAATCCATTGTGCTCCTCTAATTTTATTCATGATCATAATTATACTGCTTTGGTGTCCAAGCATAATTATTCCTCTTTTTATTCCATGTACCATATTTCATTGCGCTACTCTAATTCCAACCATGACCATAGTAGGTATTCTTCCATGCATAGTCATAGTGATTTCCCCATTCATTCCATGTGCCATAGTATTTTTTCTTTGAATTCCATGCATATCCATAATGATTGGAAATTTTATTTCCTGTGGACAAAATGGTTGTTAGTATGACACTTCCTCACCTGGTTCCATGATTGTTTCCTCTCATGATGATGTGGGTGTCTATATACCTCAACCTTTTCCAATACTTTGACCTTATCCACTTTTGCTTATGCCTCTTCCACCTTTTCCTTCTTTGTCTCTTGAGTAGATGAAGTGATCATTTGTAGTGTGTCTTTATCTATATCATCTGAATCTTCATCATGTTCTTTATCACCTATTTCCATCTCATCCTCATGATCTACTTGGATTTTTATTGGTGCCTTTTTCACTATGATATCTTGTAAAGTGATCTTATTTTTCTTATACCAAAACTTCATGAACTTTTTCTGAACATTAATATTCATTGTTCCCAAAGTCTCTAAGCATGGATATCCAATAACTATATCCATATCATCCATATCCAAAGCATAAAAATCTGAATGCAAAATATATTTTTCCATAATGAGCTTCAGATCTTCAAACATTGAAATATTCATACCATCTACTTGAACCTCTTTGATATTCTTTGCTTGAACATGTAGATGCTTGGACACATTCATGTTGATGAAGTTATACTTATTGGTAGAGTTTATGGACACAATAACCCTTTTCTTTTGAATGCATCCATGCAATTGAAAAATTGACTCAGATTTCTTTGGAGCCAAATAATTTTAACCTTTATCATCCAATTCTTCTTCTTCTTCTTCTATTGCTTCTTCTACTACTTCTTCTTCTTTTACTGATACTTCTATTTTTTCTTCTTTTTTTTCTGCTTCTTCTTCTTCTTCTTCTACTGCTTCTTCTTTTTCTACTTCTTGTTTTATATCCCAATGATCTAAAAATATCTGTTCCATTTCTTTCCATGAAGAAAACCTTTTTTTACAGCTCAATTGATCAAACCAATGTAGTACAGGCCCAGACAAAAAAGGAAGTAATCATCTTTGCCCAAAAGTTTTTATAAAATTATTATCCAAAAGGATCCACCATTCTCTAGCATCAATATCATCTTCTCCTGAAAATGTTTGCAACTCCATGATCCACAAAAAAAATTAAGGTTCATGAAACCCTAAAATGTCAAAACTGATCCATAAAATCACAAAAAATTACTCCAAACAACTCAAAAAATTCTGAAATTTTGATTGTTCTTTTCTTATATCTTCTTACATCTCCATTAAAAATTTTGAATAAAAATTCCCTATATTTCGAAAGATATAGTGAAATTATTATAAACCCTAAAATAGCAATAACTCCCTGAAAACGAATCAAAAAATCTCTATTTTTTTACTGTGACTTATTTGAAATATTATCCATATCTAGTAAAACATTTGTGGAAAAATTCACAACCAATAAAAATTTATTTGTGATTCAAAAAACTAGGGTTTCACTCCACACAAATTGCCCAAATCAAAGCTCTGATAGCACTTGATATGATCTTGATATTCAATATATGTAGAAATACCCATAAGGTAGGGAAACACCATATAATACTCCTTTAGGAAGGAATAACTCCACAATGTCTCTTCGAGGGGACAACCTCCATTATCCTCTTATAATAGAGGACTCAATGATTACTTGATATCCTTACCATGATAATCATCTCCTATATATATACATCTATCTAACCCATGGAGGGGTAACCTCCTAATCCCAATGTAGGCTGACCATTACCCAATGTACTACTTCCACAAGTTACTCTATTATCCTAATATATTGTACCCATATAACTAACTAAGGGGATGTGTGCCACATGTCGGCATCTCTATCAACCCATATACATCAATATATCATATCCCTAGGTACATAGCAATTAGATGATATCATGGAGTTCCAAGAAGAGACCTAGCAGTTGGATAAGGGTAATGGACATTTAATTCTTTAAAAAAAATATTCCTTGATTGATAAGGTTATGAGTTAGCATCCTTGAGAGTGATAATCCATTGAAAGTGGTTGGGCCTTTTCCAATGCACAACTTCTTCTCTCTCTTTCCATTTTTTATAAATACAGGCTTCTAAGGCTTAAAATAAATCTCTCTATCCCTCTTTTTGGTATGACTAGACTGTACTAAAATTTGTACAGTGACACCTTTTTGATGCAATAAAGACTAAATTTCATCCTTTTCTAAGCTAAATTGAAGTGTGTTGCATGAATTCATGTACTGTAGTTAAGTGAATGTATGTTCCTTAAGTCTGAGTTTTTATCAGCTTCAAGAAGTGCTTAGTATTTCTTACAGGTCATTATAAGTGCAATTTATAGTTTATTGTCTAGCTTGAAAGTGGATGTTTTCCCTCTCTTACTAATTTGATAATTGATTAATGCCTTATTTTGAAATATTTATGTGAGATTTATACTCTTTGGTCTTGAAAGTGTCTCAAAGTGTGTATTATGTGATTTTAAGTGATCAAATCATTGGTGCATCACCTCTTTTACAAGCTTTCTAAGTTATTGTCAAAATCTCTCTCATTTTTCCAAGTAAATTCTACTTTAGGTTTAGTGTAGGTGATAGATCTGGAATCCAACCTTCTCCAGAGGTCTAATCCACTATTAGATACCCATAGCCTAGGATCAGTCTCATGTTGGACTAGATTTGAGTAGGAAGATCTAAAGAATCCCCTTACTCAGCTAGGGCACAAATCTAGAACACCAATAGTACCTGGGAGAGTTGAACACATGATAAAATATTTTATCTAGGCATTTGAGACAATTCTAGGCTATTTTGAACAATATCTTTTCCATTAGGTCCTTATTAGGGTTTTAGGGAGGTTTAACTCAAGTTTTGGTATTAATGATTATTCATAAAGGATTGTCCCTTAAATCCAAAACCAATGCCTATAGATATTATCTAGTATCCTTCCAAATCTATCCTTAATATCTTAGGTTATCATGCAAAGGTTACACATGCCAACGAACATGTGAAAGCCCTCGGGTTCGCATACCTTCATTCTATGCACTCGAGAGACCTTAAAACCACTTTTCATACCTTTTCCTACAAACCATATCCTCATACTTCATGATCACAACTAAAAAAACTTGAATTAACTCTATCCATGCTTTCCTTCACACATTCACCTTAAAATCTGATCCTCATGGCTCATTAGGATAGGCAGGGCTTAAAGAATGGTCTAGGTACATACCAAGACTGAAGGACCTACTTTCAAAGACTTACTTTGAAACACTTTTGAGTGCATCCACACCTTAATCTTATGATCACACAACCTTCATGACCTTTTATATGCATGAGTTCACTCACCTCATCATTCCACCAACTCATACCTTCACCATGCCATTACTAGGATCAAGCTTCCAATGTATTTGACACCTTGACCTGTTCCTTTCATATCATGACCTCAATAAAACATCAAACAATCAAAAATAAGAAATCACAACACACTCATATCAATGCACCATTCTCTTTCTAATGAAAACACTCTCTCAATAACCTCAATGATAATGCTCTCTCAATGCTCATTGTCACATCACATACCTTTATTCATTCATTTCACTATGCTTCCTTCACATGGCTCACCTTGAAATTCTTCATGTCATGACTATGCCACACTATGCATATACACTCCTATGCACATAAATATTCATATCACGACATCAATGACTTGTAAAAACCTCTTCATACACTATGCTTCTTATGCAGACATTAGTTGTCTTCAAAAAATCTTACATGACATGTACCTTCCATGATCACAACATTTATGAATGACCTTACTCATGAAAACTCTCATGATCACACTCTTATGTACTTTGAAATATCACATACTGCCATCTATCCTTAGTCACCTTTGACATCAACCTTCATAAGATGCTTCTTGATATCACACATAGTTAATATTGACATGATACACCTTTGACATCAACCTTGACATCAATGACCTATACCTTCATGAAACCATAATATATTAGGTACCTTCAAATTATCTCTTGCCTTCAAATTATCTCATGACAACATCCTTTAATGGCAATACTTTCTCAATTATCAACACTCTCTTTATGCCACTACCATGCTCAACCACTTGATCGAAGAAACCTTTGACATCAATGACCATTATACCTTTACATGATGCACTCTTTTGACATCAATGACAATAAAATGCCAACATTCACTGCCTGAGTATACATTAGATAAAATAAATAAGGGAGCTCTATCGATTGATATTATTTTTGAGGGTGATTGTGATTGATGGAAATTGTAGTATGGTGATCCTTGTTATATTTGGCTTCGATTTTTTATATTGCTTGATATGTTATTTGTTGAGATACTTGCCATGGTACAGTTTAATAGTAATTTTAGTTATACACTTATTTAACCATGGGTTCTTAATACTCTTATTTAATTAATTTTTTTATAACACACTCAAATTTGTTAGTATCTATTCCATGTGCTTATTCAGTGGCATTTTGATGTTCTAATCAATTCACTTGCTTGACATTTCAATGTTCTGATCAAATCACTTTCTTGGAATTATGATAATATGATGTTTTATGTTTAGATGATGCTATGTAACTTTATGGATTATGATGCATTATGAATTTTTTAAATCATTAATTACATCATTATTGGCCATTTAGTCATATTCACATGTGAATAATTTGTTATTATTTTTACACATGTTATGAGAGGCCCCACCCATTATAGACTATTATGTTGATATAAATTCTAAAATTTATTCTTGAGTCTATGAAATTTATTAATTAAACTCAAAATTTATAAATTTGAGTTATAAACTAAAGTTATTAAAGTATTTAAATTATAAAGTGATTAACTTTATTTAAAATCTAATTAACATTTATAACATAAACTAACTGAAGGTTAGTTATAAGCTCAAGACATAACTATTTATAATGGGGAGCTTTATAAGAAAGACTTGAAGGAGATTATAGTGAGGAGAAAACACACAGGTACAAAGAACTCTATGATTTCTAAGTTTTCACATCTTTCTTCTTTCTGTGCAAACATCTCTGAGATTGATCATCACTTGTAGATAGACTGATGACATCTTATGTGATGATGAAGTAATTTTCTTGAATTACACATGTATCTAGGTTCTATTGATTGATTTATAATCGATTGCTTGAGGTTTTCATGTATTAATTCCTTTTATGATCATAAATATGTAGTCATATGTGCATAAACCATTATACTTATCTAAATAATGATGAATACTACATATTTTATGACATGTTTTTGGAATTTTGATTATATAGTGATTGTGACATTGAATATATGATTGTAATCACTTATATAACACAAATTTCTAAATTTGTTTTACATATATTCTAGATTTATCAGTCGACTCCCGTTCTTTGAGTTTTAGTTATTAGTTTTAGTTACTTGATTTTGTCTCTTTCTTTAAATTAGTCCATTTTAATTTATTTATTTCTTATTAGCTTAGTTAATATTCTTATTTTAAAATAGTTAGTTTATCTTAGTCTTAGGTTGTAATTTGTTATATTTAGTCCTTTAGTTTATAGATCTTTAAATAACATTTTGTTTGTTGTAGTTATAATCATTAACTTTGATAGCTTCTAATTGATAATAGTCTTGACTCTTTCTTTAATATTAACTTGGACTAACCTTAGTATTTGATTACGTTTAGATAGTAATTTGTTTATTAATAAGTTGTTTTAGATTAGATTAATTTTGATTATAGTTAGTGTTTCTTTTTTCAATTTTCACTTTCATTTATTCTATCTTTCCTTCGGTCTTCTTACGTTTTTTTTCTTTTGGTCTATTTTGATTATGTTATAACATTGAGAGAAATTGATTGAGAAAGATTATTTTAATGATTTGAAACTTAAAGGAATTATAGATATTTTATTTAAGAGATTGCCTCTTCTATAGGCTCTGTTCTATTGGATTGGTTAGATTATATCTTGAAATTTGATTTTGAATTGATATACATTTGAAAATATATAAATTGATTATCTGAATAGTGAGGTTTGATTTATACTTTTTATTAAACATATATATTCCCAGAATTATTAAAAACCTTTGCATGCCTTAAGGATTAATCTTTTAATTCCCACAGGTCCCTATTAATAAACTAGTCTGATTTCATCTTGACTATCACGATAGGCAAATGGGTTGATTTAATGACATGACATTTTTCACTGCCAACACATTATTTCTATTGGAAATGAAAAAAATCAAAAATATTATTTCTCAACATGGAATCATGCATATACATTCCATGAAAAAAAGTCTATCAAAATGAGGCTAAATCACTAATGATGTGAACTCTAGTTAGGGTGACCTAAATAAAGTTTTTGAAAAATATGAATTTGACAACGACATAATTGAGACAATGAACTCAAAAGTACATAAAAATGAGATTGAAAATGAACACTATGATCTAAAATCTAGTTTACACTTCCTACATGAATTAAATAGAAATAAATGTAATATAAAATAATTTTAAATATGAAAGCACCCATTTATATCTGATAACATCTAGTACTATAGAGCAAGAAAAACATTGAAAATGGAGAAATAAACAATCATCAAAGATATAACAATGAAAAATAAATAGACCCATGAAAACCACTAGATTTATTCTTAACAGGTGGTGTTGGCATGTGGAACATAATTACAACAAAATTCATATACAAGACACTAGTCCATGTATACAATGATCCAATTAAGCTAAAAGAATTAGTGCTAGCATACACTAGAAAAGAAACATATAATGATGGTGGAGTATCAAATAAATTTACATTTATCCAACCCTTCAACATGCCAAAACTTATTCAAGTTACTTCTAAAATGTTTGATGTACTGTCAAAACACTATGAACAACTACAACTCCTTTTTATAGATGATTAGTGGGTGCTCACTTCTTATATTCAATAGATACGAGACTACAAGTTATAGAACATCTTCATACAAAGTAGTTTGGAAATGTAGACATGATTATGTGGGTAAAGTTTTATCAATCACAACCTATAATGGATTGTCTAATATTTAAGCATTTTAAAACTAAACAATGATATGATTCCATATGAATTTTGGAAAAAATGTGAAAATCTACTAATTGCAAATAATAATGTGTCAAGACAAGAAGTTTTTTATAGTATTTCTTAACCATTTATGCATAGGATATCAAACTGAAGATGACATAACTTACATTAATGAAAATTATTTACATCCTACACCTAACGATTTGACATTCCAAAAGATATTTTACAAAATCAATAATATTAACACACACAATGCTAGGATGATGTATATTAAACTTAGAAATAATATTAACATACATTAAATTGATGAATAATATCTACAATGCAATAAAATCTTATAAGTATTCATGGATGCCATGTCCTATCATTGTATTGAAGCATAGATTTCTAGTTGAAATCTAGGCTAGTAATTATGACAATCAAGATAGATTAGTCAGTGGTTCAAATGAAACATTCAAAACACACACCATTGAAAATGATATAGTTAAGTGGCTCAAATTCAATGACCTATAAATCAAACATTGGTAATCGATAAAATGTCTAACTTGTATGATAACTCTGTCAAACATGATTGGATACTCATATTGCACATTTCTAATCCTATATAAAATAAATGTAGAAAACATTTTCGAACAATTAAAAAAATAATTTCTAATAAAATTTATGTTTGTAAAAAAAATACATAGATGACAAGGCCTCAGAATACATGGCCTTGCATTTGACCCTGTTAGAGTAACACAACATGGATTAACATATACAAGAATATTCTGTGTATGACATATTGAATCACTATACTTTTTATCTCCTTGAAAAATGAATAATTTTTAAGTGAAACAAAAGATAGACATAGAAATGATATAACTACAAACAAGTGCCAAATGTAAACTATTAAAATATCTAAATAACATAGGCATAAATTATCATACTCTTATTTCATCACTAAATCCAAGAAGGTTACAAGCATACATGGAAGATGCACTTAATTATCATGAAATAATTGACTTTGACATATCATGAGATTCCAAAGGACACATATTGAAAATATTTCAACATATAATTTATTACTATAATTCAACTACGTATTAATGGCTCATGTTCATAGAATTATGGTTTGCACTAAAAAACACATTTCCATTTTAAAACAATGCACTACAATAAAAATAATGTAGAATCCAATTTATAAATTATTAGAAATTAAAATCAATAAATGTCAATTCTAAATTTATATGCAACACCAAACACTATTGTTTTAAACATCATACTTATTATTAAAAACACATAATATGCTAAAGAGAAAACTATTGGTAATGATGAATATTATCAACTCTCCTTCAAAGTATCTCTATAGAAGGGAATGAATATGATGAAATGAATAATATTATTAAGGAGATTGTATTTAATCATGAACGAAGCAATAAATTTGATGATCAAGTAAGGAACAAAAAAAGGAGAATCTCAACTGTAGTCACATACAATATTCAAGAAATAATTACTTTGGTAAAAATATATATAAAGTGGCAGTAAACCCTGATCAAATGGTTGATGGAGGATAATGAAACTCTTGGAGATAATGTGATGAAGATATAAAATTTCATAAACAAGGAGGGTATGCCTAAAAATAATGAGGGAGAGTCATTGGATACAATGGGAAATCTGAGTAAAAAGATCATAGAGTTAGAGACAAGGATCATTCAAATTGACATTGAAAGAGGTAAAACCAAGGAAAACATGAAAACAATGATTCAATTTAGTAAAGTGTCAATTGAGAATTGTGTGACAAGCATTCATATGTTGAAATATATCCTTGTGAAGAATAAGGAAGAATAAACAAGTGATAGGGTAAGTAAGAGGCTAAAAATGTAGGAGAAGGGGAAGAAGATTTAAGAGGAGGATATTGATCTGGACAAGGCCAAATATGTTATCAACTTCATGGATGAAGAATTTGATATAGTTGAATATTTAATGAATATTGCGAACACATAGTTGTTAGTTTATTATTGAATTGCTAATTTTTGTTATTGATGTTTTGTTTGTAGGTTTTTCTGGTAGGTTTTGATATTTCAAGCTTCTGTATGCCATGCTTTGCTCTAGTTTATAATTTATTATGGTGTTTCTATGATTTATTTGTATGAGGGTTGAGCCCCTCTCAAAGCCCCTTTTTAATAATAATAATAATAACAACAATAATAATAATAATAATAATAATAATAATAATAATAATAATAATAATAATAATAATAATAATAATAATAATAATAATAATAATAATAACAATACCAACAACAACAACAACAACAACAACAACAATAATAAAATGCATTAGTTAATGGAAATAAAATATGCAAGACATATATATTAGGTGAGTTCAACATTAACATGGGAAAGCAAAAAAAGGTACAAATACTTGAACACCATATGGAAATCCACAATATGCATTTCCTATTGAAAAAATAATATGCATTGTCAACACCTATTATCGACCACATATGGTCAAATATACAAGGACAAGAACATCATATTTATAAAATAGATTGCTATTGGAACAATCAAGACACTATTTACTTAGCCATATGAAGTTTTACACCACATTAAAAATAAGGAAACTTCCATTCTAAACATAATTTCCTTTCAAAAATGAAATATACACAAGAATCTAACATACCAATACAAAAACCTAAATAAATTTAAAAATAAAATAAATTCAAATTTAACATTATCAAAAAGTATACGTGCACAAAATTTACATATTTTTCTTCTACTAATTATCTATTTAAATTATGTCTATCAAAACATCATTTCATATTATCAAAAATATTATTAGTTTCCTTCTCTTTCAAATTTCATTACGCCATTGCAAGCAACATGAAAATGACAATTCAAAGCATACAAGATAACGATCTACTCGAGATTGAAGCTAAAAGGTATGCACAAGTGAAATTATAGTTTCTAAAAGTTTGTATTACTTGACACATATTAATGTTTAGTGCATATTTGTGTGGAGGAAAATAACATCCTATTCTACTTTGACATCAATTGATGACCTAAACAACCACAATCTTTGAAATTAAAAGGAGATGTTATTTTCATCTACAAAGTAATGCTACAAAAATAACAAAATAAGAAATTACTATGCGATGACTTGAAATATGCAAAGAGAGAAATGACAATCACTCTTAATGTAATTAACAACCTCATTTAAATGTATGAAGACAAAATTATAGTAGTAAAAATAATACGTATATCACACTTTCAAATTATTACCAAAATTAGTTATGATCGTGGAGATTAAGATACTATATTATTGATCAACAAATCCAACATAATAAAAACAATACCTCTTGTCTGTATATAATAAAATTTAATTCCATATTAAATAATAAATTAACTACTAAGCACCATTAAAGCCTATGTAAATGGTACAATTGCTGCAAATGCAACCTCTATAAAAAAATTTGGGATGTAAATCATTTTTGAAATAAAATACAAAAAAATTGAATATGATGTATCAAAGATAAGATCACATTCATACATATACTTTGAACTTTTTATCAAATTTTCTACATAAAAAACCTAAATATTTCTTTTGTGAATTCACAACTTTATCTATTTAGAACTTTCAAGCCTTTTTTTACCACAATCAAATAAAAACTACAGATCAAACAATTCCAAATATACTTGTTCAAAAATTTAGTAAAATAAAATAAACCTGAAAAAACATTAAAAAGTAGTCAATCAACATTTATCATTCTAATTTAAAAAAAAACAATAAAATACTTAAATACATTGATAAATGCAAAAATTGAAATATGTTACCATACATGCTCTCCATTCATAACATTTCAATTTTAACAATAATTGATTTTGTTGATTAATTTTTAAATATGCCCAGTTGGCCCTTTATTGATTTTTGGAGGACTATTTTTAAGTTAAATTCTATTAATAACATAACCCATTTTGTGATGTGACCATAAAGATGTGGTTTGTCCAGTAAGAACTTTAAGGGGTCTACTTTTGTGATAACTTGAGTCTCACTATTGGCCATGTAATGTTAGAGTTTCTTTGTGGCAAAAACTAATGTGAGACCTAACCCCTGCTTCTAGAATACCTCCTCAAATTTATCCCAATGTAATTGTCAAATTGAGTATACCTATATAAATACATAAGATTTCCATCTATCTATATTTTGCTATGGCTGAAAGAGAAACAAGTTAATGCAATTACGGAGCTCAAAACATAATTTAAATCCTATGGCCGAAAGAGAAACACACGGTAGCCTAATGGACTCATGGAGTCATGGAAGGCATGGAATGACTTTTTAGATTTAGATTCTATGAATAAAATTTTAAATTTAGAATAAATTATTTGCATGGCCCAATAATTAAAACCTAACCTAAACTAAGTTATATCATGAACTAGGCTTAAATTGTTTCAATGGTCATTTCCTATTAGGTAGCTTTATTTGAGTTATTTTAATATAACTATTGTCACTTTGTACACAAAATGAACAATCTAGTAAGTAAGACCATAGAGTCACAAAATAATGAAGTGTCACTTTTAAGGTGACTTCAACTTTCTAAGTCAAACAATATATTTTTAATAATTGTATAAATTACTTTATTTTTACGAATTAAGTTATTTTCCCCCTTTCCTAAGGACTAGTTTATTCACAATTTACATCTACACTAATATTTTGCAATTATATTTTCATAACTGGAAGGAACATTTTCTATTAGGAGGTGGTTCCTCAGATAAATATATATAAGCGGTAGGTTGGGTAGTCAACCTCTCACTCTATTGTTCCCTTGACATTGACAGTGGAGGAAGGGCATCCCAGATAGATATATATTAGATATGGCCCCTATAGTCTATATGTTGTATACCCCCCACCTCCAAATATATGTTCCATACCTTTTGAACTCATTTTCAAAAATTGCAGCTTGGCAATTGAGAGCCTTTAATTGGTACATGCCACAAATATTCATAGTCCCTCTTATTAACAACAAAGTTCCTATACCTATTTCCATTGTATGATTTGTAATTTAAAAACTATTACAAATACCAAGCTATAATACAATCTCTTAGGTGTACCATTGAAGATAATATTACCTGCATTAACAAAAATCTCACACAGGGACTACATGAAGAACAAAGTTACTACCATCTACTTGTTTTGAGGATGATCAATTATATGAAAGTTTGCACTAAACAAACACAAATTAATTATTAATGTGACAAAACAAGCTACAACCGAGATACATAAACACAATATTTACCCACCTTTAAACTTCTTCTATTTCTATTTTTTGTCAAAAAAATGTAATTAAAAAATATTTACACTTAACTTATTTCCATTCTTTCTTTCATTTTGTAGGTTCATATTAAACATCTTGCCCATGCTCCCACTTCGTCCATAGTGCTTCTCAATCCAATACTATACCATCTAATATATTGTTCTTCCCACAAAACTGATCACTATTGTACAAGTGTTATAGCACTATATCACCAATCTACATACTCAACTCTTACTATAAAATATATCATAATAAAATTATTTAGAACTTGAGCTTACACTATCTATATGCTATTTCAATTTGAACTTGCATCTAAATTACTTTATAAGCCTTTTTTAATGCCTCTTGTCTATCTTACTATGCTTCTCTCAAAAACCATCAAATGTCTATGTTTCAATTATTAGGATGCACACTTTAAATTTTTATTGTATTATACATTTTTCCTGTTTATAAAACAAGTTTCACTAATGATAAATGTCACATCACTACAGTCACTTCACTAAAAATAATTTTCAAAAATTAAGATAGAAACTAACCACTACATAACCCTTGTTTTATCTGGGAATTGTTTCTATGAATCATGATTTTGTTGATGAATAAACTCGGGAAACACATGTGATACAAAGGGGAGTGAGACCAAAACCAATGACAACATTTTAGGAGGTATGTCTAGGAGACCCTAGGTCAATGTGCAATGAAAGGTAGGCACAACATCTAGATCATAATTTAGCAACTACAAAATCCAAGGTGTTAATTTGGTAGCACCACACCCAAAGGGAATGGTTTGGTAAGGTAAATTAGGTGACCAAAGAGCAATAGGATGGGTGGTGCATGGCAAGGTTTGTGTATGAGAATAATTGGGTCAGACAAATAGTGATATTGATATATTAAGTTATTTCAAGACAAATGACATTGATTGTACTATTCATTACATATTGTGTAGCCAAAATTATGCACAAATACTGTTGATTTGTCTGATTTGATTGTATGTTAATTTTATAAGGGTGTGCCAAAAATCAAAACATATTACAATGTGAATGGGTGTTATATTCATGTAAATTTCAAGATCAATCCGACTAACATATTCTAGTTCTATTTAAAATGCTTGGGATGAAAAGGGGGAGAGAAGGTAGATAAGTTTAAAAATAAAGGAGGCGATGGACCAAAGTAGCTTTATCTTTTTCTTATTTATTAAAACACAAGTAGTGATTAAATCTATTTAATATTATCCATCCTTCGTAATCAAAATCAAATTTTGAGATATTTAACACTATAAACAAATTAAATCATACACATAAATCTAGACGTTGGTGAAGGAATTGCTAGAATATCTTTATTAATCACTTCAAAAAACATAGCTGAAATAGTTTTTAAGATTAACTAACATTAAATATAGGAGGAGAAAAATACAAAGGTTAAAGTCCACATGGATCTCTTAAGTGTTATTGAGATAACAAAATGGACCTAAAAGATCTCTCTAAAAGAGCGCTAATCTCAATATTGGTTCAATGGAAAAGTACTGAGTAAATATTACACTAAGTAAAAGTACATTAATCGAGTAACGTAATGCAAATAATAAATTTTAATATAAATACAATAAATACTGTAGATAAAATCATGCTTATGTGTTATGGAGTATTAGATGAAATAACCTTGAATGATTCATAATTGACAAAGGAAGTTTATAGATAAATCCCTGATTTTTGACTCACCTGTATAGTTGTAGTGATTGAAAATGTTGAGAAAAATAGTGTAGAAGACCACCCAAAAATATTGTATAAATTTTATGATGTGACAAGTATAGGAATGTTCTAATAGCAACATACCAATATCAAAATGTTCCCATAGTTGTTACCTTTTCTAATAGTGGTAGCATGATCTCAATAGTGACATTATAGGTCAAATATATCTATGAATGTCTTCACGTGTTCCTTCTTACTAGAAACCTCTCCCAGATCAACAAATTATTGCCCAAAAATGATATAATTACTTCTCATTTGATCAAGCTCTAATCTATGCCACAAGACCTTATTTGGACATAAAACACTTTAATTATTTCTTAGAGTCTACATTAGTTAGCCCCCTCATTTTTGACAAGTTGAAAATCGACACTCATACATGTCAACAATCATATCTGTGTATATGATAGTCCCATCCCTTAGCCCTATGACATGAGATGCAAAAGTAAATATGAAAATTCAATATTCTCCTTCATTAGTCCTTAATTTGGTATAAAAGTATGATAATATTTATTCAATGCAGTGAAAATAAATTAGTAGATGCAATATATAGATGTATTAATTATGATTTGACTAATATAATGGGAAATTCAACAATTAGGGAAAAATAAAACAAGTAAATAAGGAAAGGGGGATAATGAACACACACAAATATATGATCAATATCATATTGGTCAGAATAATTTCATACTGGTTTAATACTGAATAGAGAAAAACCCAAGAGAAAAACCTTTAAACAATGTTTTTGACATTCGAGTTGTGTCTTAGGTGGTACCATTGCAAAAAATAGTTAATATGTAGGTTTTAAATCATTCTATATTGAATGGAAGTATTATCATTAACATAATGTGAACAAAAATTAAATTTATAAGGAAACCTAAGGCAAAGGAAGACAATAGGATATACAACACAAGCGAAAACACACCAATAAGAGCCTAATCTAAACTAATAATCTATATACATAAGAACATACTCATAACATTATAAATACAAGCCATATACAAAATTTTTGTGTCTACATAATGCCCCACTTTGATGTGTGCATGCATATATATTAAAGTAAATCAAACAAATATGGATATTATTTTTGTTGTAGTCAGCTTGCTATCTATAAGTTATATCTAAAGTTAATATTGGATATATGAATGATCTAAAAGTAAAAAGGAGTTATATTAATTTATTTCAAAGTTCAGCTCCAACAACTTGCAAAACTTAAAACCCAATCTCTTTTCTATCTACATAAATGTCATGATCTCCACTAAGGATCTATGAGTGATCGTCGAGGACCCTATGTCAGGATCTCAAATGTATTAAAAAAAAAATGTTTATAAGACATTAATGTTTGATTAGATTGATATAAATGTAAATAAATGAAATAATATAAAAATAAAAAAGAAATAGTAGGAATGAATACATATGGTGGTATGCAAACATGCTTCCATATCCAAAAAATCTAAATTTTCATGGGTCCATTTTAACCATTAAGTGTGTCAAAACCTATGAAATTTGGATCCTACTGACCATGTTAAGTGATAAAATATGCTTCCTAGCTAAATAAGCAAACATATACTACCTCTTCATAACTACTTGACATATCTCTATAACCTCTTGAAATCATGTAATTGAAGAATAAAATAAACTAAATGTATACCACCCTTTTGATGCAAGGGATGTTCCTGTATATCACTCATCTCAAAATAAAATAATTACGCACATCATGTGTAACTATATAAAATTAAAAGCTATACTAAAAATTTAAAACACACTTATACAAAATGTATATAATCATATAAATATTTTGTCACTAAAGCTCATTAATAACCCGATACTAATATGCATAGGAAAAAATAATTTTAGAAAGGGAATAGAAATTAAGGGTCAAATAATATGTCTAGATGTAATAAGAACAAATGGATAAGAGATATGTCCCAATGTAACAATAACCCCAAAATGGATAATCGTAGTAATGAAGCATTGATAATAGTAAATCTAAATGTTTATAAGATATTTGAAAGAATATATGGCAAGAACATGCCCCAATATAAGCAATGTATAATCTATAGACATATGGGCACATTAAGCACCTAATGGAAATGTATAAGCAATGATGTAAATTAATAGTATACCATGTACCGACAATTGATATAAATACGCTAATGAGTTACTGCCAATGTACTCAAGTTATATTTGATGAAAGGATAACTGTAAGATATGACCCACTATGGACAAGTTTAGATAATAAAATTTGGTTCTTGGTACTTGAAAATAACAAGCTTGACACACATTTACCACATATGACTTGATCACTCAAACAAGGTCCACATCTACCATTTTATCACATTTGCAGGCTATGTTATGATTCAACCCTTTCATTATGATATTACACACTGATAGGAATCTCACTGTCTATTTGAAACCTACCAAATATCCTACATAGACATATCCAAACTCTTAACTCAGTCTGCCTATACACAAGTCAGTTCTATTCGATCTGATCAATACCACTAGTCGATACTGATCGATCTCATCAAAATTAACCCACTCCCAATAATGACTATTTTCTAAAATCAAACCCATTCATAGGGTTGACTCATATTCCTAGTGTGTTGATGATATGATAAATTATTCAATTAGATAAATATATAAAAAGTCAAGATCTCATTCAAAAGGGACCTGACACTTATTTGATATGCATTTATACACAATTTCATATTGAGAAAATTTAACCTATTATTACCAAATTGTAAACCTATCACTAGGAGAAATCATAAGTCATATCTGAAACACTCTAAATCTAAGTCAAAACAAGCATTCTTAAGAATCAACTCCAATAATTAGTTGCATTTATAATGAATGAACATAGTTACACTAGGTGGGAGAACTAGACACAAGCAACAATCAACCATCAAATGGGGTGATTGGGGTTATCTCAACCCATTACACATTTCCCTATTTTTATAGGGTTTTAACCCTCACAAGCACATATAGGGTTTTGAGGTAAATGAGATTGATTTTTGAAGTTACACGTATCATTAGGGTTTGAGATTGTAACACAAAACAAGCAAAGACATTCATTGGTGACCATATAGTCATTGTGCCTTATGTGCATGATAATATCGATATGAACCATATAATTATGAAAGGGTTAGTGATGCTAGTATGCAATAAAAATGAAATACACACAACTTAAATCCCAATCATGAGTCCTCAAATTGATCAAGGTCAAGAAAGAGCCCAACAAACTAAATGGAAGATGAATCAAACAATTATACCTTCCCTTTTTCATTTCTCTTCCTTTCCAGAATTCAAGTTTGGATGAGCCTAGATGTAGGTTCAAGATTTAATGGTGGATACATGTAGTCATATTGGCAACATTTCCCATTGTTAAATTGATAATTAATTGGATAAGTGATGTGTTTGATTTATGAATGACTTTCCAAAATGGTAGAGCTTCACTATGTTATCTGGACTTATTTGAATGAGGAGGAATCCCTCCAATTTATATACTTAGATGATGAATGTGGACCATTAGATCAAGATTAAAATAAATGCACAAGGGTCTATTTTCCATATTCATAAATGAAAGAGATGGAGTGTGTAAGAGGGAGAGATGGAGTGTGGAAGAAAGGATTGAGTGTGGAAGGAAATGTAAGAGCTTGTCATAAACCTTGCTCACACACTATCCAATTCCATTCAATTGCCTTGGAAAAGAGGAAGTTTAAATGAATTATTCATTGGTAAATTGTTATGTGATGAGGAAATTATGAATTTATAAATTTGGAAAATAGAAATTTCTAAAAGGTATGAATTTTCCATTAGAATATGATAAAGCTAATTAACAAAGGTTAATTGACAATGGGAAGTGATGTGAATTTCATGGGATAGGATGTGATAATAAAAAACATGATTAATTAATCAAGGGGGAATAGTGACAAACTAGGAACATTATTGTAAATATAAGAATTGATTAGATAATTTAGGATGATGTTAGTGGATAGTTAAAATTGACAAAGTGTTTGATTTTGGGTGTCTAATTTTTTTCCCTCTTTGAGAAGGAGTTTTGATACATGATGGGTGGAGTAATGGATTTTTAAATAAATAATAAGCTAAAAAAATGTGGATGAAAATTAGACAATGATGATGAAATAATGTGATGGATGATACCCCATCGAGAGGGCATGCGATGATGAAGGATGCATATGTGCTATTGAAAAAGAGAGGAAGCAGAAAACATGGAATATTTAATAGGTGGGTGATGAATAGATAGGGATGAGGATGTAGGATGATGATTGACCTATGGGTGATATTAACCCACTTACACTAATGCTTACATGCATTGATTATTGATGATGATGGATTGATTTTACCCAAGCAGGGTGGATGGGGGAAGGATAAAAATTGATATAAGCTACATACTTTGTCTTACCCCAAGCAAGGTGGATGTGGGAAAAATATCCCAAAAAATTTATAGGATTGAATTGAAAAAATTAGGGAAGATTAGGGAATGATCTATCTTGATGATGAGTTGTAAGCTTGACTTCCCCCAAATAGGGTGAAAGTTGTGAACTTGGATTATATGGATGATCGATCGATTGATTGATTGAATTGTAAGAATAGATTAAGGATTTAACCTATTACATGGATTAAAGATGAGATGATCATATTGATGATGACATAAATGAATGTGTAGATGGTATAACAAATTTTTAAATAATGAATAAGTCACAAAAAATTAAGCACACAAGAATGCCCCAAGGTCGAATGATGGAGACTAAAGGATGATGTGATTAGATTTGAAATGAATTGGATAAATAAGGGATGTGTCACACTGATGTTCTCACAGGTAGGCCATGATAATGACTATTAATTAGAATAATTAGATGTGAATGATGAAAATGGAAAAAGATTAAGAATGGTGGTTGAGCTAACCTAAAATACTTCATGTGACTGAAAACTACTTATATAGTCTACATGGACCTCAAACCGATGTAGTTCCCCCAAAATGAGAGGAATGATGAAGATGAAAAAATGGACAAGATGATTTGATTTAAAAATAGATGATTTTGCAAGGGTATAAACTATCATTGTAGTGTGCATCCACATATACTTTTTAACTTGAATTTTTATGTAGCACATGATGTTAAATACCATGATATAAAACACCATGATAACCTAGTTGAAAATTACGTAAGGACTGAGCCCTGATCCAACAAGTAAATGACACAAATGCATCATGATATGGAAAAATCAGAATTGTTGATGGATGGACTCAAGTAAAAGTGAAAGAAATAACCATGATATGGAAAAAACATGATGACCATATTGATGCATATGGATAAAGTCAAGGCACAATTAGAAAAAAAATAAACAAACACACAAACTTGAAAATAAAAACAACAAAAACCATCTTGTCATTTAACCAAGTCAAAATCCACGAGTGATGTCTCAATGCTATTGATAATTGGATGGTTCCCTCAAGAAAGGATGCATGTAAGGGATGGATTAGGAATAAGATATCTTGAAATAAGCTACATGGTTTGATTTTCCACAAACAGGTCTAAAATTGTGAGCTTAGATTGATGACTTTGACATAAACAGGGCAAATGTGGGAATGAAATATCCTAAAAAGATGTAATGATTTGATTAATTATTTTGACTGAATTTAGGAAAGACTGAAGTTTTTGGATTTTGTGGTTTTATATCTCATCAGAATATTTTTATCCTTTTCTAATTTTTAGTATTTTTTTAATTTTATGACATTTTTTAATTTTGAAATAAATATATACAAGGGGATCACTAGCAAAGGGAAAACCTGTTCTAGCACTAGGATGTGGAAAGTGATGTAGGATCTAAAGGATTCAGGATAATGCTAGATATGGATGATATCAATGGATGTTTGATCACTAGGGAGGATGTATTATAAGAACAAAAGTGTCTAGTCATCAAATCACTATGATGGGGATATGCCAAGATGTTTCCCAAATGGGTCTCAAGATTTATTCCACTTAGTTAGCAAGGTTAGAATGGGAAGACTAATGGGCATGATAGGATGTGTTCAAATAAGGATGGTTGGACACTAATAAAAATTTATATAGGATATGAATGGTTCAAATGGGATGGATGAGGACTTGGATGGCTGAATATGAATTGGATGAGGATGCCCTCAAGTGTTGAGGTACTTACCAAAAACACATTATTTACACATGACACCAAAAACTTGGTGATAATCATGGTACTTTCCCAAGGTGCCATAAACATGGTTTTCATCATTGGATGAATTATTTATATTTATATTTATAGTTTTTTATTTTTTTATTTTTTAACATCTCAACTCAGTGAAGGATCACGAAATGCATAATTCTAACCCATTTTGATTTCTAGCCCATACCTATCCTAAATAGCTTCTTTGCTAGAATATTGATGATAATGTGGACTACACTAACACTATTATGATCTTCATTTATTTTTTATTCTACTTCCTCTAAACCTCCAAATAAGGTATAATCATAAACTCTATGAAAAAGAGTGATGCAATGGAGGGTAAAGTATGATAAAATTTGGACGAAGGATCTGATTTGATTATGGGATATAAGATTTGGATGAAGGATGAAATTGTGAAGGGATATATAAATTTTGGTATATGAAGGTAAATTGGGATTAATAGTCACACGCATCATTTTTGATTCTGGATGTTCCAATTGCAACATGAATTTAGATGTTGGGGGGAAGACCTCTAAAAATTATCTTATGAGGACCACAATATTTTCTAATCCTTATGCCTGAGAGTTATTATAATATGAATGTTTTTTATATTATTATATATTCCATTGTTGACTTCAATGAGGTTTTCATCAAATAAAGAAGAACTGATTTGTTCATCTATTGGTGCCTCAAAGATGTTTTCACCAATAGAGTCTTCTTAATTATTCTGACTTTTATTTTGATTATCCCCTAGTGCCTCAAACAAAGTTTCACTAGGGGATGATAATTATTTATTTTTATTTTACCCTAGCACCTCAAACAAGGTTTCACTAGGGGATGTTGATTTTGGACTTTGATTTTTTGGATTATCCCATAGTGCCTAAAACAAGGTTTCACTAGATAATTTTTCTTTTGGTTTCCCAAGATTTTGACCTTGATTATCCCATAATGACTCAAATAATGTTTCACTAAGAGTCATTATGTAGTTACTAAAATTTTATTTATGTAGTACCTTAGTCTTATACACTTATAAAATATCTATCATGGTTATACCTTTCAATTATAGACATGCCCGCTATCAAAAGGCTCGTGTTCACTATTTCTTTGTGCCTAATTGATTATATCTTAGTTTGACCATTGTTATTATAATGAATAGGCCTTTGATAATGTCAAAAAATATATAAACCTAATTATTATCCTTCACTATCAGTTCTAGACTTGTACCTATTTTCTATCCTCCTAAACGCTTGTGTTCTATACAGACACCTACATCCACACAAATGTCCACTTTTTCGATAAAGTTTCAAGTGCCCAAAATTCATCAAATTTTAAAATGAAACATATCCTAAAGGTTGAAATAAGTGATTTAATATGATATATTTCTATAAAAAGGATTGGTATATATAAGATCAACCCTCATTCATTCCTCACCTAGTAAACATCTGAAACTCAAAAGACTATATACCAAGAGGCACTTAATGAAGAATTCAAGTGAGAAAACCTACCATATTCATATATATTTTTATGTTATTCATAGGATAATTATTTACACAATTATAAATCATTTGAAGAGCAATTCATGAGCCATATTTTCCAAGTTACAAGTGAGGTCACTACATGTCTTTTCTTATCACACATTGTATCCTTGTGCACATAATAGCCAACATGTAGTGGATGAATACATAGGTATAAGACCCTCTTCAAAGTATTTTATATGTAGGCAATTCTCATTAATAAATAGGTCTTTGGGGAAATTCAACACCTTGAGCCCACCAACCTTTTTTTTACATAGTCACTCCAAGGGTGAATAAGCTAAGGTTTGATCATTTGACAAAGAGTAATAACTTATATATGTGATATGTATACATTAGAAGAAAGGTGATAGAAAACCTAGAAGGATATATTTGGTCACATCTATATCCAATTAGTATTCTTTGCAGGACACCCCATCAATGTAATTATTTAGATCTAACCCAAGTGTCTGAGGCTATAGAAAGAATATTCCTAGAACCTAACTACTATTTTAGGATCATATTCCAGTACACTTCCATCATGTTCTAGATTATATCTAAATTCACACAATAAACTAACTAAGTATCATTTATTTGAAATTCATTTCAATATCTATCAATAGTTGTACTTTACTATATCTAACAATCTCAGTTATATAAATTCAGAGTACTATTTATGTGAGTTTTCTATTGCTTGCCCTACTCATTAAATTAGTTCATTACGCTTGTGTAAAATATAATATAATACTCATTAACCTTAGATACCCTCTCACATCTAAATTTAGGGTTAAACATTTGGTGAACTTGACATTTAGTCTCCAAACCCTAGTTTGCCCTAGGGTCTTTTGATTTTCCTCAATTTCATGATTGATTATTCTCTAACATTTATATATACTTTCTTTCTTATTATAATATTAGTCTTTGGAATATCTACAATGGATAAAAAATAAATTCTTCCTCCTCACCATCCCTCTAACTAGGTCCATGCTATCACTTATTCAATTGGTAAGGTGGTCCATCCTACAATGCCAAAAGAGGGTAGTCAATAAATCCTTCATAAATCCCTATGTGGTACATGCATGCATATTAAATTTGAAAAACCTATGGTTTATTCTTGTGAATCCATAAAAAATCAAATCACTAGTAGGATAAAGTTAATAAAAGAGTTACAAAATCAGATTACATATATGCAAAAACCAAAATATGCTAGTATTAATCATGTTTTTGCATATTCATCAAGCAATGTTGTGCCCAACAAGGTTTTATATCAAAATAAGAACTTAAAAGAGACTAAATCTACAACATGTGATTTAAAAAATAAAAAAATCCTAATAATATTCCAATTGAAATCCTAAGAGAAATGATTTGAAACATGGTGATTCAACTACCTCCTCTACATCCTATAAGAAGATCAAAATACTATTGTGCATATTATAGAATGCATGGAAATCATATAGATTTTTGTTTTGCATTAAATAATAAAATACAAAGTCACAAAGATAATGGTGATCTTATCATCGATACATTAACCAATAAACCCACTCACATTATGAGTACCTCTCCTAAAGCATAAGTGCCAAAACATAAAATATGGTTACCAAAGAATAATTCAAAGCTAAAACAGTTTAAAATGACAAACCTAAAGGAAGACAAGATTAAAAAATCAAAATCAAATAAAAAAAATAATACAAATTTACCTCTCCATAATGACACTTAGCTTTCAAAACAATATGGGTTTCGATAGAAATATCTTCAACACTTTAGTTATCATGGTCAAGAATTAGGAAAACATTTCCAAGGAATCATTCATCTTATGTCCACATCTAATAAAAATTATGTGCAAGAGTTTGGATATATTATCTATATTAATTAAAATTAGTCAAAGATTCATATCCATCTTATTAATGTAAAAGAGCAAGAACTTACCAATGAAAATGAGGTACACAAGGAAAAATTATAGAAAGAATAATAAATGCATCAAAAGGACAATGTTAAACACATGCCTTCATATGAAACAATTACAAATTATTCCTCAAAGAATAAAATCATTTAATCTTGCATAGATGACAAATAAAGTTAAAATATCATAGTTGACCCACATTTTGAATTCAATATATGTACATAAAAATTCTTTCCATCTTTGGGATATATCATGGAACACATGAATAAAGCTACTACATCCAATTTGTGTGTTCTATCTATTTAATGAAATGTCACACTTGGATTATAATCATGCTTTATTGTACTGCATATTAGTTATTTTTGACCAAATATAATGCAAAACTTGGAAAACTATCATTACAAGCAACGTAGGAAAACACATCTGAAGAAAATATACCAAATATAAACTTACCAAAAGAACATGATATAAGTCCTCCTTATACCATGCAAGTATATGGCACATTTTATTTAAGAAATGTTATTCATTTACCACTCCTCATAGATAATGGTCCTCCTCTTAAGATAATTGGATAGCTTGTGCGTTCTCAAACTCTCATAGAGCAACTAATCAAGTTCCTACTACTGCTACTTGAAATATACTACAAAGCACAAAATGATGGATTATATGAACCCTTACTCCTCCTATTACATATTTAAGATCAAAAATTCTTATGACACATATGCAAAACATCACAGAGCCTACAACACCATATATTACACCTATACATGATTCTCCTTAGAATTGCCAATTTGATATACAATATCCAGTGTTTATACCACTTAAATATGAGCATCCCTTAGATTAGATAATTGGTTAGACTTTGGATTTTTCAAATATAAAAAAAATTCAAAAAAAAAGAGACATTCCAAAGATACAAAAACATTCAAATAACTCAAAAATAACAATTTTATTTTTCAACATGTTCAGCACTGTACTATTTCTTATACATGTGTTGTTTTCTTCATGTTAATAGATAACATATCATTTCTTTCCTATATACGTGTGATTCACACTTAGTTTGAGTGTGATACAGACATACATAGATACATGATATATGTATTTACAAATGTTGGGAATTCTTTCTAGTGATGTCCTAAGTACATTGGGGAAATATGCTTCTTTGATCATGATACACATTATTATTATTATTATTATTATTATTATTATTATTATTATTATTATTATTATTATTATTATTATTATTATTATTATTATAACTTTCCATTATCATGTTTGAGCTTATATACTTACACATGCCTATATCCATGCTTATAACTTTCATAGTGCACTTTATATGTTATGTACTTAACATTTTTCAAACACATATGTTTAGGAAATAGTATGCTATGTTCATCCTGGTTGCTTATATTTTTATTTATTTTCAATTTAACACTTCTTTGAGTGTGTTCCTTGCTTAATATTGTATTGCATTATATTTCTTGTTTGAGCATTTGAATATGCTCCATTGATTGCAATCCCATGCCTTTGTTTATGTATTTGGACATTTAAATATGTCATTATTTGTTATATGTGGACATTTTAATATGTCATTCTATGATTTATTGACATTTGATTAAGTCATCTCCCTTCAATTGTGTGACATTTGAACATGCCTTTTGTATGAGGTCTCCTTGGACCATTCTATACTTTGCTTTGATTTTGAGTGCTCGTGTGTGTGTGTGTGTGTGTGCTTTATTTCTTGTTGAGATTGTATTGTTACTCTCTATATGTTGTCATTATATACATCATACATCTTAGGACTTGATGTGATCACATATTGTGTGCTTCAATGTTATATCCACCTAGACATGTTACTCCTATATGCTACATGATCCATGCATAATTTATACAATTATTTTATCCTTTTGAGGTAAGGTAAATACCCGATTATATTTCCCCTCACCTAAAAATGGGAGAATATTAGTGGGGGCATGTCATAGAGGCATGGATTCTAAAATTTTATAGTTTCATATTCTAGTGGGGGTATGTAAAAAAGGCATGGCCTTCACACTTATTCAGTTTCAACATTTCTAGATTATAGTGGGCACATAATATGGAAACATGTTCTTGAAATTTAAACTAGTTATTAGATTATATAGATTCAGTGGGGTATGTCATAGAAACATGTCCTTCACACTTGCACCAATTTCAAATTCACTAGATTTCATAGTTATATGATTCAATTACATATGTTTGGTTTTACACATTGGTACTGTTATTATACCCAATTTTTAGCTTGAGATGCATATGAGGTGCATATGCCATGCAAAGGGCACCTAAAATTTTAAAATAAAATCATTTTATAGATTAAAAATACTATTATGGACTATTATTATACCTAGGATGGACTATTAATGATTGTTATTGAGCCAATCTATTGCAGTAATTAATTCATATTTGGAAGGTTGAGTTGATTAAATCACTCAATCTTACCAAAATTATAAGCTAGATTTGATTAAATCATATAAATTTACTAGACTTATATGTTGTATTTGATTCAATCATCCACCCTCACCAGATATATATTGTGAGTTGATTAAATTTCTCATATTCACCAGATTATGCACATATTTAGGTTGCATGATTAAGATGAAACAATTTCAATGGTCATGCTGTAACTCACCTTTACACTGAGGTTGGGGACATGTGTCCTCCAATCTCTCTATATATATTCACTTAGGTTTAAATTTATCCTAATCTCAAATTCAATGCTTTATAATGAGGCATCCTTTCAAATCAAATCGCTAAAAGGAAACATGGTTGCATAAACCCATAGGTGTACTCCTAACCTTTCTCTTTCTACTTTTAAGCATTTCAAACTCTTTCAAATTTCAGATTTCATACACTAGTTATTTATTATAACATGCTTTTGGTTGGAGACCAGTCTCCAAAAACACACTGAAGCTGGGATCATGCAAAACAAGGTGTGTATACACACTTAGGTACACATTTATTTATTTTAAACTAGCAATTTCATTACTAGATTGATGGGGGGAATGCAGATACTAAAATCTATTTTATATAGTACATTAGCTTATACACTTAGAAAATATCTATCATGGCTGTACCTTTTAGTTATAGACCTACCCACTACCAAAAGTCTCATGTTCACTATCTATTTGTGCCTAAATTTATTATCTATTAGTCTGACCATTATTATTATGATGACCAAGCCTTCTATATTTTGTAAAAATATATAAACTTGATTATTATCTTTCACTACTAATTCTAGAACTGTACTTATTTTTTAGCTTCCTGGGCACTTGCATCCCAGATAGAAACCTATGTCCACTTTTAATATAAAGTGTCATGTGCCAAAAAGTCATCCAATTTGATGATAAAATGTATCCTAAAGGTTTGCCAAAGGGTTTTAATACATGATATTTCTAAAAGGGTTTGGTATATATACAAGATCAACCCTCATTCACTCCTCACATAGAAAACACTTGGAGCCCATAATGCTAGATATCAAGAAGCACTCAATCAAGCATTCATGTGATAATACCTACCTTATTCAAACCTATTTATATATCAATGATATGAATAATATTTAAATATATCTTAAGCATTCAAAACATTTTTCATGAGACATATTTTCCAAGTTACAAGCTAGGTCATTGCATGTTTTTTCTTATCACACATTTCATCCTTGTGCACATAAAAGTCAACACATAGGGGAGAAATACATAGGTATGAGGCCCTATTTAGAGTATTATCTATGTAAAAAGTGCCCATTGACAGAGGGGTCTTTGGGGCATCTCAACACCATGATCCCACTCACCCATTTTTCCATAGTCACTTAAAGGGTGAAGAATCTAGGGTTTGATCATTTGATAAAGAGAAATAACTTATGCATGTGATATATATACATTAGAAGAAAGGAGACAAAAAACATAGAAGGATCTATTTTGTCACATCTAGATCCAATCAATATTATTTAAAAGACACCTATGGTAGGGTTAGACACCAACATCAATGTAACTATCTAATTCTAATGTAAGCATTCAAGGCCACAAAAAGAATATTCCAAGAATTTGATGATTATTCCAAGATCAGCTTCTCGTCCACTTCTAGCCTCTTCTAAATCAAACCTGCATGTACATAGTAAACCAATTAAGTATCATTTATTTTTAGCTCATTGTAATATTTATCAATAGATGCACTTTACTACTTTTAAGAATCTCAGTTGTATAAATTCATAATACTATTTGTTTGAGGTTTTATTAATTGGCCTCCTCATTAGGTTAGTTCACCATCCTTGTTTGAAATATAATCTAATAACCCTTAACCCTAGATGCCATCAAACATCTAAATTTAGGGTTAAAAACATTGAATCTTAATTTTGATTATCCCCTAGTGCCTCAAACAAGGTTTCACTAGGGAAATTTGTTTCTGGACTGCCAAGATTTTGAATTTGATTGTCTCATAGTGCTTCAAACAAGGTTTCATTAGGAGATGTTAATTATTGATTTTCATTGTCCCCTAGTGCCTCAAACAATATTTCATTAGGGGAATTTTATTCTAACTAAATGTTGTCTTAGATCTCCATGAATTTTAAAACTGATATGTCACTATGGAAGAATTCCAATGATGTGTGATTCTATCAGTCCCAATTAATAGGTGTGGGAGATTGGATGTCAAGATAAGAGATATGATTATTGATGTGAAAAGGATGAGTGACATTGATGGAAGGATTAAAATCTACATAATATTTGTAGAGATTACTAGGAAAACCCAATTTGATTCCAAAGGAAACTTCCTCAAAAACTATGAAAGGATCACTAACATCTTCAAACTGATCCATAGGAGGTGTATAGCCAATGTCCCAAGATCCTGAGGTTCATTATGATGTCTATGCTAAATATGATGCTAACATCGATGGTAATTATAATATGGAATATGATACTAATATAGATGTTAATTCTAATACTGATAGGATTGATGCTGATAATGATTTTGATGCTAAATTTGATTATGGTAATGATGTTGGAGGTAATTTTGATGTGGAATTTGATACTAACATGGATGTTGATTATGATGTAGATAATGATGTAGGTTATAATTTATATTTGGCCATAAGGAGGGCCTATTAGATTACATTGCACACATGTACCCTTTTCACTTTTCATTTGGAAATGATAGCTTGGGGATGAAGGGATTCCCTAAAATGGGGGATGTTGTGTAATGGATGAAAGGTGGACTGCTGGTCAATGATGGATTCTTAAAATATGGAATCATATAACAAGGTTTTGACAAAGAAGGGTGGACTATTATAGAAAGACTCATTGTAGTGAGGCAAATCAAAGATGGAAGGATGGTTGAAAGGTGACTCATAAAAAATGGGTGATCTGATAAAAATGTCAAATATGGGTTGACTATCTTGATCTTAACTTGGAAGTGGATGAATTTGATCATGCTATTAAAAAGGATATTGGCATATCCCTATTTGGTGATCTTCAAACATGGAAAATTTTGATTCTATTTTTTATTTCCACCATCAATAAAACCTTGGATATAAGTCTTGAATCTAGCACAATGATTAAGAGAATGGCCTTGAATTTTATTATACTTGCAATATTCATCTTATTGGTACTACTCAAGTTTTGGGATTTTTCATCAAAATAATTGGCATGGAGATCCACAACCATGTTTTTCATGACTAATTGGTAAAATATTTATTTCCAAGGTTTATTGAGAAGTTTGAAACTCTATTTGAATGTGGATGGACTGGATTCTAGATGTGATTATTGTGGCTCAGGGGCTGGATAAATTTTGGATAAAGGTGCTAAAATAAGTTTTCCTTTGCTAGTGTGATGGGGGATGTGATGATCAATAAAAATTGATGATGTGTTTAATTGATGTTGATGCAGAATGATTGGAATTTGCCTATTTAGGATGGAGTTTAATTTTTTTGGATCATAATCTATAAGAAGTCGAGCAACTATTTCTAAGAGTCACAAGAAGACATTGTCTTTGTCATCATATAGGTATCATATAATTTGGACTCTATATATATATCTATTTTAGATGTCATGGAATTTTATATAGAAACTATTAATGTTTTGATATGTTGATATGATTTTGATGTTTGATTCAATTTACCCTAAATATGGCAAATTAATTTGATGTGCTTGGCCCCAACTAGGGGAGATTGATTTGATTTCATTGTGATTTTTCCCAAAGCATGGTGAATAGATTTGATGTTTGATTAAGTTCAAATTTTATTTTAAATTTGATTTGGATGGAAGAAATGATGGATGTTCTGACCTTATCGTTCCCAATCAATAGGTGTAGGATATTGAATGAAAATATAAGATGCATTTTGAATGATTGATTTGGAAATGATGTGATTTGGTCAAAGCTAACTTGATTTGAATGTGATTTTGATTTATCAAAATAGACCTTGGATGTTTGAATTTTGATTGGACTTGGTCAAATTTGACTTGATTTGACTTGGATTGGTTGACTTGGTCAAAGCTTACAACATTTGATGTTTTGAATTTTGAACTTGAAAAGTTTGAGTTTTAATTTTTAGAAGTTTGACTTAAGAAGTTTAAATTTGACTTGAAGGTATGTTTGACTTGATTTGGGTCAAATTTTTATTGGCTTAGAATGGTTGACTTGATATAAGAATAAGGTCAAAATAGAACTAATGTGGATGATTGATTTTAAATTGGATTTGGGTCAAAATGGACCTGGTTTAATTAATTTTCAAATGAACAACATGACAATACAATACATATAGGGCGACGTTACAATCAGACAACATGATGTTTAGAATGTGATAAAAATGATTCAATATTTGGGTGGTGTAATGCCTTATTGTGCCAATGTGTAATGAAAAAGTTTGGACCTGGGTTAAATTGACTTGTTTGAGATGTAAGGTATAACATACAAAATGAGGTATATGAGAATAAACAAGTAATGACACACACACATAAGACAAGACCTATCTTACTGGTAAACACGGTATTTTTTAAAGAATGAGAATTTTTTGGAAGTGTATAATTATAGGCAAATATTATTATATTGAAATATAAAGAACATAAGTATGGTAAGAGAAATTTAAGGAATAACATAGAATCTACTATAAATATATGAATATTTTAGTGAATCTAACATTTTTATTGACATTTTATAATAAAATTTGGCAAATAAATTTACAAAAATTTATTCATTGGCAAATATAAAATTTTCAAAATTTGTCAAAAAATAGATAATTGGTGAAAAATAACCCCCAAAAAATATCGTGCTAGTAAAGTGGGTGTGCAACATTATTGTATCCCACTAAAGTGGGTATGCAACATGACTATATCCCATGTATCTACCTCATAATAAGTGAGAATAGGTTAATCTCTTAACCCTCACTTCAAGTAGTATGTTGTGAGATATTGGGGGAGGTTAGTTTCCCTCGTACTAAAAATCATTTTCAGCTGAAAAGTCTTAATCTAAGTTTTGACAAGGCTTTCTAGATGATCCCTAATATACCTTATGATATGTGGGGCTCAAAAGTTCATGGAATAAAAACAACAATGATTAATTTATAGGAAGTTTTGGCCCCTTCAAGATAAATTCAGTTGCAAGATCTTAGTTAAGTGTTATCAAAAATTAAACTTCAAGGGTGATGTCTAATAACTTAGTGTCAGGGATAAACACTTTGATTTATGGGTTGTGCTTAAAATAGATAGTCACTTAGATCTTATGAAACCTACCCTCAATTCATATCCCTCACTAAAAAATAGGGTTGGTATGTATGATGGGGATGAAATCCCAGTCACTACACCTTAAGGACTCACAAATGGTGATGAAGTACACCTAACACAACCAAAATAAAAGGGAAGGTTCACTATTTTTTATCCTCATGATCCCATAAGTGGGAAATTGGAAAGCTACTGTAGTTTCACTTAGGGAAAAGGTAAAAAGTAACATATGTAATTTTGATCACCTAGGGTCCCACATGTAGGTAAGGGGAGAGCATATGCACAATAATCCACCAAAAAACACACAACAAATAACATAAACACTCAAAAAAAATAAAACATGTATTTTAAAGGACCAAATTTAGATATGGTTTTGTTGTTAAGCACCAAGGTGAATTATGCTTATTTTTGAGATAAACCACTTCTTTGATAATCAAAACTTGTATAAAAATTTAGTGTTTAGATTTTTGGTCTTTAACAAGAAAGAGGATGCTAATTTTTTTATTTTTTAGCTATTGGGAACCTATCACAAGATGATTCCATCATTTATTAGGGTGAATATGTCATTTATAGAATCAATACCATTGATCTACAGACATAACACATAAATAACATGAAACTAGTGATTATGCCAATTAGTATGGAGATATCACCATTAAATAGGGTGATTTTATTGATTGCAGAAAAAGTGTAGACATAATAAAAACAAAGACAGGGAAGAAAAGTTACCTTGGTGAACCGATTTATAGGTTAATATTTCCATTTCAATTTATGATTAAGAAATTTCTA
This sequence comes from Torreya grandis, assembly GCA_037957365.1. NCBI lineage: Eukaryota > Viridiplantae > Streptophyta > Pinopsida > Cupressales > Taxaceae > Torreya > Torreya grandis. Next base: position 1,683,859 of record JARHVA010001406.1, read on the forward strand.
TAAAACTATAATATGAGTGAAACATGAGGGCATTCCTACCATTTTGCAATGTGATTCCATCAATTTATAGGTCAATTCCACCATTTTGCTAAAAAACATAGAAAAAGGAAAATACAAAATACGTGATATCGTTGATTACCAGGTTAATATCATTATTTACGAGTAGCTATTCTATTGATTATCAGAGTGTTTCTACCACTAACCTAGGACCAAAAATTTGGTAAATTTAGAATAAAAAAGAGGAAAAATTAGGATCAATCTTAAGCTAATTTTCTAACTGCAATAATGTTATAATGTTTCAAAGGATAATGTGGGGTGCATGTCCCCTCAGGTGTGCCATGTGTGAACCACAATATTATGAAGGGGTTCATGATGTTATTATGCAATCAGAGTAAAATACACATAACCTAAATCTCAAGCACAAGTCCTTGAATCGATCAAGGTCAAGAAAGAGACAAATAAACTAAATAGAAGACAAATCAAACAATTATACTTTCCATTTTATATTTCTCTCTCTTTTTGTATTTCAAGTTTTAACTGGCCTAGATGTAGATGCAAGCTTAAATAACAGATGTACATAGTCACATAGGTAACATTTCACCTTGCTAAATGGATAATTGATTGGATAAGTGATGTTACTAGTGTATGAATAATTCTCTAAAATGGTAAAGCTTTATTATGTTATCAAACTTGTTTGAATGAAGAAGAAACCCTCTAATTTACATAATTGGAAGATGAATATGGACTATTGGATCAAGATGAAAATCAATGGATGAGGGTCAGTCCTTTATCCTCATAAATGAGAGAGATGAAGTGTGTAAGAGGGAAAGATGGAGTATGGAAGAAAGGATTGAGTGTGGAAGGAAATGTAATAAATTGTCATAACCTTGCTCACACACTGTAAAATTCCATTCAATTACCTTGGGAAAGAGGAATATTTAATGAATTTTAATTGGAAAGTTGTTGTGTGATGAGGAAATTAGGAATTTCCAAAATCTATGGATTTTTCCATTAGAAGACGATTAAGATAATTAACAAAGGGGAGTGATATGAATTTGGTGGTATACGATGTGATAATAGTATAAAATATTAATTGATAAAGGGAGAATAATGATAAACTAGGAATGTAAGTGTAAATGGAAGAATTGATTAGATGATTTAGGATGATGTTAGTGAATCCTTGAAATTGACACAAAGTGTTTGATTTTAGATGTTTAAACTGACCAACCATTTAATATTGACTAGTGATACCAAATTGATTAGGTATAATCAACCCAATGGAAATAGAAAATTAGTTCTAAAACTGAACAAACTACATGCCTGCTTATCTCTAATTTACACTTCTAGAATTGTCACCTAGAAAATCTAAGTATCTTGATCTCTTTAGTACCTTACATCTTTATCATTTTCCACTTATCAAATCAAAAGAATTAGTTTCATTATTTTACATTTATATGTATGCTTGAATGAAATATATTAATATTTAAATTAATTTTCAAAGTTATATCTTAATTTGATTATTCTCACCCATTAATAAAAAGTAGGGTAAAAATAATATATAATTGATAAAACACTTGAGGAATGTGTCAATATCATGCCTCTTTTATGGGAAATATATGATCAATATAGTCACAAAAATGACATCCCAACATGGACAAGATATAGACAATGTAAGTATCAAAGGACCATACCCCTAGTAGGAAATATATAATAAATGAAATTCTAGTGAAATATAAGATGCGCCCTTTAATCAGTAATATGTAATCAAGATAGGTGAGCATACATAGGTTCTTATCACAAATAGATGGATGATATGGATCATGGAAACATAGAAAATGACATAATACATTTGCATGATATGGATCATGGCAACATAGACAAGGACATAATACATTTGCATGATATGGATCATGGCAAGTAAGGGATCTAAAGACATGTGGTGATAAAACCAACAAAGTGCAAATAAAAATAAAGCATGTGAACAAAAATAATATCATGTGATGAAATATTTAATAAAATGACCTCTTTGGGAGAGTAATAAACATAACAATCAAAGCTAAGTGGCAAAAAAATATATAGAAAAAGCCATTGAATCAAAGAAAATGGCAAGTCAATAAATAGAATTTAAAGCAATAAAAAAACAAATGGAAAATAAAATTTCACAAAAATTCCCCCTAGATCCAAATCTAAATCATAATCATATACATATATTGTAAGTCTCATATTTAATATGTTAATCATTATCAAAAGTGGTGTCTCTAACTCAAAGATTAGTATGATTGAGCTGAACTTTCCTTAAAACCATTGTAAGTAATGATGGTTTCTTTTATGTTATGATTTTATCTTGATCCACTTTTTATTAAGTACCCATTTGAGTTCATAATTAGGTTTACCTTTAGTAATTATTTGGATATTAATAAAATGACAATTATGAATTGACATTTTAATTTTTGTATTTTTGATTTTAATATCACCTCAAGCAAGAAGGTCATGAATGTTGTTCTTCAAATCAAAGCAACTTTTTGTTGAATGACATTAAAATATATGATACTTGTAATAAAAATCACATGTATTGACATCTGGAAAAGTAATCATAATAGAGCCCATAAAATTATTCAAAATACACATGAACTAGCAATTCATTTAATAAATTGCTTGGATTCCTTATGATAAATCAAAAGGTCTCTTCGTGGTTGATCTATATGATTGACTAGTTTCTTAGAATTATTGATTTGTAAAAGGGAAGCATTCATATGATAGTAATTCAATAAATCGAAATTAACTCTAAAATATTTTTTAAAGGCTTTGTCATTTGAGAATGCATCTGAGGGTATATTCTCAGGCAAAACAACCTAGTCAATTAATTAAAGTTATATAGTCATGACCTTATTCACTTATTGCATGTGATTCTTGTTAGATTTATAAAAATAATATATATAAATTTGTCTTTCATAATGCTCTCATGATTATAATCTCCCAAGTATCCATGATTCACTTGAAAATGAAAAATATTTTACTTTAAAATTTTGATTTTATCAAATACCTTGATTAACGTGATTAACATTAGAATAATAGTTTATTTAATGCTTTACTTGTGTTTACCTAAACTATGGACTTTATATCCTATTTTTTTTACACACCTTAGCCCAAACTCATATTGTTTTTGACGAGTGTCATTTAACTCCTCATTTAATCGATATTCAATTGATGTCTTATCAACCAGGGCTAGTGTCTAAAGCTATCTATAGTAAGGTATAAGATGGTAGATCTAGAAGTCTGCTTATGGGGGTGTTGTGATGGTCCTAAACTACTTGATTCACTCTTTTGCTGAAAAGGAAGAAATCAAATAAATCCACTATTTTTCTTGAAATTAAAAATCACACTCCTATTTACGCTTGCGTGGAAAGTAAATTCACACTCCTATTTAACAAAAGGAAATTTTATTCACACATCTACTGTAAAAGAAAACACATTTTTGCTTAGAAAGGAAATGATTTTGGAATAAGAAAATGCTTTTAAAACTATGAATTTGTTTTGATGCTTTTATGAATAAATGTAAATATTAACAAGATTCTAATTAGTTATAACAAAAAATTAATAAAACATAACATAAATACTGTACACAGTTCCTGGTTCCAAGGATAGTGGGCCCTTGCTCCTCTCAGACTCAGGAACAAAGATTAATCAATGCTAGAAACTGAAGTGATAATTCATAAATCTAAAATGATTACAATCTGGCTAAAACCTATAATATGCTCGTACAAATATTTTTCCTCTATTATCTACTCTCTATCATTTGATATTTATATCCAATTATCCTTTCAATGATGAAAGTCTTAAATTTTATACTAATATAATCAACTCAAAATAGGATTCCTTGGTCGATCCATTCATCCAAAGATAGGAGATTGGATTATAAAGAGATCCAATTATTCTAATGAAATAGATATCCTATCCTATAATAGTCCTAAGATCCAATTATATACAATTTTATTAAAAAAAATCCTACAAAATAGCAGGTGGGTATTTTCCTTATTTGACTCTAGCTGGAATGATTCTCTCTTATCCTATCTGGCTGCCAACTTCCCCATTTGTAGCTTCGTCTTTACAAAATTCTCATAATTGACCCTACAAAGTCAGGAGGAATGAACCTATAGAGGATGTAGAAACAAGCCTATAGAGTCCATAGAAATGAGCCTACAGAGTCCATAGAAACAAGCATGTAGATTTCGTAGAAACAAGCCTATAGAGTCTGTAGAAACAAGCATGTAGAGTCCGTAGAAGTAAGCCTGTAGAGTCTATAATTTTGTTGGATGGAGATCAAAATTACACATTCACTATACATATCTTGTGTCTTTTTCCTGAGCATTCTTCACAACAAAAATCACTAAAATATGCTATGTATTAGACATTAATGACAAAGTAAAGGTTTAATCATTGGTTCAATATAAATAAGACAAATATCTATTTTCCATGTAATATCTATCTAACAATCTAAGATTTGCATAAGATAATATCCTTTGAGACATGAATTGAGGGAAATAACATGTCAATAATGAGCCATATTCTAAGCTCATCATCTCCCCCAAGCTTTACCTTTTGCAAGTCCCATTGAAAACATTAATTGGCATTCATAGCTCTGGCTTCTGCTTTTCACACTCTAACTCAAATCATATTAATCAAATTCATCTGTTATATGTTTGTTTATATTGCTTGTAAATCCCTGATGTGCTTGAATCATTTATTTTCATATATTAAATTACTCCTCTAATTTTAGAGCCTAACTCTGCCATCCTGGAATAGGTATGATCAACAAAGGGTGTCTATATCTCATGCCAATCCATTTATGCTCTCCCCCAGAGTCTATTACCTCTATTAAGATTTCCAAAATTGAGGATGCTCTCCTCATACTCCATCTTAATTTATTTGGGGACATGACCTCTCATCTTTTAAGAGGCACTAAAAGTTGGTCCCATCTGTTTACACTTGTAGCCACCATTGAATCAAAACTCTATCTTGAAAACAAATCAAAAGAAACAACACAATCATATAAACCCTGTAAATAATGCATTTTAACCTCATCATCTAACAAAGTATAATTAAAATTCTAGTTGATCAATCTAGGAATAAGAAAGGCTAGTTTGACACATAATCCCAGAGTCTTAACATGATTTGTATAGTCCTCAAATCTACTTTTCCATGCTATTTGATTTTTAAATGTAGAATGTAATGCCCTTAGTTGAAATTCTCCTACATGAAGGTTTATCAAAAATTTATTGTGATCATGGTCTTCTAGAATCAAATCATGCAAATAAAATTCACAAAGCAAATCCTATTGATTAAGTTCATCACTATAGAAAATTTCCAAAAATGTTGTTGGCTATAAAATTTTGTAAGGAGAAGGATTCCTAATGCCAAAAGAGATTTTCCTAATTTGCATACATCTTGAAAATTTTCTTCTAAATTTTGGACCTTAGCTTCTAATTCTTTCTTTTCATTTTCGAAAAGTTTATTTGAAGAAGTTTCATCTTTGTTTTTTTGTTTAAGTACAAAATATTTTTCTTCAATTTGATGTAGTATTTTCAAGGGAGGAATACATAGATCACTTGTTTGACAACCATGGTCAACAAATACCTTAGGAGAAGAAGGTGCAACATCAGGTGCTTTGGAAGAGTTTACCAAACTCTGTAATATCCTATTTTCTTCTTAGATTTTCTACATATATCCAAAGATCTATTTGTTCAATTTCATGTTACTTTATTATTTCCTCTAATATGTGAACTTATATTGCATTATCAACAGATGCTATATCTAATTTCTACACTAACAGTGAGTTGAGATGATCCTTGTTCTGAAATCGATTGATCAAGTCAGCAATGTCAGTTGTTTGTTGTTATTTAAGAGCTTGAGCTTGAGAAAGTTGCAAAGTTAACTACATAAAAAGATCATTTAAACTAGATGATTCACATTTCTCATTGGTACATACACTTTTCCCTTCATCTATTACAGTTTCAACTAGAACAGGTGGTTATTCTACCATACTTGATTCCTTTGCCTTGTGTGGCTCTTCCTCTAGAATTAGTTCCTCCATTATAATTTGAGAGTTCCTTTTGAAAGAAATTTCTTCAATATCTATAAGTGTATGGATATTTTGATGTATGAGGGAATGAGATACCATTTTAAGACTTTTTAGAATGTCTGTAGCCTCTTGTTCATCTTCATCAATAAGAATGAGCCTTTTCCTTCTTTTAGTCACTCTCTGAGCTATATTTAGTTGGATTTCATTCTCAACCATCAAACCCTCAGTCTTCTCAGGTTCTGTAGCAACCTTTCATCTCAATTTTCTTCTTTTTGACAAAGGAATTGGTTGTACTATAGATTCATGAGGTTCTTGTGGAGACCTTGAAACTTTAAGGATTTGAGACCTTGTGATTCTTCTTGAAGAAGAAGAAAAAGGGATTTCTGTGGAGACTACAGTCTATGATGTCTTCTTTGGCATTGTTTCTCAACTGATGTAGTAGGTGGAGATGAGTCTTTCTATGGTAAATTTAAGGTTTCTTGTGTAGAAAAATTTGGAATTTGTTGTGCTATACTATTCTAAAATTCCTCCTAGACCTCTTGTCCTTGCTGAAGGAAGTGATGTTGGATAATGAGATGAAGAAGGCCATCATGCCTAAGAGCATCATTAGGGGTTGTGGACATAATTTGCAAAGCACCATATAAGAAGGATGTGATGTTAATTTTGTACTGAGGGTTTTGTCTCCCATGCTTAAGGTGTATTAACATTTTCATGGTGTCTCCCCCTAAAAGACCATGTTTCCCCTCACAAATGATATACTTGAGTACCCACTTGGATACAGATTTCCAAGGTTTAAGAGGTGAATTTATACTAATCCCCTTTGATTTTCCCTTGGAATCTACTAGATATGAAGTCCCAGTCTACTCATTACCATTAAATTAACTAATTAAATCACTAAATGAAATTCTGCCTGTAGCTCTCATTCCCTCTTCTAGAACTTGTATAATTTGGCTTATAATTTGAGTTGTAATAGGAATAACAATGCATTTCATAATTGAAAATTTAGGGGTGAGATTAGTGATGAATTCACTTACCATTGTTTCATCAAAACCTTGGAACTTTTCAATGAAAGGTAGCTATCCATTGGCTCTAAACACTTCCGTAGAAGCTTTGTATTTATGAAACTTTATTGCATTCTTCAGCTCTGATCTTATTTTTTATCCCATTTCTATGAGGATTTATAGATAACTCTATTCCTTTAACTCTGATTGAGGTGTAGACCAGTCTTTTGTTAAAATTGATAGGCAACATTCACTGAGGATTGGTAGGCAAAATCATGGAGGATATATAAACCAACTTCTATTGAAGTCTATAGAAATGGAATGGTTCATATGAAATGCTACAACTACATGAGTTGATAGTTTGATATGATGATTTGATACAGTTAGGTACCACACGTTTCTATGGAGTGTGTCAGCCATTTTGTCTATTATTAGAAGTTGGGTGAAATGATGACATGTCACATTGATGGTGATAGTGATTTATTACTTCATTTAAAACCCTTTTTTATGACATCTCATCATTATGATAATTGATGACTCAATTGATTATATCAAAGTTGCACACTTATCCATACACCTTTGGCAGCTTGTTTGCATGCTTCTTCATTGTGTCATGTCATTCCATTTCATAAGATTCAAATTTGGGTCATCTCCATAGAATAAGTCTTAATTAAATCAAAGATAATTAGTTAAATAAATATAGATAAATAAAATATGTCTTACTTACTTTGACCTTAGATGTATCCTTTGCTCGTAATTTGTCCTGCACAAATATATTTGCATAGATTAGTTTATTTCATGGAGATGACTAATTAAAGTGACATGATAAGATTTTCTTATAAATTTTATTTTTTCCCTTTGGCCAGCCATTGCTGGTTTTCTAGCCAAAGCCTTTTTTGCAATACATAGCCAACCAAAAAGCTAGTTTTTTGGGCATGCATTGTCAATAATGTCCCTGGAAAGATTTTCAATATATATATATATATATATATATATATATATATATATATATATATATATATATATATATATATATATATATATATATATATATATATATATATAGGACTATAGGATTATCAAGGAGCATGTTCTCTGGGAGAAGCAAAGCTCTCCAAAACAAATACTTGATCTTTTACCTTTTAAACAAATTCTTCTTTATTGAGAGGTTTCTAATAAAGCTTCAATCGATGTCCATTGATTAACAGGGCTCTTCTACTGTCATCAATAGGTATTAGCTTAACAGAACCATTCTCATAGACTTCCTCAATTTGATAAGGTCCCAACCACCTTGTTTTTAGTTTTCCTTTAAACTATTGAAATTTAGAGTCAAACAACAGTGCCCAATCTCCTTTCTGAAACTTCTGTTGCTTGATTTGTGAATCCTGCCAAACTTTTCTTTGATGTTGTACCAATTCAATTCTTTGTAGTACTTCTATCCTCATCTCATCAAGTTGATTAAGCTGTAGGAGTCTTTTTTTAATATTTTTTCTAATTCAATCCCTACTTCTATTACTATTTTCAAAGTTTGTAATTCAAATTCAATAGATAATAAAGTCTTCTTACCATAAACCAATTCATAAGGTGAAAATCTAGTTATTGTTTTCCATGTAGTATTATAGGCCGAAACTAATTCTGGTACCTTATCTGCCCAATCCTTTCTATTGGAATTAACAACCTTGGTTAAAATGGTTTTTAGTTCTCTATTGGTGACTTCAACTTGCCCATTATCCTGTAGATGGTATGGAGATGTTTTTCTATGTTAAATTTGATATACTTGCATGAAGTGCTTTATCATGTTTGACATGAATTGTGGTCCTTGATCTGATACTATCTCTCTTGGAGCACAAAATCTTTGCATGATTTTGAAATATAAGAAATTAGCTACCATATCTTCTCTAGCATGAGTTAATGATTCCACTTCTGCCCACTTGGTCACATGGTCTGTATATACTAGGAGTTATTCTTTTCATTTAGAAGGAGGATCCATAGGACCTATAAAATCAATTCTTCATTTCTTAAATGGTTTTAAAACCAATTGAGGATGAGGGTGCAGAGGCATCTCTATTGAAAGAGTAATCTATCCAATTCTCTAACAAGCATCACAGTGTATGACATATATTTTTACTTGCTAATGAAGGTGAGGCCAATAATATCCTGCTCCTAGGATTTTATGTATGGTTCTTTGAGCTGAGTAATGACCTCCTCCTGGTTCATCATGACAAGCTCTAATGATATCATAAGCTTCACCATTTGTCACATACATGTGAAACACATGGTCAGGTCCAAGTTTAAATAACATTCCATTAATCTATTTAAAAGAACTTTCTTTGATTAAACATATCTTTTCTTTTTGTGAAAATTGCTAAGGAAACTTCCATGTGGTGAGGTAATTGGCTATATCAGCAAACCACAAAGATTTTGATGAAATAGAAAATAGTTGTTCATATGAAAAGTCATCTTCCATTGGTTCTTCTTCACCTGTAGTGTTCATTCTTGACAAGAAATTAGAAACCACATTAGACTTCCCTGGTTTATCTATAATAGTAACATCAAATTCTTTTAAGAGAAACAACCATCTAATAATCCTACCTCCCACAATTAGTTTGTTGGTAAGATATCTAATAGCTAAATGGTCTATATAGACAAATACCTTGTAGCCTATTATGTAGTGTCTGAATTTGTTAATTACACATACTACAGCTAGGAATTCCCTTTCAGTTGTGGTGCAATTTCTTTCAGCAGGTGTCATGTTTTTGTTAATATAATATATAACATACATGTTACCCTCTTCATCCTTTTGTCTAAGGACTACTCCTAGAGCTGTATTGGAAGCATCTGTGTATATATGGAATGGCTTAGTCCATTTTGGTCCTCTCAATACTGGAGCAGTAACAAGTTTAGCTTTGATGGTCTCATAGGCCTATTGGCAACTATCACTCTATTCGAATGTACTGTCTTTTGTAAGCATAGCAAACATAGGGGTAACTATTTGGCTAAAATTATTTATGAAGCATCTTTAGTAACCAACATGTCCTAAAAAACTTTTAATTTCAATTTGTGTTTGTGGGATGGGTAAGTTGGAGATTATTTTGACTGTCTTTGGATCTACTTGAATGCTTTTTGCAAAAATATGGTGTCCCAACACTATTCTGTCATCCATCATTAACAAACATTTCTCATGGCTCAAAGATAATTGATGTTGCTCACATCTGATCAATACTCTTTCCAAGTTGGTAAGAGCCTCTTCATAATTTCCACCATAAATGGTGAAATCATCCATATATACCTCAACACAATCATTTGTAAAGTCAGAGAATATTGCCAGAACTGCTCTTTGGAAGGTTGCTAGAGCATTACAGAGTCTAAATGGAAGTACTCAGTAAGCAAAAGTTCCTTAGGGGTAGGTAAATGTGGTTTTATCTTGGGGGCAGTCTCTAAGGGCATGTTTCTATCTGCACTTAGGACAATATATTGCTAAGGGTTATATTGCATTTGCCTCAGCTTGAAGGCCATCCAAAGTACTATTTAGTGTAACTAGAATATCTATCTTTAGATTAGCAAATTCTTCCATTAGCTTACCCAATTCATTAGATTTCATCCTCATTCTGTTTGATTTTGAAGAAATCCTATTTTATTTCTCACACTTGGTAGTAATAAAATTTGGTAGATTAGCTGGTGAAATATTTTTTATGGGGGTTTGATCATTAGTATCTGAAACAATAGGAAAAGAAAAAGTCCTTCCTGATTGTGTAAGTTGTTGATTTTTTTGGAGAGCCATTTCTTCTTCTAATGATGTTTCAAAGCTGGGATGATCTTCCCATTGAATATTTATAGTATTAGTTATGGGTTGTTTAAAATTATCAAAATTTTCTTTAGTTATGGATTTTTGAAATGCTTCTTCTAAATCCTTGGCAATTTATAAATAGTGTCTTCCTGTAAGAGATTGATCTTGAGGAATTTGTCCTATGGGGCTTGCTTGTGGCAATGGCCTGGTTTCTATCCAAGTTTTAGAATATTCTTGCAGATAGGTTTCACTTGTAACTTCTGGTGCACTACTCAGAGATGTTGAAGGAGTGTCAACTTGTGTTCTTGGTGAAAAATTTGGGATGAATCATCCTTTAGAATCTCTAGGATGGTACATCAATTTATTGAATTTTTATGAGATTTTATGGGTTTTTACAATGTTTTCTATTTTTCACTCTAGACCAATAATTATTACCTTACTAACACCATGTATCCCCAACAACAGTGTTAAAAATGATGAGTGTCATTTAACTCCTCATTTAATCAATATTCAATTGATGTTTTATCAACAGGGCTAGTGTCCAAAGCTATCTACAGTAAGGTATAGGATGGTAGATATAGAAGTCTACTTATGGGGGTGTTGTGATGGTATTAAACTACTTGATTCACTCTTTTTCTGAAAAGGAAGAAATCAAATAAATCCACTCTTTTGCTTGAAATTAAAAATCACACTCCTATTTACGCTTGTGTGGAAAGTAAATTCACACTCCTATTTACGCTTGCGTGGAAAGTAAATTCACACTCCTATTTACGCTTGCGTGGAAAGTAAATTCACACTCCTATATAACAAAATGAAATTTGCTTCACATGTCTACTATAAAATAAAACACACTTTTGCTTAGAAAGGAAATGATTTTGGAATAAGAAAATGCTTTTAAAACTATGAATTTGTCTTGATGCTTTTATGAATAAATGTAAATATTAACAAGATTCTAATTAGTTATAAGAATGAATTAATAAAACATAACATAAATACTGTACATAGTTCCTAGTTCCAAGGAGAGTGGGCCCTTGCTCCTCTCAGACTCGGGAACAAAGATTAATCAATGCTAGAAACTGAAGTGATAATTCATAAAACTAAAATTATTACAATCTAGTTAAAACCTATAATATGCTCATACAAATCTTTTCCCTCTATTATCTACTCTTTATCATATGATATCTATATCTAATTATCCTTTCAATGATGAGTCTTACATTTTATACTGATATAATCAACTCAAAATATTGGTCGATCCATTCATCCAAAGATAGGAGATTGGATTTTCAAGAGATCCAATTATTCTGATGAAATAGATATCCTATCCTATAATAGTCCTAAGATCCAATTATATACAATTTTATCAAAATAAATCCTACAAAACAATAGGTGGGTATTTTCCTTATTTGACTCCAGCTGGAATGATTCTCTCTTATCCTATCTGACCACTAGCTTCCCTATTTGTAGTTTTATCCTTACAAAATTCTTGGAATTGACCCTATAGATTTGGGAGGAACGAACTTGCAGAGGCCATAGAAATAAGCCTATGGAGTTCATAGAAATGAGCCTGCAGAGTCCATAGAAACAAGCCTGCAGAGTCCATAGAAACAAGCCTGCGGAGTCCATAGAAACAAGCCTATAGAGTCCATATAAGTAAGCCTGCGGAATCCATAGTTTTGATGGATGGAGATCAAAATTGCACATTCACTATACATCCCCCGTATCTTTTTCCTAAGCATTATTCACAACAAAAATCACTGAAACATGTTATGTATTAGACATTAATGACAAAGTAAAGGTTTAGTCTTTGGTTCAATATAAACAAGACAAATATCTATTTTCCATGTAATAGCTATCTAACAATCTAAGATTTGCATAAGATAATATCCTCTGAGAGATGAATTGAGGGAAATAACATGTCAATAATGAGCCATATTCTGAGCTCATCAGTTTCAATGATTCTTGAATAAGACCAAGCATTTTTTTAGCTTAGTAGTATTTCAATAGTTATATATCATAGGCCTCTAATTTATCATTGTAAGATGGTATATCAATAAGAGAAAATGATTAGGTTTATCATAACCTTATAGGTTAAGCTATATTTGTCCGTTGTTAAATGTTCTCATATTTGATACAAGAGCATCACTACCCAATGTAAATAGTTTTCATGTTTTGAGTCTTAGGTGGTGGTCAAGGTCATATTAAGTTTGTATAAGTATAAATCCTCACTTGATTCACGTAACACATCATTTTTGGTAAATAGGAAAAGTTCTTTAATAAATTACATAGGGGGTTACAAAGTTAGTTATGGTGTTTATTGGAGTCTTTTTCCATAGGGGGTGGTGTGTTTTTTGATGAATTAGAGTCATCAAATGTGTGAGAGAAGGTATAAGGGTTGTAATTTAAAGGAAATTATAAAGAACCCCAAGAAATTAATAATCCATACTTTGCTTGAGAAATATTCTGTTGGCAGACTTTCATTCTTATGTATACCATTAGATTGCATGTGCAGATAGAGCATAAAAAAGAGAATGTTGACACAGAAAATTTTGAGTTTATTGAGATTTAGGTAAGTGGATTTCATTGTGTTTATGAATTTTTTTATATTCTAAGAAGGTTGATTCATAGTTGTGAAGGAAAAGATCCATACAGGCTGTGCATCATGTTTAAAGGTTGTAGTCTATGTTTTTAAGAAACTGAGATTAAGAAATGCGTTTCAAGAAGATAAATCTGAGTAAAAATGTTTGAAAATGAGAATTATGATCTAACATAACCTTAATCATTGTCCAATATTTTTTTTTGTTGTTTTGGAATATTGGATGAAGAATTGTGAGTAGGGTCCTGTGTGAATTCGTGTGTTCTATACCAAGTCAACATGCACATACATCCACTAAGGTAAAGGATAATTATAAGGATATAAAATCCTACAGTAACATGTTTTGAATGACTATGCTCAACCAATTATTGTACTTGTAATAATTTATTCTCAATATTGATAAGAAAGAAACTAGTAACAAATCTATAGTATATTGAGTTGAACACCATAATCAAGGCAACTCTTATTGGAAGCATGGAAGAAAAGTGTCATGTATGTTATATGCTATTAGATTAGGTTGAAAAAACCTTATGAAAATAGTAACATATCCTTATAATGATGTGAAATACCTTTTGGAATGAAGTGAAACAAAGAGTTCATTCTTGAGTTTGTGTAACCCTATTTCTATGTACACAGTTAAGCTAGATATTGCTAAAAAAGTTGAATATAAGAGAAATAAAGAATAAAAGTGGATTTAATAAGGTGTGTAAAATTAGTACAAAGATCATATAACACTTATTTTAGTTTATAATTATTTTTTTTAGGAAAGAAATTAAGGAGTCCTTACTCGAGTCTAAACAATCCTACATCTGCATACCTAACTAGTTCAAAATGTGTGAGAATCAATTATAGAAATTATACAACAAAATGAGAATGTCTTGAAAAGTTATGTATAGGTCTTAAATAATCACAAACAATGTTACAATCGTATGAAATGATATATAAGGGTTAAAAATCAATTTTATACCCTTTCAGGTGTTGCATAATTTATCAAACCCTATGTTAGGCTTTTGAAGGAAGAATGAGAGTCTTGAGCATTTTCACAGTGTGAAATCCCTAATTTTTTGTGAATATTTTGTAAATATTTTATACTACGATATTTTAAAACTAAAATGTTGACTTGGTACGTGTTAGTACTTTTGGAATAGACTGTGTGTTAAAAAAGGGGTCTCTTTGCAGAAAGGAATAAAGCCTTCAAGTTGATCTAGAAAGAGTTGGAATGAAGTGATATTAGTGATAGTAAATGTAAGGAGTTTTGAAATACATCTATAACCAATTACCAAGGAACATTCATCAAGGGATGAGAATAGTGAAAGGAGATCCATATGAGAAAATTTTAATAAAAAGACAAGTATGAGTGCTATTTGATGAAACAAGTACATAAAACTAAGTTAAAATTAAAGAAAGCTAAAAGTTAAAGACTTTAAACAAAATTAAAAAGGGGTTAGATGTTCAAGAACTAGATTAGATAATAAAGATACCTTGTCAAATAGGATAGAGCTAGGTGAATACAGAGTAGAGGTGAAAGGTGAAGTTGTAGAGGAATTTCTTATTTTCACGTGTTAATTGCCAAATTGATGATGTCCTCTGCATCAATATTCAATTTATATTCACTAGGGCCATTTGAAAATTTTATTTTATATAGTTATTCAAATATGTGGTCAAGTTTATAATCATCCTCCTCATTATCATCCTAAGTGTTACTACAACCACCAACTTTGAGCGTGTAATTAGTCCATTGGAATAAATTTATTAGGTTCCACAGTATATGGTTGTGATGTATTAAGATGTGGAACTTTATGGGTTATCTATGGGTTCTACCATAGGATAAATTTGGAAAGGAACATCATGCATATAACAAGTAGATATGGACCACTTACGAATAAAATTTAATCATGTGTGTAACTTTTTTGGGACCACATGCATGACATGAATCCATGGCCTACAAAGTAAATATTTCATCTCACCTCATTGGATATCACTTGATAATTGGTAGCTATAGTTTTCAATCCAAAATTTATGTTTAATCTAATTATTTTAAGAACCTTTCTTGGTTAATTTTTGATGTCTTTTATGATCATATCACAATTTTTAAGGGCTTTCTTCCAATTCTAAGAACATTAATAAAGGGTTAAATTTAAATATTTAACCTAAAACCATTGTCCATAAGGACCTATTTAATCCCTTTATTATATATGATAGCTTGAATATACAAGAGTAAATGTGGGTTCACACTATTCTTGGAAGGTAAGCACTTTGACTCAAAATAAATGAGGTTCTCACTATCTTTCAAGGTTTTAATGATAAAATAAAAGTATGTGGGTTCATTATTATGTGGTAAAATAGTATCAAGTAAGGCCTTATAAAGTATATACTTATCCACATTATACCATGTAATAAATTATAAGAATATATATTTTGGCATGAGTGTTCTTAAGCTGATTCATAATATCATATTCCTTAGTGGCATGCAATTTAAGTTGAGAGATTGAGGAAGGTTAGGAGGGGTGTTTTGGTTAACCCCAACTTGATGTTGAGAGGAAATAGGAGGGATGGGGGCATTACATACTCTACCCCTTCAAGTTGTTACAACACTTACCTCATAAAGAGACATCATACAATGAACTACATAAAATATATCATTAATATGAACTAAAATAAAGTTAATTATTGTAAGGG